>BSBK01008509.1:485000-962500 GCA_027943335.1 Chamaecyparis obtusa
AGTCAAAACTTGGATAATTGATAGATTAATGATTCACCTCTCCCCTCTTAGTAATATGATCTCAGTATTAACAATTGGTATTAGAGAAAATTTCCTATGTTGTGGTGAAGATTAACAACTTGAGGTAGAGATCTAAAAATGATGTGAAAGGAAGGACCTAAATTCACAAGACAAAACTACTTAGGATGGTATATCTAGATGAAGCTATATCTCAAAGGTATGAGTGATTAGTATTGGGATCGTGTGGTTACTAAATTTATTGTCTCTCCAGGAGTCATGAATGGAGATTAGTTGAGGATCAGATAAGAACACATGACTACTATGGAAGAAATTGCAAGTACCCTTTTAGATGGTAAATGTATAGATGTCAAATACTTTGATACTGCTCATGCAATGTAGGATAAGTTAAGAACTATCTATGGTGGAGATCTACATGTGCAGAAGACAAACATTGATGGCTTGAGAGGATAATATGATGAAATGAGAATGGAAGACAATAAAAACATTGAGCAATATAGTCAAATAATTAAAGTTGTTGCTGCTATTTGAGGTGCTGGTGGTAATCTTCTTGAAGATGTGGTAAGAAAAGTATTAGGAACTCTTTTACCCTAGTATGTGTTAGGATCAAGCAATAATGAGAGGGGGGGTGAATCAGTATTGCATAACTTTTATTCCTTTTAAACCAATTCAAACTTAACCATGAAATAACTAAAATAAGAACATGCACATAAAGTAAATAACTCATAACACCATGATTTGTTCTTGAGGAAACCTTGGTCAAGGGAAAACCCTAGTGGGGATGGTACCCACAAATGATGCACTAAAATTATTATGTCCCTATTAGGAGAAGAATATTACATTAGTAAAAATCCTTGTTAGAGGATAGACCTTGTTAGGAATATATAACCATGTTAGGGGTGAATACAAAATGGAGCTCACTTCTCTTACAAAGGACTCACTATTCGATATTACACAAGTATCTTGTAACAACAAAAACAAACTAAAATAGTATCTACTATACTAAAGTAGTTCTAGTAATAGCTTGCAATATCCTCTACATTATTCTAACATCCAAGTCCATGTAGAGACACCCTCACAACATCATATCTCAAAGCATATATACTCGATCTCATAATCTTTCCATTCGGTTTACAAATACATCACAAAACATATCCAACACATATTCAAAAATAAAATACATAGTCAATGATCATATCTCAACAAAGATAGGGTAGGAACCAAACCAAATCCAAAGTAACACTCCTAGAATCCATATGTTACTCCCTTAAATATCAAAACCTCTTGTCTACCCTGTTATACTGCTATAATATGTTCACTCAACTTCAAAAGCAAGTAACTCTATCCAAATGAAGCCAAAACTCAAGTGATCATAACAAAAGATTTATTATATCTCATATACATATATTTATGTTTTCAGACCATAAATATATGTATCACATGCTTGCTGATCAAAATAGGATGACTATATTTTGGAAACTATCTCTGTACTTAGGCATTTTTCACTTAACAAAAAATCAAAAACTTACTTCCCCTTTAGGAGATCATCACACAAGTATGTTTTGCTAACAATGAAAACATGTTAACCTTCAAGCACTTCTTACTTTCCAACAATCTCCCCCTTTAGCATTTATGGAAACTGTTATACACTAAGTTTGCACCCTTAGTTCAAGCTCTCTTGGTCTTGATAACTCAGTATAACTTGGGAATCATCTCCAAGTTGTAGGACCTATGCTAACTGAGATGAAACCTCTAGGTTCTAGGCTGGTTCCTCTTGGATAATCACCCTAATTTTCTTCTTGACATGAAAGTAAAATCTTTTGAGGAAAAGGGATAAAAGGAGTGCTGAAAAGGAAATGACTGAAAGAAAACTATCCTACTAGGTGATACACCAAAATTATGGTTTGGATCTTAGTATAAAGGATGGATTCAATGAATGAACTTAGGTCTAGGCGATCACAACTTACTAAATATGTTTGCATAAGTATTTCATAGAAGGGTTAGCAAATAGAAGGAATTATTCAGGGAAAGAGATGAACTTTCACAAACAATAGCACCTTCAGAGTTAGATGACAATCTATGACCTACAAAAAAACATTCACATCTACAACTAGGTACAGGAATGAGACAAGATTGCTAAGGGGTTATAGTATACCAACAAAAAAATTCACATCAAATCATCCACAATGATACATAAAATTGCAGAAAAGAAAGAGGGATCAAGAACCCTAAGATATCACTGAGAAACATGTAAATAATTTAATCCAATAAGAGATAACTCACACCATAAGGCATAGGGACATGAGAAATGTCACAAAATATCTTCAATATCTAAATTATCAATGGGAATTTTACAATTGTAGAAGTTAAGGGGCAGAAAGAATGACTTCAATAACCTCTATAAAGAAAAGACTTCTTTTAGAATTGTCTAACTCTTCCTTTTTACAGAAAAGATCCATTCTGAGCTCTAAGGCTCCAAAAATACAATATATACATCTCCTCTAAGCAAGCAGGAGCAAAACCTAACTAGGGTTATAGATTTTACAATATAATAACCAACCCTAATTCTATCAAAATTGGTCATAAATGCACATGAAAATATCCCAGCTAATTAGATATCTATGTCTGCGTGTCCATTTCATATTTATACCTGCAAAAATCTAGCCGCCATGATCCATCTACTTCCCTGCAACTCGGGCTCACCACAACTATGAAAATCTGATCTTTTGAGACATTTAAATTTAAATAATCATATAACACTCATAGGTGGCACCAAAATTCTCTATCAACAACTCATATTTGAAAACTCAATCTCTCTTTAAAACGCGACCGTCAGATCTTCTTAATTACCCAGGCATCGTGACTTAACCTTATAGGAATCCTGGTTTACATTTTCCTTTGTTCACTGAATCTCTTAACTTTCTAACTGACCCTGGTTAAATCTAGCAAACATGAAATAACCCTTAGTCACAGATTCGTAGAATGCTTCTTTAACCCTAGGCCCAAAACTACCACATGTAAACCTTTTATTCATTCTTAACTGCCTTCTCAGCAACTCCTCAGCACTTCCCTGACACCGGACCCACTTAAGACAAGATTCTCATCTAACGACTAGTCTCATCTCCTCATAACCTCAAAAGATTCTTTCAAATTATACACCCACCATAGATTTCATTAAGTCATGACCCCACTGACACATCAATCCACTTGTAAGTCTTCATCTCTCAGCAACCAATTATATTCGAGCACATCAACACACCTGGCAACATGGTCCCATAGATATTCTCTTTACTTTGACCAATGAGAAGATGACATGTCACCTTGACCTGGCATCGGAACCACCTGACAGAGGGTGAACACCTGGAAGATCCAATGGTGGGCGTAATATCGCATGCATCAGAAAAGGGCTATGCGATGATATGCCAGCCATTGATCTTCGTCCTTCTGACATCCTTGTAGACTCTCTGACATGGTCCCACTGCAAGTCTTAGTCACCACCACGCAGACCAATAAAATGCCTCCATGTAGGACACCATGGAAATGGACCCACACAAGGTATGAAGCGCTACAAACTTGGAAGATCTAATGGTTGTCTAAAGATCTCATGCTCTGACAATGACCTATGCGAAGATACACCAGCTGTTAGATCCTTCTAACCAGGACCCCACTAAAGTGACCACCAAAAGACTAAACAATTGTGTGAAACATTGTAGTCTCCAGTTCACCAAAAGGAAAGATGGCCACCAGGAAAAAATAGGAGAACTAGCGACTGAGGAAAATGAAGGCACACATGGGCCCCTCTGACAACCTACCACATCACCAATTTTGGAAGAAAAATGTGCACATGCTTTACAAATGATTTAAGTGGCCCGGAAAGGTAATAAAGGGTTATAACATGGCTTAGGGTTTTTTGAGGGTTTGGCATATAACAACTAAATTTTTTCAAATTTTGAGACCTGCAGACCAAGGGATGAAACAAATTTCAGAGGCCAAGAAACTAAACATAAACTCATGAAATTTTTAGGGGTGCTTGACCAAGTAAAAATAGAGATTTTGGAGTGGAATTCAGCCAAATTTGCATGATAGGAAATTTAGGACAACATTTTGGTGATTTCTGCTAGATGTTAGGCTGCTAGACATGGAAAACCAGTAGCCTTAAAACAATCCATTGGGCAGGGGGTCATCTCTTGAACACAAAAACTTTGATAGAGAGACAAAACTTGAACAAGCAAGAGAAACTTATGCATCGACACTTCTTGGAAAGTAGGAAACTACTCTAGAAAATAAGGAAAGAAAATAGGGAAACTTATATACAGAGATTCACAAAGAGGGATTAACCTCAAAACAAGGTTTCAGGTGGAAACCATTAACTGAAATAGGTAAGGGAACTCCTTCAAGATCTGATAGCTGGAAATTATTGGAGCCCTTACACTCTGTAATAACAAATGGTCCACCCTAGAATGAGTCAAAATTTGTGTGTCTGCCAGGTCTTGACTTGAACTCATCCCACTTAAGGACAATATCTCCAACCTTTAAGTTTCTGATCCTAGCTCTTTTATCAAAGCTCTTCTTTGTTTGACTTTGATGAAAACCCATATCTTGCATTGATTTATCTTTGATTTCCTCTAACTCCATCAACTAAGCATATCTGATTTGCAGAGGATCACTTTCTTCAAATAGGGCATACTGAGTGGCTAAGTCCAGAGCTGGTAATTCAGTTGAAATAGATAACCTAGCCTCTTTTCCATACACTAGCATGTAAGGAGAATTACCAATGATCTTCTTTGGGGTAATTCTGTCTAACCACGAGGCATACCTAAGCTTTGTATGTCAGTCCCTCTAATTTTCTTGTAGAGTCTTCTTTATTATCCTAATCAGGTTCTTATTTGTTGATTCTACCAAGCCATTTCCCTGAGGGTAATAGTTAGAACTGGTATTCAGATAAATGCCAATCTTGACCGCCCATTCTGAGACTTTGAGGCCTGTAAATGCTAGTGCATTATATGAAATGATGGAATTAGGAGTGCCAGACCTATGAATTATGTCATCATAGAAACTTAGGATAGCATTCTCATTAGCCTATTTTAAAGTAGCTGCTTCTATCCATCTAGTGAAATAATCTGTTGTAGTAATTATCCACTTGTGTCCTGCACTAGATGGAGGATTAATCATTCCTATGAAATCAATACCCCACTTCATAAAGGGCTGATCTATTCTAATTGGTTGAAGGGGAAGAGCAACAAGCTTTTCCTTTCCTACAAACATAGCACATTTGATGCATCTTCTCACATAATTATGACTATCCTTAAAGATAGATGGCTAATAATATCTAGCCCTCATAATTTTAAAAGCAGTAGTTGTAGGAGAGAAAGGACCTCCAAAAGGTCCATCATGAAACTGAAGTAGGACATCTGCTACCCTTTCTAAATCTATGCATCTTAAAATGACACCATTTTGATCCTTTCTAAAAAGAACTTCATCTATCGGCACAAAAGGAATAGATTGTAATCTATAATACCTCCTTTTTGCTGAATCTAAATCTGTAGGGCACTACCCTATCTTCAAAGAATTGATCATATTAGGCAACCGGCTTGATGCATTGGCTTGTTCTTTAGTAGAATGCACAACCAAAGATGTATCCACTGGTTCTGATTTCTTTGAACTTTCACCCTCTGCCAAATGCTCACAAAGACCTCTACCTCTAACTAGCTTGGCAGTCTGGATGTCAATATCATATTCCATCACCTTGGTGATCCAACCAGCTCTCTTCTCATTTAGGTCCTTGTAAAGAAAAAATTCTTTGACACTTGGATGAGTAACTTTCAAGTGTACCTTGATATGGGTCAACTAATATCTAAACTTTTTGAGGCTCTTTACCACAACAAGCACATTTTTTCTACAAAAGAGTATCTTTGTTCATATTCTTCTAAGCCTTTGCTAAAGAAAGAAATAGGCTGCTCCAATCCTTCTGAATTTTCTTGGGTCAGCATTGCAGATATAGCATCTAAACCTCCATAAGCATAAAGGATAAAATCCTTACTAAAGTTTGGGTTTAGGAGAGTGGGAGCTTCTATTAGGGCCTCTTTGATAGCTTGGAAATTGACTTTCCCTTCTCTGGTCCAACTGAAAGCTGAATTCTTTTTCAACATTGCTGTCAAAGGCTTGAGTAAATCTACAATGTTAGGCAAGAATATCCTAACGAAATTTATCCTTCCTATGAAAGATTGGAGGCCTTTCTTATGGTGTGGTAGGGGTAGATCTAGGATGGCTACAATTATTTCAAGATCCATTGTGACACCTTTCTTGGATACTATATATCCTAACAACTTTCCTTCATGAACTAAAAACACACACTTCTTGGGATTAAGAGATATCCCAAATTCTCTGCATCTTTCAAAAATCTTCCTCAAATGCTTGATGTGGTCTATTGCATGTTTTGAGTAGATAGTTATGTCATCTAGGTAGACCAGTACAAACTTGTACATGAGGCTCTTAAAGGCCATATCCATTACATTTTGAAATGTAGCACCTGCATTTGACAAACCAATAGTCATCTTTTGATAAGCCATGGTTCCCCACTTGGTTGTAAATGCAGTCTTGTATTGATCCTCTTCATTAACTAGGATCTGATTGTATCCTGAATAACCATCCAATAATGAAAATCTCTCAGATCTAGAGACACATTGTAGAATTTGTTGCATTGAAGGTAATGGATGGCGGTCTTTCAAGGAGGCTCTGTTAAGGTCCCTGAAGTCAACACATAACCTCAGCTCCCCATTCTTCTTCTTGATAGGAACAAGGTTGGAAACCCAACTAGTATGTTTGATTGGGTAGATGATACCACTCTCTATTAATTTGAGTACTTCATTATGTGTAAGTGGTTCAAGCTTAGAGTTAACAGGCCTTTTCTTTTGTCTTACTGGCTTAGCATTAGGTTCTAATTCAATAGTGTGCTGAGTAATAGAAAGGTCAAAACCTTGGAGGTCCTCATATTTCCATGCAAAGACATCACTGAATTCTTTGAATAATTGTGTGTAAGCCTGCTTTTTTGAATCAGAATTCACTTTTCCAAATTGTAAGCTTTTACCTGGTTCCAACTCTAGTTCAACACAATGTTCTTGTTGGACTACCAGGCTAGCTTTATTTTTCTTAACTTCATCATCCTTGTTGAAGATAGTTTCTAAGGTGACAAGACCCCTAGGCATCTTATTGGACCTAAGTTGTATCACTTGATCACCATAGTTTTGAGATAGCCTATCTTGGTTGTGCTTTGAAAAAACATCTTCATCAAACAAGAACTGTAGAATTTGTTCATCATTGTCAAACACCTACCAATTAACATCATTAACAAGGATAGAAAGGCTGACAATAATCTTGATGTGCTGTTGGTCTTTTTCTTTTGAAATGCTATTGGGGATGTCAAACTGAGATCCAATAGTATCCAACCTATCTACATTCTAATTTAATTTTCTAGGGATGGCAACAATATTGAAAGCATGGAGATCTTCAACTACATCCAAAAATCTATGTTTGTATGCTTTCATGGTATCATTCTTGGTTGCACTCATCCCTCTTAATTGGCTGACAACAAGCTCACTGTCACCATAAAATTTTAAGGCCTTAAGCCCTCTTTTTCTAGCCCACTCTAGTCCATTGACTAGACTTTCATATTCTATAGTATTACTAGTGCAGGAGAAATTGAATCTAAAAGTGGTATACTATTTTTCTCCTTTTGGGGACACTAGCATAGCATCACCACCAGAACCATGTCTGCTTCTAGCTCCATCAAAATATAGTTCCTAAACCTAACTGCTCTGATCTTCTGAACTAGCATCCTTGAAAAGGTTGGGCTCTATAGCATCATTCTCTTGAATTAAGTATCTTCCCAAACCAAAATCCCAAATAAGATTTTCTTGGGCCTTTGAAGCTCTTTCATCTAGGAAAATATCAGGGATATTCCCTATCTTAGTGCTTGCTTCACTAATGGTTTGGAAGTCACTATTATCAAATATGGGGTAGTTGGCATTGATGGTATTGGACACATGTGGTTCTATATGATGTGCTTCCAATTTCTCTAATTTAATGGTAACCTTGGTACCATATCTTGTGTGGAAGAGCATATGAGACCAGTCAAAAGAAAGATAACCTCCTATCTTGGCTGTGAACTCCCTTGAAAGACATATGGAAAATAATGCAAGAAGATCTATGATATATATATCCAGGAGGATGGAAAAATTAGGACTAGCATGAAGGATCAGACTAGTGTCCTTGCTACACCTATAGTGCTAACTGAGGATCCATCAAGTTGAGTAACCTTCCTTTGGAAGGGTTCATATCTAAGTCCTAATTGGTCTACTACTTTCTTGGGCATCACAGTGCTAGTAGCTCCACTATCTACCATGCAATTATGTACTAGATATTTTCCAATGACCAAAGATACATAAAATGGAGGTGGCTTTGAATTCCTACCTTGCATGGTGTTACTTTTGGGGTTATCACTTGGAGTCTCCTTTTCTTGATTGGTGTTAACCAACACTGGCCTTGTAGCTTCTTTTGTGGGTTGAGGAGTTGTTACCTTAGTCATGGCCTTCTTCAAAATTTCAGGCTATCCTAGAATAGCCAAAGAGTCCCACATAGACATGGTAATGTTCACCTTCTTCATGTTGTCTACAATATTATAACGTGCAATATTGTGTATTCTTTGTTGTGTCTTTGGAATGATAGGCTCCACTTCCTTGAGAGTTTGGTCATCTTGACTTGTAATGATAGGAGCCTTCTTGAATGTGATAGGAGAAGCTTGTTGTACTGGTTCATAGGATGTAGTGGCTTTGGCATTGGAATCTGCTCCCTCCATGTCTTGAGCTCTTCTTTTTTCTCTCATATAGGCAACAAAAGAAACGTCATCATTAACTCCATTGAAGTCTGGTTACTCCCAATTGAAAAGAGAAATCTTATTTTCTTATGATTCTTGTTGCTCTTGGTGAGGGACTGATCCATTGGATGAGGCCTCTGGTTGAGCTTGTGAGGCATTCTAAACCATTGGAGCTTGACTCATCCAGCCATTAGAACATGTAGCCTAATTGTGAGGCTGACTACAAGGGAAACACCATTCATTATCCATAGCCATATTATTTTGACCAGGCACCATGTCTCTAACTGGATTTGTAGAATTGAGAAGTACAGGGTTGTATGGTTGGAATGGTCTTTGACTGAAATTTTGCCTTTGTCCTTGATAACCTCCTTGATATGGTGGCCTATTTTGTTGATAAGGCTGTCCTTGATTTTGATATTGCTGACTAGGACCTTGGCCTTGTGGCTGGAAGGGTGGTCTGATACCTTGTCCTTGCCTCTTGAGGTTTGTGACCTCCTTAGTTAGAGTCTGCAACAAGTTCATCATTTCTTGACTACTGGTTGCTTGGCTACTTTTAATTTCTAGTAGCTCTTGAGAGATGCCTACCTTAGCATGTTCTTGACCACTAGTACTAGCTTGAGGTGCTAGTATGGTAGGAATATGAGTAAATGGGGGTACTTGTGCTGCCGCAATGGGTTGAAGGCTAGGAAAAAAGGGCATGGGTGGCCTTCTAGCAATCATGCCTGCTTGGATCAAACAATTTTCAGCCTTGACAGGAGTGTCAAAATCTTGGGGTAAAGTAGTACCACCCATATATTGAATCATGATAGATATTTGGTTGTTCAAGATTTGTAAATAATATAAAAAAGCATGGCTAGATGATGGTCTCACTAAGACTGGGATTCTATTCCATGTTTTGAGGAATCTATTGTTATAATCTGTCATCTATTCTTGAGGGTCTCTCTTAATGGTTGTGTCATGCCCAAAAATAAACAACCAAAAAAATGTAACAAATTTTTTTTTTTTTCTTTTTTTTGCTAGTTGGTTTGATTAATACTTAAAAGAAGATAATCGTCTTAAGGGCCATTTCCCGATTAACTAGGTATATTAATCCATCAAGGGTTAAATCTTTTGATCTGACAATCGTGTTTTCAAACATAGCCAAATGTATATATATAAAGTCTTCCATAAGAAGACCCATGCAATACGAGGATGCCAATAAGGATCCGCAATCCCAATTCTAGAACACTAGATTGTTATTTAGCATTATAATGTAATGATCCTATACTAAGATCCATGATTTTCTTAATCAATATTAAAATAACGATTAATCAAAATAAAATTAAGTCCACCCTATCTAATTGCAAATCAAAGATACTAATATGACTTAGAAATTTTAAACACATGAATAATACTACCAAACAATACAACATAAAATACTAAAATTGAACCTAACAATATCCCAACCTATACTAACACCTACTGACCTATGTCTCCCACATTCATAACCCCATCCCCCCTTTAATTTAACAATTACTAAATTAAGGCAAAGAGGTGTCAAAAGAACATATGATCAATTAAATAATTAAAGACTCCTCTCTTAAACAATTATGCAAAAATCCAATATATAAATATAAAATAACATGATGATAAACAAATTTTAAAAAAAACCAACCTTACCATCTATTTAAAAAAAGAACACCCTATCTATCCTACTCCACCTATTCACTAAGACCCAAGCTCATAGGGTGGGGCGCATCCCAAAGGAGAGTACAAGGGGACAAGAGATCTAGTGGGTCCCACTCATAACATGGCAGAATTTCGCACTCCCCAAGGCTTGAAAAGGGAAAGGTTGGGTTTACAAGTGATCATAAACATTTAAAGGTGCACTGCTCTTTCCAAGGAGATCCCAAGAAAGATGGTACGCAGGACAAGGAAGGGAGTACCTTTATGACAAAAGGAAAATGTCAGAATTAGCATTCACAGCTAGGTACGCATGCAAAGTGGGGGTTATTTGAAAAGTTGGCATGTATATTAAATTTGTTTGCTGACAAGGGCAACTCTTTAAGACCCCCATTGTACCCACGTAGGTGTTTGACCATGAATAAAGCATAAAGCTTTTCCAAAGCCAATCACATGTGCCTAGGAAGAGAGCCTTAGTGGGGACCACTAGCAAGTGGAAATATTTTTAAGAGATACTTTATTAATAAAGTTTAGTTGGATTCAATCATTCAAGAGTTAGTGGTAAATAACATGGATAAGAGGTAGTTTAGGCTACAAAGCTTAATTAGTTGTTTATGTTAAGAGGGGAAGAAGAATATTCTCTGTGGCAAGAGAATATTTTTCTTCTCCATTCAAATTCCAGAGAGCTAAATGCTCTAAATAAAATTTTGGAAGTGTCTTTTATGCAGTATATGGTTTCTCCTACATTTTTTTGTTTGATCTTTCATTTGAGCTACAAAATTACTTGTTTATTTGATGAATTAGACTAGGGAATAATGGATAGAATATTAGTGTCTTAATTATCCATTAATTCAATAGTGTCATACTTCATTTTAGAAGAATTTTAGAGGGTGTAACATTCTTATCAACTCAAGTAGTTTCTATTTAGTTTGAAGCTTGTCCAAGTTAAGGTAAAATAGAATGATCATAACAAGTTAAGTCAACACATTGAGAGCTTCACAAAGATCATATCAATGAAATTTCTTTCTTTAAACAATACATTATCTCTCCCTTATCAACTTAGATAAACATTTAACCATGAGATATTTATACCTCCATTTCAATTAAGGAGAATGCATCAGCATAACAGCAAGCATTCCTTATATACAAATTGAATCATTGAAACATACTTTGATAACCATACATGCATGATAATATCAAGAAAATGAAACATGCTTTTCTTCATTCTATTGCAATATAAATTTTCATGGTGCTCCAACATGAACAAGCTGAACACCATACAAATCCACCAAAACAAATACTCCTACTACAAGGAGAGGCTTGCTCCATTACAATTATATATAAAAGAGGATCTTTCTTTCAAGATCTACAATACAACAGCACATGAGAGATTGATACAAGCACATTAAAGAAGGGATTTCATCAAGCTTTTTCTTCATGGGCCTTTGACTTCTATACCTGCAATAAAAGGAGAGAACCATGGGTGCTCACCACCCAACCAAGGTCTCTTATGAGACCACCCCCAAGCTTGGAGAACCAAGGGCTAAACGGGTATGCAACAAGATCAACAAGATGCTCACAAACAATTTACACAATGCACATACAACAAATTACTCCCTTCCAAGGTTACACAAATGAGTCTTACAAGCTCATTGAGAGGGTGGAGGTGGGCTTTTCCAAGGGGAGAATGCCATTACATACAAATTTTCTCACCATGAGTATTCAAATTCCTCTTCAAGGCTACATATCCAAATGCCTCTTCAAGGCTACATATCCATGCATATCCAAAGGCCTCTTCATACACATACTTTGCTTAACATCCTCTTAAAAATACAAGAATGCAATGGCTTCCATGGTGCCCATACACCATGGAATTATCCCTCTTCTCCAAGAGAAGAGACTCTCACCTCATGGAGAGCCCAACTAACCCCTCCACCCATAGGCCACTTCTTCCCTTCCCAAAGGGTGAGTAATGCCTCACACCCATAAACAAGAACTCCCTCAATCAAGCAAAAAGAAAAAGATCAAACCATGAAATCAAACCCAAAATCCCTCCCTTACAACACATAGCCACAACAAGAATCAAGATTCATATACATGAGAGGGAAAGATACAAGCTAATCTAATGCACAAGTAGAAAGACTCCATGAGAAGAGTAACCAACCTCCACAAGTGTGATGGAAATGGAAATTTGAGAAGAGCTTATCCACTTTTTTCTTCCTCCTCCAAAACCCTAAAGTCTCTAAAATTAGAGAGTGGGTGAACACCATCTAATTCTATCCAAGGCCTCTAAAAAGGGCTCCAAATTCTACCCACCCACCAATCATAATTGCAGATTTGACTCTAAGGTCTCCTTGATTTCCCTTGTCCCCCCATGATTAATGCTTGATTGGAAGGAAAGGTGAAGTTGGGTAAGGGTCAAGATCCATCCAATCTCGTAGGTAAGGGTAAATGGGTCAAAAAAAAGGTTTCCAAAGTCTCTAGGGGGTTTAGGGTATGCTCAAAACCTTCCTAACCCATACCCCTAACATTAAGATACATAAATTATGCCAAAAATGACCCCTAGCACTCCTTATTGGCCTCTAGAAGTGGCTGGAATAAAATAAATTTAATGAGTACATTACAAGTGTCAAGTGACACTAACAATTGCACATTACATATAAATGCCAAGAAAGACAACACGAAGCTAACTACTAATGCACAAGAAAATTCACTTTTACGACAAGTTCACATTACAACGAGGCTTTGTAATCCCACATTGGACTAAGCCTTGGTTTACTCAGTACACATGTGTTTAACCTTGGTTCTCCAATAATTCCCATGGTTCTCGTACCTGCACACTTCACTTCGAGCATCAGTAGTTCAAGATGATAACATTACATGAAATATACATATTCAATTTCCTATTTAGTATCATAACTCAATATGTATAGCTCAATTCAAATCATAATTTTCCATTCAATAATATTCGAACATCATAAGTACATAATCATCATGTGCAGTAATCAAATCTAATCATGAATAATTCACTTAATCAACGATGCATAATAAAAATCATGATGTACTCTAGATTCACATCCACACCTACATAATATAATAATCACCATCAAAATATCATATCTCGAGTCTCAATCCAAAATAGATCAACAAATGTATCACTGTATCAAAATGCAGAAAAAGAAAGATGCTATGACGGGTCAGGGTGAGGCCTCACATCCTCCCCCCCTAGGCATGAACTTCCTCCTGGAGTTCATCAAAAAGGTATGGGTACTGTGATCTCATCTGTGATGTATCCTCCCATGAAGCCGTGACCTCATCATAACAATCCCACTGGACCCTAACCTGGTCCAGCTCTCTGCCTCGTAGTGCCAGGGTCCGTCGGCCCAAAATGCGAATGGGCTCCAAAGCCATCTGTCTGTCTGACTCCACCTGCAAGGCATCCCAGTCTATAATGTGAGTCTCATCATAAATATATTTTTGTAGCACAGATACATGAA
The DNA here is from genome assembly GCA_027943335.1 of Chamaecyparis obtusa. Taxonomy (NCBI): domain Eukaryota; kingdom Viridiplantae; phylum Streptophyta; class Pinopsida; order Cupressales; family Cupressaceae; genus Chamaecyparis; species Chamaecyparis obtusa. The sequence goes on from BSBK01008509.1 coordinate 499,050, forward strand.
ACACATCATGAATGCGTGACAGGCTAGGTGGCAATGCTAAACGATAGGCAACTGGTCCTATCCTCTCCAATATCTCAAACGGTCCAACAAAGCGAGGTGCTAACTTAGAGCCCTTTCCAAAGCGGATTGGACTCTTATGCGGTCGCACTCTCAAGAAGACCCTATCACCAACCATATACTCGCGGTCTACCCTCTTTGCATTAGCATACTTCTTCTGTCGATCCTGGGCCTCTCTAAGGCGCTGTCTAATCAAGACCACCTGCTGCTCCATATCCTTGACCAACTGAGGTCCAATAGATATCCTGTCCTCAATCCTATCCCAACTCAGTGGTGTCCTGCAAGGTCTACCATATAAGGCCTGATATGGCGGCATACCAATAGACGAATGATGCCCATTGTTATAGGCAAACTCTACCAGATGTAGGTATTCCTCCCACTTGACCTGATGGTCCATCACATACATACGTAACATATCCTCTAACACCTGGTTAACCCTCTCTGTCTGCCCATCTGTCTGAGGATGATATGCCATACTAAAATTGAGCCTAGTGCCCAATGCTGCCTGTAGCTCTCTCCAAAAAGCTGATGTGAACAAGGAGTCTCTATCAGAGATGATCTTACGAGGAATGCCGTGAAGTCTGACAATATCCCACAAAAACATCTGCGCTACATCTTGTGCTGTGAATGTAGTACGCACGGGTGAAAAGTGGGCAACCTTGGTCAGTGTGTCGACCATCACCAAGATGGCATCATGGCGGCGAGAAGACATAGGAAGACCGATAATGAAGTCCATGGATATAGTATCCCACTTCCACTTGGCAATCTCATGTGGCTGTAGGAGCCCACCTGGGTGACTGTGCTCAGCCTTAACTCTCTGACACTCTAGGCATCTAGCCACTATGCTGGCAATCTGCAATCTCATGCCCGGCCAATGGTACAACTGTCTCAGATCGGCATGCAGCTTCTTAACTCCTGGGTGAGCTGCATAAGGTGCTCTATGTGCCTCAAGTACAATAAACTCTCGCAAGTCTCCCGAAGAGGGTACATAGATGCATCCTCTATGACGTAGGAGTCCATCGAACTCTAAAGAATACTCTGCAAATCTCCCCTCAAGGGACCTCTGAGCACAAATAATCTGACAAACCTCTACATAGAATCCATCCTCTGGCAAGTGATGCAAAATGCGCTCCCTCAAATCCGTACTAGAAACCATAGAGGAGAGCTCGTGTCACCTCCTACTCAAGGCATCTGCAACAACATTCTCTTTCCCCTTGATGTAATGAACATCAAAATCGTACTCACACAAAAAATCCATCCATCTCCTTTGCCTAGCATTAAGATTGGGCTGTGAAAAGATGTACTGAAGGCTCTGGTGATCTGAATGGAGCTCAAATCGGTGACCTAGAAGGAAATGTCACCATCTCACCAAGGCATGAACTACTGCTGCAAGCTCTAGATCATGAGTAGGATAATTGAGCTCATGGGTCTTTAGCTTCCTTGACTCGAAAGCTATAGGACGCCCATCCTACATAAGAACCGCTCCTAAACCATCCAAAGATGCATCAGTGCACACAACAAAGTCTGCTGAAGGATCTGACACTGCTAAAATTGGAGCACTAGTGAGAGCTCTCTTGAGCTCTTGAAAAGCCCTCTCACACTTCTCTGACCATTCATACCTTTTCCCCTTTCTCTGAAGGGAAGTAATGGGATGCGCTATCCTAGAAAACCCCACCACAAAGTGCCTATAATAGCCTGCTAAGCCCATAAAACTCCTAACCTCGGTGACGCTGGTGGGTGCTGGCCAATCCATAATGGCTCTAATCTTCGATGGGTCTACAGAGATCCCATCACCGGATATAACATGACCAAGATAATGTACCTCAGATCTAAAGAATGCACATTTTGACAAGCTGCCATATAACTGATTCTCTCTCAAACGCTGTAAAACCTGCCTCAGATGCTCCTCGTGCTCCTCCTCATTTCGAGAATATATCAGAATATCATCAAGGAATACTACCACAAACTTATCCAAGAATGTATGAAATACTCCGTTCATGAGGCTCATGAACACGGCTGGAGCATTCGTGAGGCCAAATGGCACCACTGTGAACTCATAGTGACCATACCTCGTACGAAAAGCAGTCTTGTGGATATCACTCTCCACAATCCGTAACTGATGGTACCCTGACTTCAGATCTATCTTTGAGAATACTCGGGCACCCTGCAACTGATCAAATAAATCATCGATCCTGGGGAGTGGGTATCAATTCTTAATTGTTACTTTATTCAACTGTCGATAATCAATGCACAATCTAAGTGATCCATCTTTCTTCTTCACAAAAATCACTGGTGCACCCCAAGGTGATACACTAGGTCGAATATGCCCTTTCTCCAAGAGCTCTTCTAACTGAATCTTGAGCTCATTGAGCTCATGTGTGGTCATCCTGTAAGGTGCTCTAGATACAGGTTCGGCTCCTGGTACAAGGTCTATATGAAAACCAACTGCCCTAGGTGGAGGCATGCCAGGTAGCTCGGTAGGGAATACATCTGCAAACTCTCGAAGAATAGGGTAGTCCTCAAGCGAAGGCTCCCCTTCTGAATCCTCCTCTCTATCACTAATGGTGATGGAAAAAAGCTGACACCCTTTCCGCACACACCGCCTAAGCTGCATAGTGGAAATCATGCGAAGGGATATAGGTCTCTGTACTCCAAATATCACCATAGAAGTACCATGATCATCAACGCACTCAACCCTCTTCTGTCGACAATCCATCTTGGCGCTGTGGGCATATAGCCAATCCATGCCAAGGACTACATCATAAGAACCTAGAGGGGTGATGCGGAGATCAGACATCATGACTAAGTCTCCCATCTGAATCTGACAACTGTGAACTAAGGAACTAATAGACACCCTAGCTCCTGAGGCTAACTCGACCTCCCAACTGACATCCTGTCTAACTGCCACCAGCCTGCAATGCTCCACTACATATGGGGAAATAAAGGAGTCTATGGCTCCTGAATCAAATAAGATAGATACACTGATACCCTGAATCATACCTGTAGCCTCTATGACCGTGGCCTGGTGCTCGGCCTGGCGGTTATCAACCGCTGCAAACACTCTATGGGATCTACCCATATCACCGACTGTAGGCTCTGAGGTAGCTCCTCTCTGACCACTGGCTAACTGTCCCTGTGGGCACTCTCTCGCAATATGACCCATACCACCACAAGTGAAACATGGTCTGCGGGTCTGCATCTGTACCCCCTATGTCCTAGGCTGTTGTGACCCTCCAGTCCTACTGGAACCACTGTATCCACGCCTAGAGGACTGCTGAGTCCTAGCTGGCTGTGCCTGAGGGGTCTGTGTCCTCTGATCCTGTCTAGGGCCCTGAGACTGCCCCTGTTTGGGCTTAGAGCCCTGATAACCCTGTGAATGTCTCTGTTTAGAACCCTGCTGAGATCCCTGCTGCTGAGACTGTTGACCCTTAAAGGATCCTGCTGAATGGTCCTGTTTCCCCTTCCAAGTGTATTTCTGTTGTCCTGACTGCTGGGATGAAGGGTTTCGGTGCTGAGACCGATCTCGAGACTCCCGTCTAGTACGAAAATCCTCGGCTACAAGTGCCGTCTCAACTGCATCTCTGAATGTGGGAGGAAAAGCTAGACGTACTGTCTCCTGGAGAGACATATTAAGTCCCTTAATGAAACGATGGATACGCAATTTCTTGTCCTTCATATAATCTACATATGGAAGGAGCTCGAGAAACCGACTCTCATACTGGGCCACTGTGAGGCCTCTCTGCTGGAGATCATGGAACTCCTCTATCTGTCTCTGTCTGAAATGCTCGGAGAGATACCTCTCTCGAAATCGGGCTACAAAAGACTCCCAAGTGAGTGTGTCAATAGCCACCCCTCCAATGGACTCCTCCTGCTGCCACCAAATGGAGGCCTTATCCCGTAGGAGATGAACTGCAACTCGTGCCTTTAGATTACTCTCGTAAGGGCGCAATCCAAAGCATCGCTGTAAACTCTGTAACCAGGCCTCTGCTACTGACCTGTCAGTGGATCCCAAAAATAAGGGTGGTTGGAGTCGTATTATCTCCCGAATCTCATCCCCAACATCTCTAGGGGGTCTACCTCTGTCTCGTATCCCATGATGAACTGACTCATCCTCGTAATCACCATGGCCCTCGGCACCCCTGGGTGGAGGACTCCTACTCCTCTCTCTGCTAGCTGCTCCACCTCCCCCCGGAACCTCTGCTCCTCTCTCAGAAGCCTGTTGCTCCTGCTGATGATCTACAAGTGGTAATCTCTGTTGAATTACCCCAATCAAATTCTGAAGGGTGTTCATGATAGCCTGATTAGGGTTTGGTGGTGGAGGTGGTGGTGGTGGAGGTGGTGGTGGTGGTCCACCTCCCTGCTCTGCACCGACTCGTGCAGCTCTATGACCTCGGCCTCATCGGCTAGCTCGTGTGACCACAGGCATCCTACACAATAGGTTAAGTTAGATGAGTTGAAACGTAATGGGTCTAAAGGTTCCAATGTTGAAAACTTAGCTCTGATACCAAATGTCATGCCCAAAAATAAACAACCAAAAAAACGTAACAATTTTTTTATTTTTTTTTGCTAGTTGGTTTGATTAATACTTAAAAGAAGATAATCATCTTAAGGGCCATTTCCCGATTAACTAGGTATATTAATCCATCAAGGGTTAAATCTTTTGATCTGACAATCATGTTTTCAAACATAGCCAAATGTATATATATAAAGTCTTCCATAAGAAGACCCATGCAATACGAGGATGCCAATAAGGATCCGCAATCCCAATTCTAGAACACTAGATTGTTATTTAGCATTATAATGTAATGATCCTATACTAAGATCCATGATTTTCTTAATCAATATTAAAATAACGATTAATCAAAATAAAATTAAGTCCACCCTATCTAATTGCAAATCAAAGATACTAATATGACTTAGAAATTTTAAACACATGAATAATACTACCAAACAATACAACATAAAATACTAAAATTGAACCTAACAATATCCCAACCTATACTAACACCTACTGACCTATGTCTCCCACATTCATAACCCCATCCCCCCTTTAATTTAACAATTACTAAATTAAGGCAAAGAGGTGTCAAAAGAACATATGATCAATTAAATAATTAAAGACTCCTCTCTTAAACAATTATGCAAAAATCCAATATATAAATATAAAATAACATGATGATAAACAAATTTTAAAAAAAACCAACCTTACCATCTATTTAAAAAAAGAACACCCTATCTATCCTACTCCACCTATTCACTAAGACCCAAGCTCATAGGGTGGGGCGCATCCCAAAGGAGAGTACAAGGGGACAAGAGATCTAGTGGGTCCCACTCATAACATGGCAAAATTTCGCACTCCCCAAGGCTTGAAAAGGGAAAGGTTGGGTTTACAAGTGATCATAAACATTTAAAGGTGCACTGCTCTTTCCAAGGAGATCCCAAGAAAGATGGTACGCAGGACAAGGAAGGGAGTACCTTTATGACAAAAGGAAAATGTCAGAATTAGCATTCACAACTAGGTACGCATGCAAAGTGGGGGTTATTTGAAAAGTTGGCATGTATATTAAATTTGTTTGCTGACAAGGGCAACTCTTTAAGACCCCCATTGTACCCACGTAGGTGTTTGACCATGAATAAAGCATAAAGCTTTTCCAAAGCCCATCACCTGCGCCTAGGAAGAGAGCCTTAGTGGGGACCACTAGCAAGTGGAAATATTTTTAAGAGATACTTTATTAATAAAGTTTAGTTGGATTCAATCATTCAAGAGTTAGTGGTAAATAACATGGATAAGAGGTAGTTTAGGCTACAAAGCTTAATTAGTTGTTTATGTTAAGAGGGGAAGAAGAATATTCTCTGTGGCAAGAGAATATTTTTCTTCTCCATTCAAATTCCAGAGAGCTAAATGCTCTAAATAAAATTCTGGAAGTGTCTTTTATGCAGTATATGGTTTCTCCTACATTTTTTTGTTTGATCTTTCATTTGAGCTACAAAATTACTTGTTTATTTGATGAATTAGACTAGGGAATAATGGATAGAATATTAGTGTCTTAATTATCCATTAATTCAATAGTGTCATACTTCATTTTAGAAGAATTTTAGAGGGTGTAACATTCTTATCAACTCAAGTAGTTTCTATTTAGTTTGAAGCTTGTCCAAGTTAAGGTAAAATAGAATGATCATAACAAGTTAAGTCAACACATTGAGAGCTTCACAAAGATCATATCAATGAAATTTCTTTCTTTAAACAATACATTATCTCTCCCTTATCAACTTAGATAAACATTTAACCATGAGATATTTATACCTCCATTTCAATTAAGGAGAATGCATCAGCATAACAGCAAGAATTGCTTATATACAAATTGAATCATTGAAACATACTTTGATAACCATACATGCATGATAATATCAAGAAAATGAAACATGCTTTTCTTCATTCTATTGCAATATAAATTTTCATGGTGCTCCAACATGAACAAGCTGAACACCATACAAATCCACCAAAACAAATACTCCTACTACAAGGAGAGGCTTGCTCCATTACAATTATATATAAAAGAGGATCTTTCTTTCAAGATCTACAATACAACAGCACATGAGAGATTGATACAAGCACATTAAAGAAGGGATTTCATCAAGCTTTTTCTTCATGGGCCTTTGACTTCTATACCTGCAATAAAAGGAGAGAACCATGGGTGCTCACCACCCAACCAAGGTCTCTTATGAGACCACCCCCAAGCTTGGAGAACCAAGGGCTAAACGGGTATGCAACAAGATCAACAAGATGCTCACAAACAATTTACACAATCCACATACAACAAATTACTCCCTTCCAAGGTTACACAAATGAGTCTTACAAGCTCATTGAGAGGGTGGAGGTGGGCTTTTCCAAGGGGAGAATGCCATTACATACAAATTTTCTCACCATGAGTATTCAAATGCCTCTTCAAGGCTACATATCCAAATGCCTCTTCAAGGTTACATATCCATGCATATCCAAAGGCCTCTTCATACACATACTTTGCTTAACATCCTCTTCAAAATACAAGAATGCAATGGCTTCCATGGTGCCCATACACCATGGACTTATCCCTCTTCTCCAAGAGAAGAGACTCTCACCTCATGGAGAGCCCAACTAACCCCTCCACCCATAGGCCACTTCTTCCCTTCCCAAAGGGTGAGTAATGCCTCACACCCATAAACAAGAACTCCCTCAATCAAGCAAAAAGAACAAGATCAAACCATGAAATCAAACCCAAAATCCCTCCCTTACAACACATAGCCACAACAAGAATCAAGATTCATATACATGAGAGGGAAAGATACAAGCTAATCTAATGCACAAGTAGAAAGACTCCATGAGAAGAGTAACCAACCTCCACAAGTGTGATGGAAATGGAAATTTGAGAAGAGCTTATCCACTTTTTTCTTCCTCCTCCAAAACCCTAAAGTCTCTAAAATTAGAGAGTGGGTGAACACCCTCTAATTCTATCCAAGGCCTCTAAAAAGGGCTCCAAATTCTACCCACCCACCAATCATAATTGCAGATTTGACTCTAAGGTCTCCTTGATTTCCCTTGTCCCCCCATGATTAATGCTTGATTGGAAGGAAAGGTGAAGTTGGGTAAGGGTCAAGATCCATCCAATCTCGTAGGTAAGGGTAAATGGGTCAAAAAAAAGGTTGCCAAAGTCTCTAGGGGGTTTAGGGTATGCTCAAAACCTTCCTAACCCATACCCCTAACATTAAGATACATAAATTATGCCAAAAATGACCCCTAGCACTCCTTATTGGCCTCTAGAAGTGGCTGGAATAAAATAAATTTAATGAGTACATTACAAGTGTCAAGTGACACTAACAATTGCACATTACATATAAATGCCAAGAAAGACAACACGAAGCTAACTACTAATGCACAAGAAAATTCACTTTTACGACAAGTTCACATTACAACGAGGCTTTGTAATCCCACATTGGACTAAGCCTTGGTTTACTCAGTACACATGTGTTTAACCTTGGTTCTCCGATAATTCCCATGGTTCTCGTACCTGCACACTTCACTTCGAGCATCAGTAGTTCAAGATGATAACATTACATGAAATATACATATTCAATTTCCTATTTAGTATCATAACTCAATATGTATAGCTCAATTCAAATCACAATTTTCCATTCAATAATATTCGAACATCATAAGTACATAATCATCATGTGCAGTAATCAAATCTAATCATGAATAATTCACTTAATCAACGATGCATAATAAAAATCATGATGTACTCTAGATTCACATCCACACCTACATAATATAATAATCACCATCAAAATATCATATCTCGAGTCTCAATCCAAAATAGATCAACAAATGTATCACTGTATCAAAATGCAGAAAAAGAAAGATGCTATGACTGGTCAGGGTGAGGCCTCACAGGTTGTTAACTGCTCAACCAGAGACAAATTATCTGATTTATCTTCAAAGTGTTTACTTAAAGCATCTCCTAATCCATCCCAAGAAGTAATAGAACCAACAACTAGAGTTCTAAACCATTCAAGAGCCTTACCTTTGAGGGATGCTGCTAATAACTTGGTGGCCACATCTTCTTGGGTTATATTATGTATGCTGCAGATGGTGGTCACATATTTTATGTGCTTGAAGGCTATAGTCCATTCTTCCCCTATGAAATCAGGTAAGATTTTTAATTCCACCAAGGGCACATCATGATGTACTGCAAAGTCAACAGGACTTCCTTGGTTGAAAGGTGCAAAATCAAACTGCCTAGCCATCGTAGGAGCTGCAACTTGAAGTTTAACAACTATATGAGTTGTACTTTCTTGATTTGAATCTTCTTCTTCTTCTTCAAGATCTCTGGTTAGAGATCTTCCTCTTCTTCTAGAATGAAAGGAAAATGGTCTCCTTTCTAAAGTATCAGGAGGTTTTGACTGAGCTCTCCTTGTAGGAGATTCTCTTTGAGTTGACCTGCCTTTATAGCTTCTTTTAGAGGGAAACTCTACAAATTCAGTAGGCTTTGAGCTCCTAGTTTCAATCTTTCTCATAAACCTTGAACAAGGTTGTCCTAAACCCTTCCACCAATGGAGTTGCCAGATATACTTGGTAGAATGAATTCTAAAAGCCTATTTTATGCAATTTGTCTATCAGAGATAACACAATCTTCAAATAGTAATTTATTTTTCTATCCCACTGGGTGTGCCAAAAATGTTATACACTAAGTTTGCACCCTTAGTTCAAGCTCTCTTGGTCTTGATAACTCAGTATAACTTGGGAATCATCTCCAAGTTGTAGGACCTATGCTAACTGAGATGAAACCTCTAGGTTCTAGGCTGGTTCCTCTTGGATAATCACCCTAATTTGCTTCTTGACATGAAAGTAAAATCTTTTGAGGAAAAGGGATAAAAGGAGTGCTGAAAAGGAAATGACTGAAAGCAAACTATCCTACTAGGTGATACACCAAAATTAGGGTTTGGATCTCAGTATAAAGGATGGATTCAATGAATGAACTTAGGTCTAGGGGATCACAACTTACTAAATAGGTTTGCATAAGTATTTCATAGAAGGGTAAAAAATTAGAAGGAATTATTCAGGGAAAGAGATGAACTTTCACAAACAATAGCACCTTCAGAGTTAGATGACAATCTATGACCTACAAACAAACATTCACATCTACAACCAAGTACAGGAATGAGACAAGATTGCTAAGGGGTTATAGTATACCCATGAAAACATTCACATCAAATCATCCACAATGATACACAAAATTGCAAAAAAGAAAGAGGGATCAAGAACCCTAAGATATCATTGAGAAACATGTAAATACTTTAATCCAATAAGAGATAACTCACACTAGAAGGCATAGGGACATGAAAAATGTCACAAAATATCTTCAATATCTGAATTATCAATGGGAATTTTACAATTGCAAAAGTTAAGGGGCAAAAAAAATGCTTTCAATAACCTCTATAAAGAAAAGACTTCTTTTACAATTGTCTAACTCTTCCTTTTTACAAAAAAGATCCATCCTGAGCTCTAAGGCTCCAAAAATACAATATATACATCTCCTCTAAGCAAGCAGGAGCAAAACCTAACTAGGGTTATAGATTTTACAATATAATAACCAACCCTAATTCTGTCAAAATCAGTCATAAATGCACATGAAAATATCCTAGCTGATCAAATATCTATGTTGGCATGTCCATTTCATATTTATACCTGCAAAAATCCAGCCAGCATGATCCATCTACTTCCCTACAACTCGGGCTCGCCATAACTATGAAAATCTAATCTTTTGAGACATTTGAATTTAAATAATCATATAACGGTCATAGGTGGTGCTAGAATTCTCTATCAACAGCTCATATTTGAAAACTCGATCTCACTTTAAAATGCAACTGTCAGATCTTCTTAATTACTCGAGCATCATGACTTAACCTTATAGGAATCTTGGTTTACATTTTCCTTTGTTCGCTGAATCTCTTAACTTTCTCACTAACCCTAGTTAAATTTGGCAAACATGAAATAACCCTTAGTTGTGGACTTGCAGAATGCTTCTCTAACCCTGGGCCTAGAACTAGCACATGTCAACCTTTTATTCATTCTTAACTACCTTCTCAGCAACACCTCGGCACTTCCTTGACACCAAACCCACTTAAGACAAGATTCTCATCTTACTGCTAGTCTCATCTCCTCATAACCTCAAAAGATTATTTCAGATTATATGCCCACCATAGATTTCATTAAGTCATGACCCCATTGACACATCAATCCATGTGTAAGTCATCATCTCTTGGCAGCCAATTATATTTGAGCACATCAACACACCTGGCAACATGGTCCTAAAAATATTCCCTTTACTTTGACCAATGAGAAGATGACATGTCACCTTGAGCTAGTATCAGACCCACCTGATAGAGGGTGAATAGTTGGAAGATCCAACAGTGGGCATAAGACCACATTCATCAGAAAAGAGCTATGCAAAGATACACCAGCCATTGATCTTCATCCTTTTGACATCCCTGTAGACTCTCTGACATGGTCCCACTACAAGTCTTAGTCACCACCACATAGACCAATAAAATGCCTCCATGTAGGACACCGTGGAAATGGACCCACACAAGGTTATAAGCGCTACAAACTTGGAAGATCTAATGGTCATCTAAAGATCTCATGCTTTGACAATGGCCTATGTGAAGATACGCTAGCCATTAGATCCTTCTAACCATGACCCCACTAAAGTGACCGCCAAAAGACTTAGCGAATGTGCGAAACACTACAGTTGCCAGTTTGCTGAAAGGTAAGATGACCGCCGGGAAAAAATAAGAGAACTAGTGACTGAGGAAAATGAAGGTGCACATGGGTGCCTCTGACAACCTGTCACATCACCAATTCTAGAAGAAAAATGTGCACATGCTTTACAAAATATTTAAGTGGCCCGAAAAGGTAATAAAGGGTTATAACAGGGCTTAGGGTTTTTTGAGGGTTTGGCATATAATGACTACCTTTTTTCAAATTTTGAGACCTGTAGACAAGTGGGTGAAAAAATTTTCAGAGGCGAGGAAACTAAACATAAAATCATGAAATTTTTAGGGGTGCTTGACCTGGTAAAAATAGAGATTGTGGAGTGGAATTCAGCCAAATTTGCATGATAGGAAATTTAGTATAATAGAAACACTTAGCGAAGAATAACTAAGTGTCTAATACCATACTATTTTTTATATACTTCTTATATTTTTCACAACTACTATCCCCCGTTTGACATCAATGGAAAAAACATATACAAAAAGTGTATTTATATACAAGGAATTTTTTTTGGGAGTGCTTATCACAACTTACACCATGTGAAGTATGTCTTGGAAAGAGGTTTCCAAGATCTATAAATCTGCTTCCCATGTTGTCTTCAATGTCTGACAATTCTGAATGAGACCATTTAATGAAAAATATAATATCTTAGTATCCTTTAATACTTTAGGCATAGATCCATCAAAGGATTTATTTATTGTCTCCATATCCTTAAGATGCTTCTCCAAAATTGACATTTTAGGAGTAATCAAACTCCTCAACTCATCGAATCTTCTCAATACCCTTGGATTTTCAAGGTGTAGCATGCTTATTTTATCTAATAATTTGGAAACTTCCTTGTCCAACTCAGTAACTGATTGTGAGGAGGACCAACAAATCTTCACCAAGTTGTCCAAAGTCTTTTCATCATTATGAATTATTCTCAATATATCTTGCACAAACCTAGAAGGATTTATATAGTAGCTATATATATCTTCTTCCCATGCTTAATGTAGGACCTTATTCCATAGATAGTAGTATCTAGTATGCCTAAGTCCCACTTTATTAACTTTCATGTCTCATCAAACTTTTTCACCATGAATTATTTTTTAACCTTCATAGCTGCGACCTTCTCCAAAGAAGTGAAGTGCATATCAAGGTCATCAAGAACTTTTCCCAATTTATGTGTTGCATCATAACCTTAGAAGGTGAGAGGTATGGGTAAAATTTTAAAATTGATTATGTCCACTGACCTATTTATTTCTCTAATTTTATTCTCAATTTTCTTCTTAGATTTTTCCTTAGCCTTAGAAAAGGCCATAAGAGATAGCTTCATGAGCTCATCCTCATCCATGTCATGAACACTTTCAATCACCAACATGTTGTTACTTTCCAACAATTGTGTTGAAGAAGTAGGGACAAAAATAGACTCTTTTGTTTTTTCCTTAGTAATAGCCTTCTTCCCATCATCTATGGTTTCCCTCAATTCTTCCTCTATTATAATGCCAAGATCAATCACATTTTTTGCATTTTGGTCTGCATTGTTGTCAACCTCAAGAACAATGTTGTCATTCTTTTGAAAGGGGTCAATTTCATCCTACAAGGTGTCCAAAGACACATGAAAATCTTCCACAAAGAAGTCTGGTTGTTGCACATTACTATAAAATTGATTTGTATCATCCTCATCAATGGGTGGTTCCTTTTTAGTTATTCTAGATGATTCGAGAATGTTAATATCTTTGGGTTTAACACTTTCTATTTTCATAGCTACTACAAGAGGCCCTTCATCCATTTTAAAAAATTTTATCCTTGTGTGTTTCTTCTTATACTTCATCATATTTTCTGGCCATAAGTTTGATCAATCTAGATTTAGTTCTCAGATAAGGTTTCAACTAACTGAGCAGTCTCTCTATCTCATTATGTGAGATAACAAGATCGATGTCCTCAATTTTTTTTGATCTCATTTTATTATCTTCTTCTAGAGGTCTCAATTTTCTTACTTCCAAACTATTATACAACTCCTTAGGAATACTACCTTCCAATTCAATCAGGTTCTTTTTGAAATCCAACATGTGATTTATCATCATGTCTTCTATTTCAATCTTCTCATGTCTTCTATTTCAATCTTCTCACTATCATTATACCTTTCAAAATATCTAGATATTGAATTTAACTTACCTTTAGTAACGATCCTTTTTTCCAAGATAGGTAGATCAGGTTTCCATAGTTTCTTAGGTGCTGATTTTTCTCTCTTCTTTCTTTTTTGCTTCTATCTCTCCTTTCTTCTTCTTTGCAGGGGATTCTACCTTGGGTAGGGTGACCAAGTTTTTCCTTTTAGGACCAAGCCCCAAAATCATCATCTTGGGTCTAGAGGACCTTGTTGTTCTCACATATGTTTCTACTCTCTTTTCTTCAATTTTGACTTTTATGATCCTCTATGATGTTCTCTTAGAAGGGATGGGAGATTGATGATGTGTTATGACCACTGCTGGAGGTGAATCAGAGATGATTATAGGTTATGGAGACTGAAAATGTGTAGGCTCTAAGATCAACTATTTAGTAAACCTCTCTAAGATCTTTTTCCTTATATCTACCATAAGTCCTTTAGGTATTCCTTTTTTTTGAGCAACCTTGTCAACAAAATTTTCTATTTTCCTCTTTCTCTCACCCCTTGAAAATTCTTCTTTAATTTTTAGAGACTTATCTTCATAAGTTCCCCATCTTTCTTTAGTAAGATCTATCTGTTGGAAATATTCAGGAATTAACCAAGTTACTGAGAGGGGAGGGGTGAATCAGTAACTTCAAATTCTCTTCTAATTTTAACATGTATTTTACTTTTAACCTTTGCATACAGAAAGCATGAAACTAAAAAAGCATTCACAATAAAGACACATGGATTTGGTTACCCAGAAACCTTCCAAAAGAAAGTAAAATTGGGGTGGGGATGAAACCCACAAAGCTTTAATACTGCAGAATAAAGTTGGCCGGTTAAGGCTTACAATTTGATCACTTCCGATGATCTGCCCTGTTAGGAGCAATAAGGATTGCTAAATCCACCCTGTTAAAGGATTTACAAACATACAGTGAAGTATGCACTCGGTAAAGAGATTTATACAAAGACTGTTAAGTCTACCCGGTTAAAGGATTTAGTACTGATTCACTTGTTAGAATGAAACAGTAGATCTCTGCTTTGCAACTGGATTGCTGAATGAGATTCGCTGATGTACTGATCACCTTCTGTGATGAATTTGTCTTTTCTGTATCTTATACTTCTGAAGCCTTCTGCAATTCGCTTATTTCTGCCTTTGTTACTCTTTTATATATTCTGTATCATATGTTTTATTACTTGTGCATATATCTTTTATTTCTACATCATTGTTTATATACAGATTTCAAACAATTAATTACAATTACAATTGCACAGTCAGCTTGACAAATAAACATAAGTGCTACTAAGTCAGCCCAAATATGGTTACTCGGTTCCTTCACACTGACTCAGTGACTTTCTGATACTCGGCGTCCACTGCATTACTCGGCATCGTCATGCACTCGGTAGAAGTGAAGGCACGGTTCATACTGATCACTCGGTAGGTATTGAACTCGGTAAGCATTGGTGACTCGGTAGACAAGATGTTACTCGGTTTTCATTGTCTGCTCGGTTTGCACTGTCTTCTCGGTTTGCACTGTCTGCTCGGTTTGCACTGTCTGCTCGGTTTGCACTATTTGCTCGGTTTGCACTGTCTGCTCGGTTTACACTGTCTTCTCGGTTTACACTGTCTTCTCGGTTTACACTGTCTTCTCGGTTTACACTGTCTTCTCAGTTTACACTCAGAATGCTAATAAGTGATGTCACTAGTGGCAATACTGCTTAATGCCAACAATCTCCCCCTTTGGCATTAGTGACAAAAACACTTATTGGCCAAAATTTATATACACCGAATCATGCTGAGTTTTATTTTGATTTTTCAAAATTTGTCTTTGTTATAGGGCTATATACATTGTCTCCCCCTTTCAATGTGCTAACTGATTCTTATACAAATCTATACAGTATACATCTCTCTCCTTCTATACATATCTCCCCCTTTTTGACGATAATGCCAAAGGTGCATATACAATTTATTTACAGAGAGAATCCAAAATTTGATAAGAAATCAGAATGTACCTTCATTATTAGTGCCAGGGTTCTGTCCCAACTTTCTTGCAGAAACTTACATGTTTGTATGGCAATTTGGATTTCTGCAGAGAGTTCAATCATGTGATCTGCTATGGAGAACTGATTGTCATGAATCAATGTTCTGGAATGTTCAATGTGCTTATACATTGTATTCATGATGGGAAGGATCATGTGTTGGATGTCTAGCAGTGTGGACCGGATCCTTGAGTCTTCTTTCAATAGATCAGACTGCATATTGGATAGATGTGAAATTTTCATGTGATGAGCAGAGCTTGAACTTGGTTCAAGTTGCAGCTTCTGTATGCTAATCTTCATATCCTCATCCATTTTATTCATTTTATTTTTGACATCCTTTGTGAACTCGGCAAAATTGCATAGTCTGGCCAAAAGAGAGGTAGCATTCGAATAAATAGACTCTGTGTTAGACAAAACTGAAGATAATTCCACTTGGTTAATAGCTATGTGCTGAGCAATGTGCTCAAGCACTTTATTGTTGAATCTCTTCTCGGCTCTTTCAACTAACTTCTCTGTCCCGGATGAGTCCTCATTATATTTCTCAACTGCTTCTGCCAATTGTAACAAAACATGCTGGGAGGAGTCTACTTTAATGCCTAATGCATCAGACAAAATGTCCTTAGCATCCTTGATGATTTGATACTCCTTGTCTCTCTCCTCCTTAAGCTTCTTTTGTTTTGCTTTCCTTTGGAGGATCTCACCTATATTCTGCATCTGGTCTGCTGAGAGATTTGCAAAATCCAGAGTAGGAATCTCTATCTCTTCATCTAGGTCTATATCCTCAACTATATTTTTACCCAAAAATTTTATACTCGGTAGAGCCTTAGGCTTATCTGTACTTAATGCTCTTGTAGTAGTGATAGTAGATAAGATAGGGCTGGCTATTGACACTGGTATACTTTCTACTGGAGAACTTACAATATTTACACTTGATGATTCAAAAGCTGGAAAACTTACTGGTACAGGAGATTGCAGCTCGGTAGAAGAAATGGTAGCTGCCTCTGATGTTGCTAGGGGTGATTGGACAAATGTGGAAGTTGTCACAACCATGCTTGAAGGTGTCTCTGGGCTGGATGTAGAGACTTTCACTGGAGAGGTAGGAAGGGATGCAATGACTTCTGCTGCTATCCTTACAGTATCATCTACCTCGGTGTCTTCTTCTTGCTCATCGCTGTCATCTTCAATATCCTTTATAATTACAGTTTCAATGCTCGGTTGGTGAAGGTGGTAAATGTTCTTCCATGTGGCTTTTGCAGCCTTCACAACCGATTCAATATTGTTGATCAAAGTCAAACAAGTATTGAACTTCAGTGTCATTTTGTTTTCATTCTCTTTTAGTGCCTTCTTCACTTCATCATTGTTCAGGCTCGGCATCAACTGTCTTAGGTTTTGATCAAATATGTCTATTACAGTTTGCCTTGCATTGCTCCATCTCATTCTTATCGAATTCAATAGAACTGCAGGAACCTGTGGGGTAATTTCTTCAGGAGAGTATTTCCACTGTCCCATCTTCTCAACAACAGCATCTTCTATTTCCTTCTGCTCTGCTTCCGATCTGGTTTCATATCTCAAGGATTTTATGTTACTTACTCCAGATCCTGATCCATCTCTGAAGAGTTTGAGCTTTTCTTGAAGGGTTAGAGGAGGCCTTTTGAATACTATGTCCTTATCTGCCTTTTCTGCCTTGTCTGCCTTTCCTCTTGTATTTCTCCTTGTGAACACAGCAGTGGGAGGCACAGATGCCTTAGTGATAAAAACTTTTCCTTTCTTCTTTGCAGGTTCTGGTTCCTCTATTTTCTCATCCTTTTCCTCTTCTTTTTCACCTATTTCTTCTTTTTCTTCGGTTATCATTTGCATTTTAGCTATTCTTTTCTTTCCTTTGTTTACCGCCTGTGGAAGCTTTATGCTTAGTTCAATTCTCATCTTAGCTTCATCATATGTTCCAAAATATGCGGCTTTGGGATTGACAGGCTGATTTAGAAGTGCTTCAATAATGTTCTTGGTTTCATCAATATTTACCTCATAAGGAAGAGGTTTTGCATACACAGTTCTTGGTTTAACTGCTTGAATATACACATTATCACAATCTACCATAAAACAGATATCATCTTTGTAATCTTCCACCAATTTCTGTGGAATCCGGAATCTGTCATTCATTTTCTCTTTGAAAGACTCAAAATAATTATCCATGATGCTTTCAAAGTTTTCACCCATTTCTGCGATGTATTCATTAATTTCATAAAGTACAGGCACATCTTTTCTCCATACAACTTTTCCTTTTGAAGGGAAGAATTTCTGAACATAGAAGAATAAACAGACTATCAAAGATCCAAACTTACATGGATTGTTTTTGGAAGTTTTGATGCTTTCCATGTTCTTGTTGAACTGTTTCAACAATAAGTCTGCTAGGTCAAATGTCAAGTTGTTTTTGACCACTTTGTATGCTAGGTCAACAGCTTCACATGAGACACTGTTCTATCGACTAGAACTGTAAATCTTGTGTGCAATGATATGTGTACCAAACTTCAGTTCGGCGTCGGTAATGCTGCTAACCTTCATGCCTCTACCATCCCACTCGGCTAGGGTTTTCTTCTCTAGTTTCGTCCGACCTAGGGTTTTGGTAGTTTTCGCTTTGTTCAACATGGGAAGACCGGTAACATGATGAATCATTTTCCTTGTGATCTCAATAGGTTGCTCAAGCCAAATCTTGCCATCGTGTACTCAGCTGAGAATGTACCTAACCCATTTATCTCGAAAGTTTCGAGGAAGATGTGCAATGTGGACTAAACCCTTATCTTCCAGATGTTTGTGCTCGGGTTTCAAAGTACCATCCACACATAGTTCCTCACGCACAATGTCTAGTTCTAGGTTTCCCATTTCTTGAATAGAACAGTTAAAATGATTACGGATATCATTGATAAGCAGTACCTTAGGAGGAATCTGAGATTGAGCTCCGTTCGGATCTAGGGCGGCTGCAACTACGGGCACAATCTTAAAATCTGGTGCTTTCCACTCCCCTTGGACTAACATGTCTGATCCTTTCTTCGCTGAGGTGCTGGATGATGCCATGGTAGCTCACAGAAAATTCCTTTCGCAAGAGTATTAAATCGCCGGGTTGCCCTTGAAGTTTTCTGCTCTCAAAGTGCTTAAAGATTCGCGGTGAAGAATGAGTTCGATTACTTGCTTTTTGTTTAAAATTCTGTCATTAATGCTCATTTCAAATTAGGGTAGGAATTCTGACAGACTGTCACCCACCAAGAATTAATTGCTCGGAAAAGACTTCGTAACTCAGTGAACTCGAGAATTCATAATGCTCCGACCTCGCTCGGTAAAGACTATACCGACCTCACTCGGTGAAGATTATACCGACCTCACTGGGATCTCACTGCATCTTGCATGCTGATTTAGACTTTTCTTTTAATTTCAGTTCTGGAACTATTTGAGATTGATCTATGAGAGTACAGTTCCAGTGCTTCCTTGGAAATTTAGTCTGAGTCGGTAGAGCCATCCATTCCAATACTTGGACTGGATTGCTCGGTAGCTTTAGGAATCCATTTTTGTCTGACCTGTTTCCTGACCTTAGTTGCTTCATTCTTCTTTCCTTCTTCAATTTCACTGGCATTCATGCAGTTTCTGGCTATGTGACCGAGTTTAGTGCATTTGAAACATCTTATGGTAGTATCTCTTTTCCTTAGATGATGTTTTATGCAATTCATGCCAATGTGTCCATATTCTCCACAGTAATGACATCTACACCAGGTGTTGTAGTCCCATCCAAACATTGCTTTCACAATTTGTTCTGCTGGATTAAATATCTTGGATCTGCACTCGGATGCCTTGTGACCTTGTTTGTTGCACTTGTGACAATTACCTCTGAATCTAGGTTTTTCCTTGCATTCATTTGCTTTATGACCAGGTTGATTGCAGCTATAACATTTTCCATTGAATTCTGCTTTTTCATTGTTCCAACATTTATTTGAAGTATGTCCTATTTTACCACAATGATTACAAGTAGGTTTTTGATTTCTTTTAGTACCTTGCTTAGAGGATTCGCCTTCTTCTTTGTATCCAAGTCCTGCTTTTCCTTTTTGCCTATGAAGATTTCGTTCATACAGCTGATTCAAGTCTTCTTGACTTTTCAGCATTCCTTCATTGATTTGTTTTTCAGCATTTAGGTCATCCATCAATCTTAGATTGATTTCCTTTTCAGATCTTAGTTCTTCTTTTGTGTTTTCTATTTCTGAACTTAGATTTAGAATTTCTTCATTTGTATGAGAGATCTAATCAATTAGGTTTTCTAGCTGAAGGGTTTTGTTTTGGACTTCAATGTTTCTTTCATCTAATTCATCTTTCAACTTGTTTTTCTGTTCCAAGATCTCACAGAATCTTGTAGAGTGTAGTTCTTGTTCTCTTTTCAATTTTCTCACTTCTTCCTGCAGAGACCCATTCTTTTCTAGGAGTTCTTTGATAGCATTGTTTGCTTCATCTGAGTTATTTGAGGGAAGAAGATCTTCAATCTTTTCTTCAATGTAATTCTGATCATTCATCTGATTTGCAAGTTCCTTCCTTCTTCTTAGGGATTGGGAAAGATGTTCTTTTGCTTCTTTGAGTTTAGCTATGGCCATTTCCAGATCTAGCTTTTCATTTTCAATCACCTTGTTCAGTTTGAATACCTCCATTGTCCTGGATCTTTGCTCAAGCTAGTTAAGCTTTGTCTTGAGAACCAATGTAGCTCTGATACCAATTGTTGGAAATATTCAGGAATTAACCAAGTTACTGAGAGGGGAGGGGTGAATCAGTAACTTCAAATTCTCTTCTAATTTTAACATGTATTTTACTTTTAACCTTTGCATACAGAAAGCATGAAACTAAAAAAGCATTCACAATAAAGACACATGGATTTGGTTACCCAGAAACCTTCCAAAAGAAAGTAAAACTGGGGTGGGGATGAAACCCACAAAGCTTTAATACTGCAGAATAAAGTTGGCCGGTTAAGGCTTACAATTTGATCACTTCCGATGATCTGCCCTGTTAGGAGCAATAAGGATTGCTAAATCCACCCTGTTAAAGGATTTACAAACATACAGTGAAGTATGCACTCGGTAAAGAGATTTATACAAAGACTGTTAAGTCTACCCGGTTAAAGGATTTAGTACTGATTCACTTGTTAGAATGAAACAGTAGATCTCTGCTTTGCAACTGGATTGCTGAATGAGATTCGCTGATGTACTGATCACCTTCTGTGATGAATTTGTCTTTTCTGTATCTTATACTTCTGAAGCCTTCTGCAATTCGCTTATTTCTGCCTTTGTTACTCTTTTATATTTTCTGTATCATATGTTTTATTACTTGTGCATATATCTTTTATTTCTACATCATTGTTTATATACAGATTTCAAACAATTAATTACAATTACAATTGCACAGTCGGCTTGACAAATAAACATAAGTGCTACTAAGTCGGCCCAAATATGGTTACTCGGTTCCTTCACACTGACTCGGTGACTTTCTGATACTCGGCGTCCACTGCATTACTCGGCATCGTCATGCACTCGGTAGAAGTGAAGGCACGGTTCATACTGATCACTCGGTAGGTATTGAACTCGGTAAGCATTGGTGACTCGGTAGACAAGATGTTACTCGGTTTTCATTGTCTGCTCAGTTTGCACTGTCTGCTCAGTTTGCACTGTCTGCTCGGTTTGCACTGTCTGCTCGGTTTGCACTGTCTGCTCGGTTTGCACTGTCTGCTCGGTTTGCACTGTCTGCTCGGTTTACACTGTCTTCTCGGTTTACACTGTCTTCTCAGTTTACACTGTCTTCTCATTTTACACTGTCTTCTCGGTTTACACTGTCTTCTCGGTTTACACTCAGAATGCTAATAAGTGATGTCACTAGTGGCAATACTGCTTAATGCCAACACTATCTCATATTCAAGGATATGTTCAATGTATGGAATCAGGATCTAAGAGCTTACCTCATATCTCATTTGAGGACACCATCACATGCTAGGATCAACTACCTCAATACATAAGAAATCAGTTTATGCCATAAAGAAGATAGTTTCTCTACATTTTTCCACTAATTCCTTAGGTATCCTTTCACTTTGTTTTATTTCATTTTGAAATACTTTCAACATGCCAAATATTTCACCATCTACCCACTTCTTATCCTACATTCAGTAATTTCTATTGATTTGGACAACAATAGGTTCATCCTTGTTCCATACATGAGTATGTATGCCTTGAAACTTATGTACAATGTGAAAAAAAATATGCAATATTAATGACCCAAATATGAATGTATTTGATTTATCATATTTTATCCTTCTTATATTTTATATTAGCTATAATATGAGGATCTCACCAACATCATAGTGCTCATTTTCAACAACCATTTTGTAAACCATGTTGATTATTCCTGGGTAAACAGAGTTCACTCTATTGCTATAGTAGATTTTGTAACCAAGGATCATTTTGATCAACTTGACATCCTTCTTCTTGATGTCATTTATGGTCAAGGCTCTTTTATCCCATTTAGAGCTAGTCAAGGTCTCAACTTCCTTTTTGGTGTTCTTTTCCACCACAAGAGTTTTTCCTACATTCTCTAGACTAGTGACTAGGTGAATTAGGTCTTTAATGATCTTGATTAGTTGGTTGCAAATCCAAAAGAGCTAGTCATGGATCCAGATAAGAATGATCCTCATCCATTCAGGCTCATCAAACTCATGTAACTCAATATAAGGAAAAATGTTTAGGTTTACCAGTTTTGTGAATGAAAACTTCATTTTTCCATCCTAAGCCAACATGTTTAACAACTCACTGTGCATCTCTATGTCACCAATTGATACATATTTTTAGTGTATGTAGGTCCTGATGTCTTCTACATGCAATACTCCATGTGGGATTTGTAAAAATGCACCCCCTAGGTCATCTTCCATTGATTCAAATAGATGTTTCTAGAATTTCTACCTAGTTCTTTATTTTACATTGAAAAATTGAGGTGCATCCATGATTTCATACTACCAAATATGAAAAATCAAGCTTACAAATTTAGATAAAAGTACCTTCTCCACTAGACTGGGGTTGTAGATTATGCAAATACTAAAATTTTCTCCAACTTCTCAAATATCTCTTTCCACTTCTTCAATCTTTCTTGAGTGGTGAAAAGAATGATTAAGTATTTCCTTAAATAGTTTTTCAAACCATTTTTGATACTTTTAGGAAGTATATTAAAAAATATATTTAGAAGTCATTCACCCATACAACAACAACCGATCTATCTAAAATAAATTTTTGACCTTGAGATTTTTGATATATTACCAACAAACACCCATGCAACTAAAAACAACTTTGTAGATTGTGAATCATCATATTAGGGGCTGGATAATTATCTTTTGAATTCTTCTGATGCTCTCCCTAAGTCCATGCTTGGCCATTTAGGAAAAATATAATCATTAGCATCAGGTGAAGATTCTGTAACATCTACTGCTTTACCTTGATCCTTGGCTTCAATCTGATTTTTCTCCTTCCATACTTTGTCACTAACCTTGCTTCCTTATTTTACAAAGAGGTGATTAAACTTATTCACATACTTTGTAAATATTTTCCTAGTGTCACAAATATTTTTCCTTATTTTTGATCTCCTATTTCCAACTAGTCCACTATATTTGTAGTACTTGGCCATATGTCCCTCATTATTACACTTGAAACAAGTAACATGTGGTATCATAGGTTGTGACCTACTTAGATTAGTCTAAAAATTATAGTTCCTTGCAATGTGCCCAAAATTTGTGCATTTGTGACAAATGATCTTATTAGATGTAGTGGGATGTCTAGTATAGTTTTGACTCTTTCATATTTTATCTAGTTTTCTACACTCATTTTTTCTATGACCATATGCCCAAAAATTAAAGGAATAACTAGAAAAAAGTTTGGAAAAATTATTACCTTTACAATCCTTCTTCATGTGACCAATTTTTTTGCATCCAAAGAATCTCCCTTTGAAAGGTTTGATCTGCTCCCTAGTTTTCTCCTTTTGATTAGGTTCTTCTTGTTGATTGGGTGTCTTATCTGTCCTACTTTAAGATTTCTTTTCCTAGGATTTGGAACATTTAGCTTCATTGAATCCAACTCCTATCTTGTCATCTTTAGGTTTTTTTCTTTATAGGTGTTCACCAATCTTGTTACTGCTCACATGAAGTTTTTCAATATGATTCATTCCCTCTACAAATTATTCTTTAATGATGATATTGTACCTCTCTAGTTCTTCATAATTAGTTTTGACATCATTTTTTTCAAGTTACATTCTTCCCATCTATACATTTTCACTCTTCAAGGCTTCTTCAAGTTTTCTCTTTTTTTCTTTCTTTTGTTGAATTTCTTTACTCATTTTCACAGTGATGATATCACATTCATGCTTTATTGTATCCTTTTCCTATTTGATTTTTTTGATCAAATTAGATGAGTCATTCTCAGATCCCCTCATAAGTTCTTGCCTTTTTCTTCTTGAACAATCAATCTTCTCTTTGAGACTCTTGATATAGTTTTCATCTTTCTTTACCTTGTATTTTAATTAAACATTTTTAGCATTAGCCTTATCTAGGTCTTCTAGTGTTGCCTCAAATTTTTCTTCCAAATTTCTTGAATCCATCTGGGTATCCCTTAGGCTATTAGGGTTTATCTTCAAGAGCCTTGCGCTTTGATACCAATTGTTGGGATCAAGAAATACTGGGGGGGGGGGTGAACACTTTTTTTTCCCTTTTAAACCAATTAAAACTTAACAATACAATAATTAAAATAAGAATAACATACACATAAAGTAAATAACTCATAACACCATGATTTTTTCTTGAGGAAACCTTCATCAAGGAAAACTTTCGGTGGGGATGGTACCCAAAAATGATGTACCAAAAGTATTGTGTCCCTATTAGGATACCTTGACCTATTAGGAGTAGAATATTACATTAGTACAAGTCCTTTCTAGAGGATAGGCCCTATTAGGATTTATAACCCAGTTAGGGGTGAATACAAAATGGAGCTCACTTCTCTTACAAAGGACTCACTGTCTAGTATTACACAAGTATCTTGTAATAATAGAAATGAGCTGAAACAACATATTATATGCCAAAGTAGTTCTAGTAATATCCCACAAGATCCTCTACATTATTATGACATCCCAGTCCATGTAGAGACACCCTCACAACTTCACATGTCAAAGCATATATTGTTGATCTAATAATCATTCCAGTCATCTCACAAACACATCAAAAAATGTGTCCAACACATATTCAAAAAGAAAATATATAGTCAATGATCGTATCTTGACAAATAGAGGGTAGGACCCAAACCAAATTCAAAGTAACACTCTTGAAATTGACATGTTAATCCATTAAACAATGCAACCTCTTGTCTTCCCTGTTTTACTGATATACTATTTTCACTCAACTTCAAAAGCAAGTAACTCTGTCTAGATGAATCCAAAACTCAAGTGATCATAACAGAAGATTTATTATATCTCATATAACAATATTTATGTTTGTAGACCATAAAGATACATATTGCATGCTTTTTGACCAAAATAGCATGACTGCATTTTAGAAACTGTCTCTATACTTAAGGCATTTTTCACTTAACTGACTATCAAAAATTTACTTCCACTTTAGATGATCATCCCACATGTATGTGTTGCCAATAATGACAACATGCACACCTTCAAGAACTACTCACTCACCAATAGTATTCTATTAGGGTTTTAGCTATTCAAAAGCTTAGATCTCTAGGAACTATTGTTGTTAATCTTGATCCTCTAATAGGAAAGTTGATTGTATTTTTATTAAGAAATTATGACAATAGTATACCTAAAGTGGAAGCTTCTTTCAAGTCATCATTGAATATTCCACCATTTAAGAAAGGAAAGGAAATATCTAATAACCCTTCAACATTTTATCCTAATGATTATGAATCCATCATGTTTGAAGAAAGAGAGAAAGAAGAATTGGAAGCATTGTTTACAAAGAGATTACCTAGAGGAAAAGATAAATACAATGTTACAGTACCTTTGAAATGTTTTGAATGTAATAAGATTGGACACATAGCCTCTAGATATCTCAAAAATGATAGGAAGGAGAAATAAAGGAGATTAAAAGATAAGAATAAGAAAAAATTCTACCTTGCTGAGGAAGGTGTCACTGATGAAGAATCATATGCTATAGATGAAGAGAAAATTGTCTTTGTTGCAGTGAAAGAACCCTCAAAAGAAAGTGAAAAAAAATTAGTATCTAACTTGAATCACAATAGTGATTGGAATATTGACAGTGGATGATGGAGGTATGCGATGATGGATCAATGAGGTTTGGTAATGATTCCCCATGTATGGTGAAAGGTAAATGTTCCATTTCTTTAAATGATAAAACAAATTGTGATGATGTTTACTAGGTTGATGGTTTAAGATACAACCTGTTAAGTGTTTCTCAATTAAATGATAAAGGATATGAATTGGAATTCAATGAAGGTATGTGTAGGATCATTGGGAAATTTGGAGATTTAATTGATACTAGTGAACAAACAAGAGGTAAATTATTCCATCTAAATTCTAATAGTTAAGAGTTGTTTGATTGCTAAAGTATAAAATTGTTGGTTGTGGCATAAAAGGTTTTTTCATGTTAATTTTGATAACTTGGTCAATGTTAGTAAGAGGTTTGAATAACCTAGTAAAGCTAGACAATGTGATTTGCAAATAATGTTAGCTTTGGGAATTAACCAGTTCAAGTTTTATTAGCAAAAATTACTCTTCTGAAAATATCTTAGATTTGGTTCATACCGATCTATGTGGTCCAATGAGAACATAGATTTATTATGGTGATAGGTATTTTATGTTTCTTGTTGATGACTATTCTAGAATGATGTGTGTTATTTTTGTTTGAATTCAGTAATACTAAGAAGGGGGATGAATCATATTATAACACTTTAAATTAAACTTAAACCAATTCCAAATAAACCATATGATTACTGAAATGTAAAGAACATAAACAAATAAAACATAACTCATGACACCATTATTTATTTTTGAGAAAATCCTGGCCAAGGGAAAACCCCGGTGGGGATGGTACCCACAACTATGTACTAAAATATAATATCCCTATTATGAGATCTAGCCCTACTAGGAGATGAGTATTACATAGTACATTTCCTTGTTAGAGGAATATCAACCCTGTTAAAGGTATAGAAAACCCTTTTAAAGGTATAGTGAGCTGACAACTCTTACAATCAATAATTCAGTTACAAAAGTGTTCTTCAAGAATGAACAATACAAGCATCTGCTATGCTTTGATAGTTCTAGTTATAGTTCTTAATAGCCTCTATCAATCTATGATCTTGCATCTTCTATCAATCATCACTAATATCCAAAAATCACATCCATATCTCACACATATCATTGTCCCTATCGCTTTCACAAAACACTCTTTATTTATACCTATTCTGTCATCTAGTCGGCTCTCAAATACAATACAAATCATAACAATTACTAATGAAAATAATAAATATTGAGTCAAAGATATTGTATTACCATAATTTCAAAAATATACAATATTTATCTGAATTAGCACGTTACCATTCCATTTAGCATTCCCTTGATCATCGCGACTGTTCATATGCCCTGTTTCACTGTTCTTTTGTCTTTTTATGCCTTCATATCAATGTAACTTACTGATATCAACACTAAAACAAATTCAACCTTAATTGAAGATCATACATATCCAAAAATGTCTTCCTCTAAGTTTACAAGCCATCATATAGCATATATTGTCTTCGTTGACCAAAACAATACTGTAGTATTTGGTAAATTTGATTCTATACTTAGTCATTTTCATGACTATGTCTCCAACACTCATACTTACTTCATGAAATCACTATAACATATGTGTTTCCATAAATTAAAACCCTCAATTTATCCATAGTGTTCACAAAACATAACTTTCGAACAATTTTTCTTAAGGAAAAATCAAAATATTTTCATATGTTCAAGATCTACAAAGCAAGAGTAGAAAAAGAGACCGACAAGACCCTGAAATATCTTAGATCAGCTTGAGGAGGAGAGTTTACTTCATATGAGTTCATTTAATATTGTGAAGAATAGGAATCAAAAGGAAGATGTCAATTCCTAGGACCTCAACATAATGGAATTGCTAAAAGAAGAAATAGATCTATTATTGTTTGTGCTAGGAAATTGATTATTCAAAAAGGTATTGCTCAAACATTTTGGAGAGAATAAGTAAGTACTGCTATCTACAAATTGAATAGAGTTCAATTGAAGAAAGACAAAAACAAAACTCCTTATGAGTTGTGGCATGGTTAATCTCCTAGCGTGAGATATTTTAAAATTTTTGGAAGTAGATGTTACATAAAAAGAGATGAACATTCAGGAAAGTTTGATCCAAGAAGTGATGAGGGAATATTAATGGGATATTCCACAAAGAGAAAAGCTTATAAAGGTTTAAACAAGAGAATAAAAAAGATAGTGTAACTGCTAATGTGAGAATTGATGAATTCTTTGAGTAGAATGATGAATCTAGCAAGAAAGAACTAGATGATTATCATAGGTTTTTATATGTACAACCAATGGAACATGAAATTGTAGTTTAACTGATGGAAAGATAGATTGTGAACAAGAATTGGTACAAGCAGTTGAAGGTACTCCTATATCAAAACTAGTATTACCAAGGTGTGTTAAAATGAATCATTCACTTGATCAAATAATTGGTGATATAAATGCTTGTGTTTTGACAAGAAGAAAAGCAAGAGAAAGTACATGCTTATTATTTAAAATTGAGCCTAAAACTACAAAAGATGCACTAAAAGATGATGATTGGTTGAAGGCTATGGAATAAGAATTAGAATAGACTAAGAAGAACAAGACCTAGACATTAGTACCTAGACCAATCAACCAAAATGTAATCAGTACCAAATGGATTTTCAAAAATAAGATGAATGAAAAAGGTGGAGTAATAACGAATACAACAAGATTGGTGTGGAAAGAATATGCATAGGAAGAAGGCCTAGACTATGGTGAATTTTTTTTATCTATCACCAGACTTGATGGTGTGAGGATATTACTTGCTTATGCTACTTACAAAGGATTCAAAGTACATCAAATGGATGTAAAATAAGATTTTCTCAATGGTTTATTGGAAGAAGAAGTCTAAATTGAAAAACTAGAAGGATTTACTAATGAAGAGGGTAAGAACATGCTATGTAATTTATAAAGTACAAAAATCTTTATATGGATTGAAGAAAGTACCTAGATCATGGTATGAGAGATTGTACTCTTATCTTACTCAAATTGGTTTTATAAGCACAAGTGTCAAAAATAATTTATATCTAAAGACTGAAAAAGATGATACGTTATTGATTAAAAAAATATTTGAACTGATGATATCATATTTAAAGGTAATGAAGAAATGAGTAGCTCATTTGCTGATGAGATGAGAAAAGAAGTTGAGATGTCTATGATAGGTGAGATTAAATTATTTATTGGATTGTAGATTCAATAGTTGAAAAAGGGTATATATAAGAGTCAATCCAAGTATTTGAAAGATATATTAAAACCATTTGGGTTGGAAGACTCAAAACTAGTTGGTACCCCTATGGTAATTGGTTGAAAATTGTCAAAAGAAGATGATACTAAGGAAGTGGATGAGACTCTTTATCGATCCATTATTGGTAAGCTATAGTATGTGGTTCATAGTAGATCAGACATTGTACATGCAGTTGGATTGGTGGTAATATTTTAATCTAATTCAAATAAATCACATCTAATTTCTATGAAGAGGATATTTAGATATTTTAAGGGAACTAAAGATTATGGTCTTTGGTATGGACATAAAGGTGATTTTTCATTAAGTGTCTTTACAGATGAAGATTTGGTAGGAAATATTGATGATAGGAAGAGCACTAGTGGTGGTGTATTATTTCTTGGAGATAGGCTTGTATCCTTGACAAGAAAAAAACATAATTGTATATCACAATCAATAGCTAAAGTTGAATATATTGCTACTACAATAAATTATACTAAGATTGTGTAGATTAAGTATATTTTAGAAGGAATTCAGGAAAAAGTAACTAAACTGGTGGTTATCTATCATGAAAATACAAGTTCCATTAATATTTAAAAATACTCATTGATGCACTCTAAGACTAAGCATATAGCTATAAAATATCACTTTCTTAGAGAACATGTGCAAGAGAAAGAAGTAAAATTGAAATATGTGCGGTTGCTAATATTTTCACAAAGCCATTGCCTAAGGATGCTTTTGAGTATCTAAGAGGTAAGATAGGGTCATCCCCCTATCTATTGTGAATTAAGAGAAGATATAGATGTATTAATCCAAGTGTATTCTAGTGAATATCTCTATGATTGGATTGATGTAGTGAGGCTACTTCATAGGGAGATAAGTTTGTGATGTGTTGTATTGAGTCATGTTACAAAAAATATATTTCATCTATGTTTGATGCTCTTAGAATTGTTTTAAAAGAGGGAGAGAGTGTATGACATTAAATGGTTGTAAATAATATTGATGAGAAGATCAGTGTAGGGAGGAGTATTTCTAAGATCAAGTGCTAGTAATTGTTTCCAGTGATGTTGGTATTGATGAGAGTATTTATATGAAGGCACAAAGAGAAAAGTGTTGCCATCAATGCCAAAGGGAAAGATTATTGGAATAAATAATGCTAACTAAGGAAGTGATTATTGGTGTTGCAATGAGATAGATTCGATTACATAAGGATCCGTTATTGAGTTGTCATTGATGTCAAGTATTGAACTAGTGTTGTTAGTATATTATTCAGTATATGAATGGTGATCAAAGTGTTTTAGTTGTATAAATTCATATGGGAAACTCGGCGATGTATCAAAATGTTAAATGCATGACCACTACTATTGATATTGATTAGTGAGTAAGTTATGAATAGAGGAAGGTTAACAATGAAACTGTTAGAATAATTAGTGACAGGTGACAAGTGTTTTTTGTAGTTTGTCAAATCTTTTTTATGTCTAGTAATGTGGTTATAGGATGTGGTTTTCAATAGTGTTTGGATGCTATGGTTTTAATTTCAACTATTTTGGATGATTAACAAGGAAGATAGAAGACCGGAGAACATAATTAGAATTGTTAAATAGGTTGAAGTGTTAAAGTTCTTGAGTAACAGAGATCAAATATTTGATCGGTGATTGGTGAGAATATTGTGGTGATCGAGGTTAAGTTAGTCATGATATGATGATGCATATTAAATATTGGAATTGATGATCCCAAATTACATTATTCAATGCTAGTGTGTGGAGAAGATTCAAGAAGATGGAAATGTGTAGTCAAATCATGTTTGACTCCTAGACTCAAATTTCTATGTAAATCATTATGATAGATGATGTGGTATAGGAAATTTATTTTATACATTTAATATTTTGTATGATGCACTAGATCTAACAACGAAGATTGAAAGTTAAATTGTAAGCCATTTAGGGCAATCCTAAGGTAGTGGTAAACTTAAGGTCTTGATGGATAGTATATAAAAGGTGAAGATGGTAGTATTGAGTGTTAATTGTGTGTGAAGCTAGTACAGTGTAAGTTGCAAGTTACGATCAAGCCAGGGAAGAGACAAGTATGGTGAGAAGATATTTTGTTCTGAAGTAGATCTGATCAAGCATTAGTTCTATCTTATAGATCATTGTTCTTGTTATTCCCTAATAGCTACAATAGTAAAAAATCCCTAAGAAGGTGGATCTTAGCATGTTCCTATTGTAAACCCTCTAACAAGGTGGGACATTAACTTGTGTTTGAAGTCCTTTAACAAGGCTACTCTTGACATGGTAAATGTTTTAATAGTGCTAGAGGTAAATCCCTTAACTAGGAAGCACCTAATAGTGCTTTTGTAAAACTCCTAATAGGGTTAAGCTCCTCACATGGCACACTTCAGAAAGGTACACCATTTAGTGGGTATCAATATCCACCATGGTTATTTCCTGATTTGGGTTTCCATGAGATAAATATATGTGTCAAGTTTTTCATTTTTTTGTGTATGTGTTTATGGTTAAGATTTTCATTTGACATTGTTGAAAGATAAACTTATGAATACAGTGGTAAAGTTTAAAGATTCAAAACTTGGATAATTGATAGATTATTGATTAACCACTCCCCTCTCAGTAATATGATCTTAGAATTAACACACATCACATCATAATACTTCATTATGCATCTAAATATGAAGATAAAACTTACCACACTTTCTTCTCAGAGGTCCAAGATTGATCTGACCTTAATTTCTCCCCCTAAGCCAAAACAAGATTAGTTGGATGATTAATTATCCACACTTGATGGAGATATGAATCCTTTTGATGTTTCTCTATCATACAGTTTCATTGCCCATACTTTACTCATCTTATTTAAAGTTTCTACCACATCCACAATTTTCTTTCCTTTCTGATCATCTACCTTGTCCACTAGTTGGTTTCCTGGATTTCTTGTCGTACAAAATTTATAATGTGTCTAGTCTTATGATAAAGGAAACATGCCATCAAAAGAGATCTCCAAGGGTCAAAACTACTTCTATTTTTCCTCAACCTGCAATTAACAATGATGTACCCATATTTGTGAAAATATGAACAATGAACATTCCATTGGTTCTGATTTTGATAAGGTCTCTACCATTTCAAAATTGATCCTTGACTTATCATATTAGTCCCACACTCACTTTCTCTATGAACGTACTTTTTGAAATTATAAAAGTGACCATTAAATACATTAGGCTTATTTCTACAAACCCTACCAGTATGACCTTCATGACATATTAAACCTATAGGTGTTATAGGTCTAAACTCACATTCTCTTGCAACATGTCCTACATTATGACAATTAAAAAAGATAGGCTTGTAGGATTTCTTACCAGAACTTTTCTTGATCACCTTGGGTGGAGACTTGTCATCTTGATTGGGCTTTTTAGATTCAGATGATTCTCAAATTTTAAAATTAGTCTGATTGGTATAGCCTAGATTGATTGTGTCCTTGATCCTTTTTAGACATCTCAACTACTGATCAAGTTTCTCATAACTCTCACTAAATCTCTTTAGCAACTTGTTTGCATCATCAAGTTTTTTCAGCAATCTCTAATTATATTTACATAGGCCTTTATTCTCTCTTCCCAAATATTCATTTCTCATCATCAGGATGTTGATCTCACCTCTTAGATCTTGTATGCCATCTCTAGTCTCATGAAGATATATCTACAAGGTTCTAAGCTCTTGTTCAGATCTAGAAAGTTCAACCACTTATCCTTTTAGGGTATCTTCTGCCATCTTCATAGCTTCCTATCCAGCTTTTCTAGCTTCGATTTCTTGACCCATCTTGATGGAAAAATATTCCATTTCCCTCTTGAGATATTTCTTTTCCTTTGTTAGCTTCTCATTCTCTTGAGACAAGGATTCTAGGGCTACTTCAGATTCCTTAGATCCACTTTTCTCTAACAATTTCTCAATATATTCTTGACTCTTGTTCATTTATTCAACAAGTTATTTTCTCTTGTCCCTTGAGATATTTAGTTGTTATTTAAGCTTTTCTATCATTTCTTTAGCTTCTTCAAGTTGTCTTCTATATCTTAAACCTTCCATATCTGCCTTGAGGACCTTACTTAAGTGGTTAGGCTTCTTTAAGGGAACTTAGCATTGATACCAATTGTTAATACTAGAAGACACTAAGAGGGGGGGGGGGGTGTAAATAAGTGTAACAAAAATCTAAGTATATTCACCACCAACCTACACAAGATATAACATGAAATACAAATAGCTAAATAATAACAAAGTAAAATAAATATAAAAAAAATGCAACACTTTCAAACATATATTATATCAGTACAATAATTTCTTTCTCATTATTGAAACCCTAAAATGTAATACAAATTAACATTTACAAATCTAGATGCAAGCCAAAAAGTGTGGTCACTTCTATAAACCCTTATATCCAAAAGATCAAATGAATTTGGAGTCTTAGAAGGCATCTTATAGCTTCCTATCCATAGCATGCAAGAATCATGTAGATAAAGATGGTGGCTCTTAAATGTACCCAATAAGCAATATCCCTACAAGGTGCACTATAGAATGGAAGATTCAAGTAGATATCAAGAAATGAGAGTGCAAGTATCCAAGATCTCCATGATGAATGCAAATATAAAGTACTTTAAGATAGGATTCAAGAGAAGTAAAATCAAGCTAAGATGAAATGCAAGAGTGCAAGGGAAGTAAATATAAGCTAACAAGATGAAATATTACTATCCAAGAAAGAAATTAAATAGAAAAGCTAAGCTAAATGATAGTGCAAGATCTCAACTAGTGCTCAAGAAGTCAAATAAAAAAGTAACAAAATCTCCTTAGCATAAATCAAGATGGTATATCATAGATGCAAGATGCAAGATGAGAGCTCCTATATGAAATATTCCAAGATGAAAGATTCCAATATACAAGATAAGCTAAGATGCAAGGATGATCCAAGATGAAAGAAGATGAGAGAATGAGGAGAGAGATCCCTTTTAAAGAAATTTGGAAATGAGCGGATGGTAAAAATTAAGATGCAAAAGAATGAGAATGGGTGGAGATTAAGTATTAGTTGATCCATGTGCTCATGTCTTTAGGAAGAAAAAGAAAAGGCTAAGATTAAGAGGAAAAATAATGAGTGGTTGAGATAAAGAGGTAAAATCTGTTAGAAAGTAAATTCCACCAAGATAACTGAGAGGGGGGGGGGGGTGAATCAATTATCAGATAAATATGAATTTTATCACCATTATCAGATTTTAACCATGTAATCAATATAAGAAACAACCATAGAAAGATAAACATACACAACAACACAAGATATGTTAACTAGGGAACCTCTTGATCAAAGAGTAAACCCCAGTGGGAATGATGCCCATAAAAGATACACTAATATGAATATTCCTTGTGAGAGGATGAAATTTGTTAGGAGCCTTATGAAATTCATTCAATACATATGAGTCCCTATTAGGAGACTTTAAATCCTTGTTATAAGATTCTAACCTGGTTAAGAGTTATGGAAGATAGAAGGACCCATTATCCAAACAACTTCATAGGAAAGATCACTGAACACACTGTCCAACTAATCTCTGTATTATCCAAAAAAAATAATACCAATAAATATTGATCTCAAAAACTTATCTTTTCTCTTCTACCTAAGATAAACCGCACCAACTGCTTCACTAGATCTCAATACCAGATCTCTGCAATTTGCATATCCTCTTACAACATTTATTTCTCAAATTTGCAATTCATCATATTCCATATCTTTCTCCTCATATCAATTAAGGAAAACAATTCTTCCTTTATACCACACTCAAATAATTAAAAATGAGTCATCCAAAAAGGCTTAACCAAATACAAAATATAAACCTTAACATGTTACATAAGTATCCACAATTACATAAAAATTGTCAGCTTCAAAACTAAATAATTATTCACATGTGCAACTTGCAACCATTCTATCTCATCTAGGTCATCACCAAAATGTCTTCATCAGCTATATAACTTCACATGCCTAGATTCTATCTCGGTTAGTAGATATCATCTAGATACCACAAGCCACTTCTCAGGAACACTGTTTGAATACTACTTCCACTAAATTATACATAACTATTATGAATAATAGAATTTATGTACATGCTCTTGACCAAAATCTCAAGACACAATTTAGAATAAATCCTCAACTCTGTATATAGCTTGATTTGTAATATTCCATGTGCACTAATTCAAACACTATCTGTTTCTCTGCTATTTTCCAGTAGATCACTGTGTTGACATCAATGACAATCATAGTCATGAATGAAACATATAACTATTATAGAATGACTCCAAATACTCCCCCATAGGACATATTCAGCATTCATTCCTAACAATCTCCCACATTGGCATTGATGGCAACATAGATGAAAAAACATCCAAGTTCCATGAATACCAAATTGCAACACTATTGCTCTCAAATATTTTAAAATACTCTTCATCGATAAAATATTATAGGTTTTTTATTTTATATTGCTTCATCTCCTCCAATAGATGTTTTCATGTATCCTTCTCCCTCTTTTCTCTTTTTGATCTTTTCAATAGATTCAATATATGATTTTTCATGTATCCTTCTCCCCCATTGACATCAATGACATATAAAGCATCACTATGTCAATCTCAATGTCAAAAGACACTTTTTAGAAATTACATTCACTAGAGTCCTTTATGACTCAGCTCAAAACATACATACTCTCCCATAGATGAAGTACCAACATACAGTCTAGAAAAGATAGAGCTCATATAACACTGGAATGATGCAACAATATGCATCATTTCTCAAAAGTAGGTTGGGGCATAACCCCAAGTATACCTCTCAAATACTCAAATGTATCTTTAGGTAAGGGCTTTTTAAATATATCTACAATCTTCTCTTTTGTACTTATATACTCAAGTCTGACTTCTTTCTCTGCAACTTTCTCTCTTACAACATGATACTTGATATCTACATGCTTTGTCTTAGAATGCAATACAGGGTTCTTTGACATACTTATTGTACTGGTGTTATCACTATGTATAACAACATTCTCATCAAATTTGATTCTAATATCCTTCAACATTTTTTTCATCCATATTATCTGATTACAATTGTTTTCTATTACAACATATTCTGCTTGTGCTCTGCTATGTGAAATAAAATTCTATTTCTTACTTAAACAAGAAACCAATCTTCCTCCAAGGAAAAATTCTCCACCACTTGTACTCTTTTTGTCATCAATACTACCTCCCCAATCTACATCTATATATGCACATAGGATAAATTCATAAGATTTTTCATACCATAACCCATAGTTAATTGTGCCTTTTAAATATCTCAATATTGTTTTTACTGCTACATAATGTGAATCTTTAGGATCAACTTGGAATCTTGCAACAATTACAACTACATGTGATATATCTAGTCTTGTATGAGTTAAATATTGCAATCCTCCAATCATAGATCTGTACTTCTTTTGTTCAATTGCAGACGTTTCATCTATGCTAGATAAATTATGTCTAGTTACCATAGGTGTGCCAACCGACTTACAATTCTCCATTCCAAATATTTGCAACAAGTCTTTCAGATATTTTTCTTAACATAAGAAAATACCATCACTGTTCTATGCTATCTGTAATCCTAAAAAATATTTCATCTCACCAATCATGCTCATTTCAAATTTGGTCTTCATTCATTTGCAAATTTATCACTACCATCATCTTCTCCACCAAAGATAATATCATCAAAAAAGATACCTACAATGAAAAAACCATTCTCAATCTCTTTTAGATACAAATTACTATTTGCTGTACCTTTAGTAAATCCCAATTTTATCAAATATTTATCTAATCTTGCATAACATATTCTAGGTGCTTCTTTTAGTCCATATAAAGCTTTGTTCAGTTTACATACCATATCTCCTTCATGAGTCAAGGGAAAATATTTAGGCTACTAAATGCAGACTTCTTATAATTCTCCATTCAAAAATGCTGACTTCACATCCATCTGATATACTTTGAATTTCTTATAAGCTGCATAAGCCAAAAACATTCTTACTGCTTCAATTCTTGCAACAGGTACAAAAGTCTCTTCATAATCAATTCCTTCTTGTTGTGAGTATCCTTTACATACCAATCTTGCTTTGTTCCTTACAACTTCTCCTTTTTCATTCATTTTGTACCTGGATACCCATTTAGTTCCTATAACATTTTTATCTTTAGGTCTAGGGAGCAACTCCCAAGTCTCATTCTTTTCAATTTGACATAGTTCTTATTTCATTACTTTAATACAATTTTCATCTTTACAAGCTTCATTAGTAGATTTAGGTTTAATTTGATAAATCAAACATAGTTCTTCTTGTACCTTATTCAGTGTCAAAACTCCTTTTTCTATGCTCCCAATAATTTGATCAATAGGGTGATTTCTTGCTAGATTCCTATTAGGTGTCACTATCTCAGTTCTTGCTTCAACTCCATGTTTTGCTCTAGGTTCTTCTCTTATCTCCTCAATGTAACTTTTATTTTGCAAATCACTATCAGTTTCATAAAACAATTCAACATTTTCTTGATTAATTGTAGGATGAACTTATTCATCAGATCCATGATCAAGCATTCTTTCCTGAATTTTGAATGTCTCATCAATTTTAACATTTGCACTCTCAACAATAGTCTTAGTTCTTTTATTGAAACATCTATAAAATTTGATTTTCAATGAATAACCAAGAAATATACCTTTATCACTTCTAGGGTCAAACTTTCCAATATCATCATCTCACTTAATATTATACTTACTTCCAAAAATTTTGAAATACTTAACTGATGGCGCATGTCCAAACCATAATTCATAAGGTGTCATGTTTGTGTCTGCTCTGATTTGTACTCTATTCATTCTATACACTTATGTATTTACTCCTTCTCTCCATAATGTCTTTGCCAAGTCATTTTCAAATAACATAGCTCTTGCTGCTTCAGTTACTGATTTGTTCCTCCTTTCTAAAATTCCATTTTGTTCAGGTGTTCTAGGGGATGAAAGTTGTCTCTTAATAGAATTCACTTCACAAAAAGTATTAAATTCCTTCAAAGTAAATTCTCCACCTTTATCAGACCTTAAACATTTATTCTTCATTCCAGATTCATTTTCAACTTTTTTCTTAATCAATCTGAATTTATCAAATGCTTCATTTTTTTCTTTAAGCAATACAATCCACATCATTCTTGTAAAATCATCAACAAGAATCAAAAAGTACCTTTCACCATAGAATCCTCTAGTCCTTGTAGGACCCCTCAAATCTGTATGAAAAATTTCCAACTTCTCTGGTGAAGTGAACTTCTTACTAGGAAATGAACTTCTCTTCTACTTAGCCATAACACATTCTTTGCAAATTATGTTAGTAGGTTTCATAATCTTAGGCAAATCTCTTACAACAAATGTAGTACTAAGTTTCACAATGTTGTCAAAGTTTATATGAAAAAATCTTCTGTGCCATAACCAACTGTCATCAATTTTAGTAATCAAACATGTCATCTCAGGAAGACTCAATTAAAATACATTACCTATGGTTCTTGATCCAGTTCCAATAAAATTATCATCCTTATCCTTGATCACACAAGTTTTTTCAGTAAACCAAACTTGATATCCCTTATCAACTAACTGTCCAACACTTAAAAGATTATGTTTGAATCCATCCACAAAATAAACATCATCAGTGTTAGTCTTTCCATCAAGAGTAATAGATCCTATTCCTTTTATCAAACAATGTGCATTGTTTCCATCTCTAACAAATCCTCCATCATAGTTGTTAAACTTTGTAAATTTCTTCATATCTCTAGTTATATGATGTGAACAACCATTGTCTATGATCCAATCAATTTTCTTTTATACTTTGGAAACTAAATCTTTTTCTTCTCTAACTTCAGTTTCATAAATTTATTCTTTTATCGCTACAAATCCTATATCATCATTCTCATTATCACTTTCACTTAAGAAATTATCAACACTAGCTTCAAGTTATTCATCATTAGCATAGTAGCATTCTTTAGATCTTCTAGGTTTAAAGTTATTCTTGTACTTCTTTACTCTCTTAGGGCATTTAGATGCAAAATGATGAAATTCTTGACAATTACAACATTTAAAGATTTTCTTAGCTTCTGGTTCTCTTTTCACAAGAAAGGAAATTCCTTCCTCAATCTTTCTATCTTCTTTTGTCTTAGATCTACTGCAACTAGCATAATCTCCACTAACACTAATGCTTCTTGAAAACGTAGGGAGAACACTAAGTGCATTGAATGCTATCTCCATTCTAGGTAGATCTCTTGTCTATCTCAAGCCTATCTGAGCTATTTCTAATCTTCCAAGAAGAGTTTCTTTGGTAAACTTCTTAGTACAAGGTTTAACTTGTTCAATCATCTATGTTGTCTACTTAAATACAAGGGTCAATGTCTTTAAGATCTTCCATATCACTTTCATCCTCAATCTCTTTTCCTTCACAAGCTTTGATACCTGAAACAATCTTTGATATTCTACCAATATAACTTCTAACAGATTCATCTTCCATCATCTTTATAGCTTCAAATGAACATATCCAATTCTGTATTCTAACTCTTTTTGCATGTACATCACCTTCAAAAGTAGATTATAAAGCTAACCAAATTTCATAAGATGTCCTTAGAGTTTTTACCTGACTATATTCATTTTCCAGAAGTGCTGACAAAAGTGCTTCTCTGGCAAGTATGTTACACATGAATAGATCTCTCTCTATATTAGTACATTCTTCAATTTTGTCTTGTTCAGTGATTGTCTTCTCATTCTTTGTGATTAACCAATATCCTGGTCCTAAACATAGCAAATGTGTTTTCATCTTCTCTTTCTAGCTATCATAGTTTACTCCATCAAACTTAGGGCTTTCTTTCCTGAAATGAGTCGCCATAGATCTCCTTAAGTTATTAAAATTTTCTTTCAAGGACTTGCTACTCTAAAACCAATTGTTAGAAAGTAAAGTCCACCAACATAACTGAGAGGGGGGGGGGGCTAAATCAATTATTAGATAAATACAACTTTTATCACCATTATTATATTTCAACCATGTAATCAATATAAGAAACAACCATAGAAAGATAAACATACACAAAAAAATAATAACACAAGATATGTTAACTAGATAACCTCTTGATCAAAGAGTAAACCTCAGTGGGAATGATGCCCACATAAGATGCACTAATATGAATAATCCTTGTGAGAGGATGGAATCTATTAGGAGCCTTATGAAATACATTTAGCAAATATGAGGCCCAGTTAGGAGACTTTGAATCCCTTTTAAAAGATTCTAACCTGGTTAATAGTTATGAAGGACAGAAGGACCCATTGTCCAAACAACTTCAAGGGAAAGATCACTGAACACATTGTCCAACTGATCTTTGTATTATCTAAATAGAATAATACCAATAAATAATGATCTCAACAACTTATCTTTTCTCTTCTACTTGTGCCAAACTGCACTAACTACTTCACCAGATTTCAATACCAGATCTTTGCAATTCGCATATCCTCTTACAACATATATTGCTCAAACTCACAATTCATCATATTCCATATCTTTCTCCTCATATCAATTAAGGAAAACAATTCTTCCTTTATACCACACTCAAATAATTACAAATCAGCCAACCAACAAGGCTAAATTAAATACAAAATATAAACCTTCACACGTTACATAATTATCCATAATTACATAAAAACTATCAGCTTCAAAACAAAATAATTCTTCACATGTGTGACCTTAGACCATGTTGTCTCATCCAGGTCACCACCAAAATTTCTTTATCAACTGTATAACTTTACATGCCCATATTCTATCCTGGTTAGGAGATATCATCCAGTTACCACAAGCCGCTTCTCATGAACATTGTCTAAATACTACTTCCACTAAATTATACATAACTATCATGAATAATAGAATTTCTATATTCACTCTTGATCATGATCTAAAGACACAATTTAGAATAAATCCTCAACTTTGCATAGCTTGATCTGCAATACTCCACGTACGATAATTCAAACACTATCCGCTTCTCTGCTATTTTCTAGTAGACCACTGTGTTGACATCAATGACAATCACAGTCATGAGTGCAACATACAACTGCTAAAAAATGACTCCAAATACTCCCCCATAGGACATATTCAACATTCATTCCTAACAAAATCCTTTTTCAAAAGTTAAAAGATGCCATCTAATTGGAAAGTGCACTTTAAGTGGAGGGATTTTCTTTTTCTTTTTATTATTTTTTAAATTTAAGAAAAGTCATTTTCATGTGCACTTACAATAACGGGGTCTTTTATTATTTAATTAAAAGGGAGCATGTTCTCTTAATTATATAAACATAGAATAAAGTGGTCAAAATCTAGGATATAATCAAATAAATGATTATGTGATGATTTGATCAGAGATAAATGATTAATTATGTAGAATTGATTTAATGCACAAAAAAGGTCTAGTATTTTAATTTAATTTTTTAGAAAGGTGGCTTATAGTTTACTAGAAAAAAATTGGGTGATTACATTTTCTCTTCTTTGAGTCAATGTGTGAGCGAGCACATTGAGTCAACAAATACGATGATGATAAATAGTTGATATAAAGTGATGAACTACCATAAGAGATGCTGACTCTGAACCTAATTGAATGAAGCACAACAACTAATTACTAACTCTAAACTTGATCAAATGAAGGTTAGCAAGGTATCAAGAGTTTCAATGCACATTTTGATGTGAAGTGATGAAATTGAACATTGAGACTGAGGTTGATAGATAAGACAATACTGAATCTAATATGATGCGATGAGAACTGATATGTCCAAGATACAAATTAGTTACCTACCTGAAGTGATTTGATATTATGTGATGAAATTACTCATTCAAAAAGTTTGGAATAACCTCAACTTGATGTGAAGTGATGAAGCTAAGATCCCCCTTGCGATGATAGCATAGTCAATTTGTAGCTTTTAAAGATTGATGATAGAATATTCCTACCCCCTTGGGATCAAAATCAAAATGATTTTGAGGAGATACAAAAATCAGATAAGTTTGATCAAATCAAGATTAGATAGGATCCAAGATGATTGATGATTGATTCAGAGAGATTAAAATATGATTTGGACCACGTCTAATAACTAAATAATGAGAATTTTCCCTAGTTTGAATAAGTTTGACTAGAAAGGTATAGCATTAGAATTAGGTCAAAGAAAGTGATTATGAAGAAATATGACTGATTTATGCCTCAAAATATGAAAATATAAGCCTCATAAGAGAAGTTAACTACATTGAAGGAAAAAGTATTTAAATCACAATTTTAACTAATAAGATGAATTCTGATTTTGATTTTGATCTTGAAAATGAATCGAGAACATTGATATTGAGTAGGGGTACAATTTTCATAGAAATCTTAGATAGTTGAAAATGATTTGAAAGCTTAGCAATTGGATAGATTAAATATGCTGGTAATATTAACCCTTTTGATTATAGGATAGAAGAAAATGATGACAAGCAATGATAAAGACTGAGAAATGATAAAGGGATAATTGGGAAATAGAAGAAATGAAGATGAAGATCAACACAATTGACCACAAAAGGATAATGAGAAAATTTGTTCGATAATGATGAGACAAAGGCTCTCTCCTCACTCAATGCAAGATGAAAAGACTAAGATGCAACCTAGGATGAAAATGAAAGAGCAAAGTGCAAGGATCCTACTCGGTCCTTATTTTCATCACCGAGGATTATTAAGGGACATTGAAAGACCATAAAACCATCACTAGTGTAAACACAAATATAAATATATGAATATGATATATATTGGATAAAATGTAGGAAACTAATGTATGCATCAAAGACATAAATGTCAAGATGACTTATCTTATGTTTTTAGTTAATACTACAAGATTACACCAACATCAAAGCATAAGTTTCAAGATAACCATGACTACAGTGTTGCATAAAACAAACACAATGTAGACAGTCAAGGATATAGTTCAGACTCACCTAAGTACTGTTCAAATGAATCAAGTCAAGGTATATACAACATTATAATCATGATGGAGGAACTTATCATAGATACCTGACACATCAAACATATAGAATTATGAAACCACACCCACAAGTAGAAAACAAAGAAAATATGCCCCATGCACCCATTCCTCTAGTCAAGTGACATCCTAGAGAG
The DNA here is from genome assembly GCA_027943335.1 of Chamaecyparis obtusa. Classification (NCBI taxonomy): domain Eukaryota; kingdom Viridiplantae; phylum Streptophyta; class Pinopsida; order Cupressales; family Cupressaceae; genus Chamaecyparis; species Chamaecyparis obtusa. The sequence continues at coordinate 542,381 of BSBK01008509.1, forward strand.
ACTAAGGAGGGAACATCAGAGAAAATAATCACTAAAATTCAACATACAAAGAAAATATCATTAAAAACAACTCATTCATTTTATTTTAAGTGTGGTGTAAAGATTATCACTAATATTTCTAAGACTTATTCCTGCAAGTGCGATAGAAATATACGAGTTGGACTACTAACAAGGTATTAGTTCAGGATAAGCTATCTAACAAGTGATGAGAAAAAATTGATGCCTAGATGGGGTGGTGTTGAGAAACACTATTGTGTCCTAGAGACAATGATGGCACAAAATTGCCCCCTAGTGAGACTTAGATGAAAACTGGTTCCAAACCATAGAGACAAGTGTTGCGAAAGTCAACTAGTTCATGGCCAAAGACACAAACTAATAGATGGAGCAAAAAGGTACAAGTAGCATCTATTTCCAATTTTTCATCACTTGGAAGGACTATTTTTGCTTCCATGACATCTATTTCTAGGTTTTCACCAAGGCACCTTTTTTTTTCCAATTTTTTTTTCTCTTTTTTCATTTTTTAATTTTTTTTGAAGATACATCAAAGTGCTTGTTTGTCATGTTTTCACTAAGATGATCATTTTTTCATGATTTTTATTTTTATTTTTTTAGGACCTTATATCAAATTGTTTGGAATTTTTTCATGATCATATGCTATGCACAAGAACTCTAGATGCAAAGAATGTCATACGTAGAACTTCTTCAAATGGTGAGTATTGATAGGATTAGGGAACTGTTCTCCTTTTTGTGTTGAGAGATGGTAAGAACCGGATCCAAAGGTAGCTATAATTACATAAGGACCTAGCCATTTAGGTTCATTCTTTCCTTTCTATTCATGATTCTATTGATTCTTATGATTCTCTCTTAAAACTAGATCACCAAACTCAAAAGATCTATGGTGTAATTTCTTGTTATAGCCTTTTGAAATTATTTTATGATATAATATCATGTGATTGAACACAGATTGTCTACATTCATCCAGCAGTTCTAGTTCTTGGATGCATGATATGCGATAGTCTTCATCCATTACAAGCCCTTATAGGGAGACTCTAAGTGAAGGTATTTCTACCTTGATAGGAAAGACAACTTCAGCCCCATAGATGAGGAAAAAAGGAGTAGCTCCCATTTGTATGTGTATGCTAGTTATATAATCCCATAAAGTGGGATTGATTTGAAGATGCCAATCCCTACTAGAATTACTAATAGTTCTATGCAATATTTTTAGAATAGTCTTATTTGACACTTCAACTTGTCCATTTCTTTAAGGATAATACATGGATGAACAATGTTGTTTGATCTTAAATCTCTTACACAATTTTTTAAGGTCTTTGTTCTTGAATTGTCCTACATTATTAGTAACTATATATGATGACACACCATAGAGACAAATTATGTAGTTCAGGATAAACATGGATACCCATTTTCCTGTAGTGGTAGAAAGTGGTACATCTTCAACCCACTTAGTGAAATACTAAGTAGCAGTGATGATGAATTTGTGTCCTCATGATGAGTTTCGATGTATCTGACCTACTAAGTTAAAGGACCACTTCTAAAAAGGCCAATGTGTGATAGATGGAATAAGCTCCTTTCTTGGAGCATGTATAAGATTTCCATGGATTTGATACTTCTTACAAGATTTAGCATATTTGACGGTATTAGTTTTCATAGTAGGCTAGTAGTAACCATCCCTAAGTAGCTTCCAAGCTAGTGGAAGGTCATTAGAGTGAGACCCACACACACCCTCATGGTCTTTAGCTAACACACCTTCAAATTCTTCTCTCTTTAGAAATATAAGAAGCATTCCATTTAGACCCCTCCTAAACAAGTCACTGGAAATGATGGTATAGTGGGAGGAATTATGAATAAGTTGTCATTTTTTATTACGAGTAAGGTTATTAGGTATAATTTGATGACATAGGAAAGAATATATTTTAGCATAACAGGAAGATTCATGACCAACAATGATACAAATAACATGGTTATCACGAGAGTCATATGTGGGGAATCATGGATCTTCCACCAGGAATTCATATCTAGATTCATATACATGAAATAGTAGAATGGAAGAAAGTGTAGCCATAGCATCAAAAACTTTGTTCTCGGCTCTAGGAATCTGTTGGAAGGTCACAAAGATTAAGTAGTTCTTAAGATCATCAACCATTTTCTTATAGGACATAAATTTATCATCCTTGGTTTGATATTTATTATTTTCTTGATTGATGATAAGATGAGAATCTCCAAATATATGTAATTTACTAATCCTCCACTCAATAACCAATTTGATCCCATTTGTCAAAGCCTCATATTCAACAATATTATTTGTGTAAGGGAACAAAAACTTGTATGCTTTAGGGATGGTGTATCCTAGAGGTGTGACAAAGAGAACTCCAACACTTGAACCATTTTGTGTTTAGGATCCATCAAATAATATTTACCAAGTTTGCTAAGTCACATACATGATAGATGGACCAGGAAAATCAATTTGCATAGGTGCATTATCTTATAAAGGGAAGTCAACTGACTGATCAACAATTTCTTTTATTTTAATGGCCTTATGATCAATGTACTCAATGTCAAATTCATAAAGAATCATCATCTATTTAGGTAGTTGACTAGTAAGCATAGCTTTACTTAGTAGGTATTTCAATGGATCAATTTTTTCTATAAGGTGTGTAGTATGTGCCAACATATAATGTTTAAGTTTTTGGGATGCAAACACCACTGTAAGGCAATATTTTTCAACATTGTTGTAATTGATCTCATAAGCTACTAATGTTTTTCTGATGTAGTAGATAGCTCTTTCTTTTCCCGTCTCCTCTTTTTGTGCTACTAATACCCTCAAGGATGTGGTTGTAGCCAAAATATATAGAATAAGAGGCTTTCCATGAATAGGAAGCATCAAGATAGGTGGATCAATCAAATATTCCTTAATCTAATTCAAGGTTTTCTCACATTCTTCATTCCACACACACTTAACTCCTTTATGAAAGTTATTGTTAAATGATTATGATCTTTCAACAAGTTGAGAGATGAACCTCCTAATAGATTGTAGGAATCCTCGTAGACTTCACATTTGAATAATGTTTCTAGGAGGTGGCATATCCATGGTAGCTTAAACTTTTTGAAGGTAAACCTTAATTCCTTTAGCTAATATGATATAACTAAGTAGTTTCCCAGAGGTAACCCAAAATACATACTTTTTATGATTTAGTCTTAGCTTGAACTATTCCATATGATCTAGGATTAATCCCAAATCTTTAAGATGTGTGTTTCTCTTTTCATACATAGTCAGGGTGTCATCCACATAATCTTCCATGTTTTTCTACATCACATCATGAAATATTATGGTCATGGCTCGTTGATATGTAAATCCAACATTTTTAAATCCAAATGGCATAACATTACAATAGAAGGTTCCCCATGCAAAAGTGAAAGATTTTTTATATTGATCTTTAGGAGGAATTTTGATTTAGTTATATCCCGAGAATCCATCCATTAAAGAATACATCTCATAGCCCATTGTCATGTCCAATATAATGTCAATATTAGGGAGTGGAAAATTATCCTTAGAGAATGCTTTGTTTAGATCTTAGAAATTAGTGTAAACTTGAATGGATTTATCATGTTTAGACATAGGTACAATGTTATATATCCATTTAGCATAATCAAAAACCCTTATAAATCTAGCTTGAAGGATCTTTACTAGTTCAACTTTGACAAGGAGAGCTACATGTGGATGCATTCTTCATAGCTTTTTCTTCATAGGTTTAATGCCAAGAGATATGGATAAGTGATGCATGATGAGATTAGTGTCAAGCCTTGGCATTTCTAAATAAGTCCAAGAAAAAATTATCTTCTTTTGCAAGAAGAAATCTATGAATTGCCTCTTCTCTTCCTCTAAAAAAGACTGAACTAAGTGTATGATGTAAGGTACTTCATCTATCCTAGTGTTGATTGGATGAGTATGTTCTATCAAAACTAATGATCTCTCTTGAAAGTAGCTAAGTAGACTACCAAGTACCTCATTTGTAGGTGCCTCACAAAGGTTTTCACCCTTGGATACATATTTTCTTTTTACTATTTTTGGCTTTGACACAGCTACGAAGTAGTTTTCGCAATTGGAGCACCTATTCTTTTTCATTTTTCATTTTATTTTGTATGAATAAGATAATTTATGTCTAACATAGTCATGTACTTTCTTCTAGTTCATTGGTGGAAGAGAATACAAGATCAATAGTGTTTAGGTACCAAGAATTCTCATAGTCATTTTAGAAAGTTAATAGCTCAGGCTATTGGTTTTGTTGCGACTAGTCAAAAAGGTCAAGATGCATAAGAGAAAGGGATGAAAAAGGTTCATAAATATTAATGTGATGGGAATCATCTCTAGTGACAAGTAATTCATAGTCTATAAGGTTCCTTTCAAAGATATCTACATTGATAGGACTCCTAATGTTGTTGACTTGGTTAACAAGAGTGATATGCATATCCAACTCATCAAACCCTATGGGTGACTCATCTTATACCTCAGGTTGATTAGTGTAGTGGTGAATTAAATCAAATATTACCTTCATAGAGGAAACTGAGAGAGCATCCCACTCATATTCCCCAGAGTCACCTCTTTCATCTCTATTACCAATCTAGCAATAGTAGCATGTACTACCTCTATCTTAGGATCTTCAACATTTGAAGAACAATTCTAGTGATAAGTAGAAGCTTCACCGTAGTGATAAATATGTTGTTCAACTTCTCCCCAAAGAAGAGAAGTGGAAGGGACAAAATATTCTTCCTCTTGAGAAATAGTGTTAATGGGTTCAATTTCCTTTTCAGACTCTTCTATTGCACCCAATTCTTCATCTAGAGAGGTCCATTATTAGTAGTAGAAAATACCAAATTGGTTTTGTCTCTAGACTTACATCCCTTAGTAGCACTTAATGGTTCAACAAGAGCATATTTATGATTAGTCAAAGGACCATGATCCGAATATCCCATTTTAGCTAGAAACTCATATCTATTGCCATATTTCTTATGGAGAATTTTAGTAGTAGATGTAGAACTCTTAGTGTCTTTGCCACTATATATCCATTCCCTAATAACCCTTTCTTCATTTTTATCTTCCACAGGAAATGAGGATTGAAAAAAAATTCCATAGATAGTCATAGAGGAGGAAGACAATTTCGTATCCTCAGAGGTTTACCATAAGACCATGAGGAATTGTGAAGTGATGCAATAGAATCCAACTGATATTATCCCATCCTAGTATTCAACAGTCTCATTTTACTTTCACATTAAACTAGTATGTTTTTAGTTTCTTCAAATGCTCTATTATGTGGTACAAAGGTTTCAATAGTGAGAGAATTGACTGACATAGTGTTATCCCCTGGAATAGAAACCCCAATGCCATTATAAGGAAACTTAATACATTGGTGATATGTAGATGACACTTCTTCCATGTCATGCTAAGGTCTTCCTAGAAAGATGTTGTATGGAAGAGGTAAATCTAGAACTTGGAAGACACCATCTTTCTCAATTGTACCTACTCAAATAGGAAGTACCAAAATTCCCTTAGAAGATATTTCTTCTTCATCATAAGATTTAATTGTGATCTTTCTTCTAGGATCGATAGTGTGTTCAAAGAAACCCAACTATTGTAGTAAATTTTATGTACAAATGTTTAACCCTGTACCTCCATCTATCAACACACACTTGACATAGGTTTTATGGATTTTAACCTCAATATCTAAAGATAGATTGTGTGGATGGTTAAGTGACTTGTCATCATCCTTAGAAAATGAGAGGTAATGAGGTGCAATGAGATGATTAACCAATGGTCTAGAATCGATCAACATCAATGTCCTTAGGAACATTTACCATGAGTAATGTGTTTGAGCTATGATCTCTCTATGAATGGGGGGAAGTTATAAAAATTTAAATATAGATATATGAGAAGGAGTATGTTATAATTGATCCACTAGACTATAGTTTGACTTGGTTGATGTGGATGCATGCTTAGAATATGATGTCCCTAACTATCTAGGTGTTGACTGCTTGGAAAAGTTAGGACCATTAAGCATGATTTTTGGTTGACTTCGAATCATAAAATTCAAATTATCAGTATATGTATGCATTGGGGATTTGACTCTCTTGAGGATAATCATAGGATATTGTGTTTGTGTGTTTTTAGTTTTAGACTAATAAGATCATGATTGCGTGTAAGAAGAACCAATACCCCTAAGGATAATCTTAGGTGATTCATCAATATCCAAATTGTAGTCTTCCTTCTTACCATTGAACCTAATCATGTTTAAGATCTCATAATATGGGTCAAGCATGTGTATGACATTTTCACTATCTGTGTAAGTGTTGATGATCTTAGTGTCTCCATTCTTCATTTTAGATCCTTCTTCTTGTTCATACTTAGGTAGGGATTTAGTATAGACCTTGTGATCAACATTAGTCATGTGTCCATCCACCCCAACCTCCTTATTATAAATAAGGTCTTGAGTGATGTGTTTAAGTCTCATACAGTTGTCAGTTTTATGACCCTTGTTCCTATGATAGCTGCAATAATGGTCATCATTCCACCACTTAGGTTTAACTTTAGGTTCCTAGGGTTTTGAATTGTCTAGCAATGTGATGATCTTGTTTGATACCAAATTATTCAACACCACTTGAAGTGTGTCTCCTAGAGGTGTAAAAGTACACTTAGGTTTGGACACCCATGATGGTTTACCCTTGTTAATGTCATTGGACCTGTTTAATTCATAAGGTTTGGATGCCTCTTTTTTTTTAGTATCTTGGATGCCACTAGTCAAATTGAAGACATGCTCCTTAGTTTTGTTTGTAGGTGTGTCAACTATACCATCATTCACTACATTCTTGTTCTTGTTCCATCATTATGATTTAACCTTGTCTTTTCCATTGCTATTGTTCTGATTGTATTTGTTATTGTTAGACCTACCCTTGTTCAAACTAATTTCACCCTTCTTGACTAGAACATCCTCAATTTGTAGGGCACTTTCTATCATCATGTAAAATGTGGAAAAGAGTTATTTTCTAAGATCATAGTGTAATTCAAGAATAAGGTTATTGACAAAAATATCAATCTTCTTAGTTTTGATAATTTTTCTAAGGTAACGTAAATAAAGCTTCCTCCATTGCTGAAGGAAAGAAACAAAGGATTCCCCTTGACATTGTTTGATGTTGCATAGATCCAACATAGTGTCTGCATGTTGAATGTTGTAGGAGTATTGTTGAATGAATCTTTGCACCAGTTGGTCAAATGACTTAAGTGGAGGAGATAGTTTAGTGAACCACTCCATAGCTTTCCCACTATGACTCCTAGGAAAAAGTCTCAAGAGGTAAGTGGGTTCATGGAATAATTATATACTTAGTGTGCTAAAATCCCTAACATATTGGTCACACAGATCTCCTCTACCATAATATTTGTCATATTTTGGAAATTCAACCTTATGAGGAAAATGAGGCATGTATAAATATTTGTCAAAAGGAAATGAACATATAGACTCAAGTGAAAAATATGTCCTTTGTTTTCCTTTCTCCTTTCTCAAGTGTAACATTTATTTCCTCATCTCTTCCATTTGTTTGATGGAAATCTCTAAGGGTGATGGTTTCTCCTTTTGGATCAAGTTCTCAACATTGAAATTGTGCGACAATTTTACTCCATGAGAAGCCAACTGCATGAAGTATTTGTCTTTGTCTTGATTCAAGGTCAATTTCATGAGTTTTTTCAAAAAAATTTCTTGTTAGAATTGTAGGATGTCTTCCTTAGTTATCTCAACATATGAATCATCACATTGTGAACCGTGTGAAACATGTCTAGTGTGTTGAGAGGCATGTTGTGAAAAATGTATAGAAGTGTGATGATTAATATCTTGGTCTAAATACTCTTTATTCCCTTGTCCAAAGTGTTTGTCTCCTATTCATTTCAAAAATTCATCAGTCTTTCTATTTCACTCTACCATGGTTAAAGTGTAAGAAACACCATTTTTGACCTAGGTGAGGAAAGTGCAAGACTCAGTAAAGGTATTAGAAAATGAATTAAAACCCAAATTTTCCAACTCTTTTCTAGGTGACTTGTCAAAATTTTCCCTAGGTTTCTTTCCTTGGCGAATTTGATATCTAGTTTTAATTAACATGAAAGTACATGCAAGAAGCTAATAGGAAAACTTGAATAAACTTAATTTTCAAACTAAGTAAGAAAAATGTACACTTGTCCAAAGTGACGATGATGAAAAAATAATGATAACTCACCATGAGATGTCCAAACTGAGGGTTTGAATGTGCAAGGTACGACACTCACAAACAAGGAAAGATAATTTGCCACAAGGTGTCTAAGCTGAGGGCCTGAATGCCCAATGTACAACACTTGTGAACAAGAAAAGATAAGATAACAAGAGATGATAAAGAGAGTGGACAAATAATACAATCTACTAACTAAGACTTGTAGTCAAGTATCACAAGTTTACTTTTTATCAAAAAATAGTCCTAAGTTTCTATGACAAGACCAAAGGACAGAAAGAGCTAAGGATAATTGAGAAAGCTATGTTGACAATATTTAAGATTAGTTTGGAAAGTTTGACCCCAAATGATCATTTGACTTGTTGTTGTGATGGTTGAATAATTTGGATAGTTTGACTTACATTTTTCTTTTATTTTGAGTATTTTTTTTGTGTTTTTGACATTTTATAATTTTTTAAAATATGTTTGAATTAAAAATATACAAAACACACAATGAAATCATGCAAAAGGTAAAATTCCTAAGGCTCAATTTGGTTGACGTGTCCCCCTTTTTGTTTCAAGTGGTGAAGGTTTTAAACATTCAAGCACATCAAACACACCAATAACTTATTCAAATTTCAACTAGAATGTATAATTTCAACTAAGGGATGTCCTTAATATACACAAGGTATTTGAGGCCCAAATTCATATATGAAAGATAATACTACCAAACAGTCGGGAGGAAACAGTAACCCAATCTCCACCTTAAATTCCTAAAGGTATAAAGTTATTTGGGGCTTAGAAAAGATTGACAATATTTATTCTTCCAAGAGGCCTATCTTTAGATTCAAGCCCCACTATTTATACTCCATCGAAACATGGGAGTTGAAGTCATCTCCTAGAGTGATCACTTCTCTAGGAAGGCCCACTAAAAATAAAAATGGTAAGATCCCTTGTTTAAGCTCCCCTCAAACTCCTTAACATGGATGCAAGAAGAAAACATAAATAATAAAGTCGTAGGGATTAAAAGACAAAGGAATTCATTTTAATCCCAAATCCAAATGTGAATGATTAATTATAAGCACTTTTTTTCAATGTTGGGAAGACACACCAAACAAGTTTATAAAAAGAAAGAAATGATTTGATGATGAAAAAGAAGACAATGATTAGCTTTTACAATGAAAATATGAAGGTTTGGAATTTGTGCACCTCGATTTCATGCTTTCCATTTTTTTTTTCATTTTTTTGAGCTCCTTTGATCCACTATGATGAGCTCCAAGTTGCGTTCAAAAACTCCAATCAAGTGTGTGAAATCATGAAGAAATATGATGATGCAAATAAAATACATTGAATTGATGATGCAAATAAAGTGCAAGCTAATAAAAAAATGGTCTTTTTTTTATTTTTTTACTCTTGACCTAGTCAACAAAATGGAATTTGTTTTCTATGATTTCTACCCCAACAATAAAAATGAAAAGAAGAGAGCCCTGCTAAAAATAAGATAGATTTCCAAAAATGCAAATTTTTTAGAAATATCCCTTAATTTGTGCCCTAGCGACCCATTCTACCAAAACTGACTAGTTTTCATAAATTGACTATTTGAGCCATGTTATTGCATATAAATTAAAAACACAAAGAAGTATAACCCACTGTAGAATTCTCAAACCTTTCAAAAACTATAAATTTTTCTAAAACATTCAATGATTTGTGACCATCAACAAATTTTCATGAAAAATTAATAAAAAAATATAACTCACAGAAAATTTATTAGAAAAATCTAAATTTTAGACTAAGACACTTCTGATCCGTCCTTGACCTATAAAAATAATTTCAAAGAAAAAGACCAAGCCGTTTGAAAGATATGACCAAATCTTTAAAAAACCTCGGGTTTTTGCCTTCAAGTCAACCTGCACAAGGGTTAGCCTTAAAAACCAAAGTGACTATCCAAAAATCGTGGGTTATCCCTAAGGTGGACGCCAAAAATGTGAGCCAAAAAGCATGGTCACTTCTATAAACCCTTATATCAAAGAGATCCAATGAATTTGGAGTCTTAGAAGGTGGCTTATAGCTTCCTATCCATAGCATGCAAGAATCATGTAGATAAAGATGGTGGCTCTCAAATGAACCCAATAAGTAAGTTCCCTACAAGGTGCACTATAGAATGGAAGATTCAAGTAGATATAAGGAAATGAGAGTGCAAGTATCCAATATCTCCATGATGAATGCAAATGAAAAGTAATCTAAGATGCGATGAATGAGATGTAAGATTAAGCTAAGATGAAATGCAAGAGTGCAAGGAAAGAAAATCTATGATAGGAAGATGAAAGATTACTATCCATGCAAGAAATTAAATAGAAAAGCTGAGATAAATGATAATGCAAGATCTCAACTTGCGCTCAAGAAATCAAATGACAAAGTAACAACATCACCTTAGCACAAATCATGATGATCTATTACAGATGCAAGATGATAGCTTCTATATGAAAGTATACAAGACATAAGATAAGATAAGATGCAAGGATGATCTTGTTGGGACTATGAAAAATTGGTATAGTTTTGAATCCATGTTCAGAACTTTTTCCTAAGGTAATGTTCAGTGTTTCAAAAGAGCAGTCTAAAAAGACCTGATTTCAAATTCATGTAGAAATGGGCTTGATGAATTTTATGTGATATAGCTTGGGGAATGGGTTCAACACCTTTTGTTTGAAATATGCAGTGGGTTCTAGTTCCTAATTGGAGAATCTGAAGTGTTTAGGGAGTAGCCATTCTGAGGTGTTCACTTAAATCTACATTTTTGCCTAAATGTCAAATCACTGTAGCAGACCCTGTTTGTATTTGAATATCTTGTGTCCTGAAATGTTTCATGGCCCACCACTTTGGAAATGCTTACAATGTATATCAGAGAGCTTATGTTCCAAAGCTCAAGCCTTTTCAAATCCATTTGATTAGATTTTGAATCCCCCAAAGTTGGCTTTCCAGATTGGTCTCGTTTCTCTAATCTGCCTAATCTTAGTCAGTGGCCCTATTTAACCAGTTATAACTTTTGACCCTCTCACCCAATCGAGGAATTTACTTTTGCAACATATTCCAAGGGTCAAATTCTCCTTTTGTTCGAATTTTTAGGCCCTGACAAATCCATTGGCACATTTTGCCAATATGATTCTGTTTGCAGTTTCTAAGTTTTTAATGCGGATCAGTTGCACAGTTTAGTTGGAGGCTCTGTTCGGATGAATGCATTAAATGCCCTATCATTGATCAAGAGGTGCTGGTCATTACATCTTGTTGTCAACATAAGAAAGAATGTTCATGCCGATTTTCAGCCTTCCACAAGCTCATTTGATATGTTTTCTAGAGCCATTCAGATTGCAGATTGTTAAGTTTCTTCAGTAATGCACAGTTCAGTTTTGTCAGTACCTCACTTTGGGGTCCTTCCATTTGCGCCCAGTTCAAGGTCAAGCATAATTGAATGGTGTTCCATGATCTAGACATGAAGTTGATTCTCCATGATAAGTTTTAGTCTATGATGAATCCGATTGATGACTTTTCTCAATTGATTCCAAACTCAATTTCTATAAATTTGATGGTTTTCAGTTCAGGATGTTTCAAGGGCACAACTTTGAGGATTAATAATTGATAACTGGTCCATCATTTAATCAATTTGATTAGAGACTTGTTTACTGTGTTTGAAGAGGAATCTTCATCTAGGGTTTCATATTGAGTGGTTTCCATTTGATGTGATTGCTAGGCCAGACATAAAAGTGTTTTACAATGATGAAAGTGCGGATGGTGTAACTTTGTAAAGTAGCCTTTTTCTTAAATTTGTAGCTTTTGAATGGATGATATTCTTCCATTGGTGGTTGGTTCATTTCGATCCTTGTGTATGAAGTTTCTTCCAGCTCCAATGGCTCGTCCCCAGCTCATCATCTGATATTTTTAGTTCGACTCTTTCCGAGGCAGTCGGCAGTGATTTTCAATTTTTGCTTGCCAGCATTTCTGAATGGCATTTTCAAGTTTTAAAATCTCTCACCTCGTTCATTTCTAGGCAAAGCCGTCTGACAGGGTTGTTATTTATAGTACAAAGTTTCTGTCTGCCAACTTTCAACTTCCAGTGATAAGTTTTCATCAGTGTTTTAATGGTTCGATCAGGGTTGTTTTATCAAATTTGGCGACTGGCAAGGTATTAAATTTTAAAGTTTTTAAAGTTGCCCGGTTGTCCGATTTAGATCCAGTTGTTGTTGCAAGTTGTTCTGGATCGTTTTCAAGGCTGGTTGTTTGAGTTTGAAATTTTTTTAGGCTGGACCCGCTTGGGGTCCAGCCTGTTTCATTATTTTGAAGACTTGTCAAAATGCCGACATGTCTTTTATATTTTATGCTATGACCACTCTGTATGTACATTGGATTTTGTTAAACATTGAGTTCACAATGAAGCCACATACAAGGGAAAAAATTGTTATAACTATGAGATCATTTGAAGGAATAAATCAAGTTCGCAATAAAGGATCCAGGTCTCTTAGTGAAGAGTTAAGTTTGTTTGTTCCAGGAAGAAAGTAAGCATGGATAACAATGTATCAACATGCTGTCATTGTTTTCAAGGAATAGAATCAATAGAATCAAATTAGTCTCATTAAGGATAAGGTGCACATGGATAAGCCCCAAATTGGTCCTTTGAGATTTATTTTCCTTCTCATAGACATGTGCAATGAGCTCCAAATGTTTTGCGTGTTGTGCATTCTCTAGGCCTGGCACGCACTTGACAACAAAAAAAAAAAAACTAATGCACACCATGCCTAGGCCTCTGTTGTTGAATGTGTTTGCAGACTAAGGTGTTAAGTTTGTGAGGTGCTACATAGGGCGCCCTGCTGCTACCTCTCCCCTCTCCATATGCACTTATCCTGGGTGTTTGCATGAGCTTCTTATGGATTGCATGAAGTAGTTGGAATGGAGCCTTCATTCACACATACGCTCCCTCCCATTTGATGATTGTTTGCAGGCTGTGAGTAAGATGTATTGGGTGGTAGGATATCTCATATCTCCATACACATGGATAAGAGAATATGGACTTTTGCATATGCAGGGATTGATGGGAGGCATATGTGCATAACAGAGGGATAGTGTAATATTATTTTCCCAGTCTTGGAGCACACAAAAAAACTTTGATGTGCGCATTGCTGAGGGTGCTTGGTGTACACAAGAGGCTATGTGATTATTCCCAGGCCAGTGTTTCCATTTTATGCTGCGACAGCCTCATGAGGTTTGCATGAGTATCTAAAATGTGGGCTGTTTGTAGCACAAAACAAAGAGAAGTGGGAGCTTGCGTGAGGCTTCTTATAAGCCACATTTCCTTCCATTTTAATGTGCTCTCTGAAATGCATAATACAGAAACAACAGTTATAGAGGGGAGTAGCATGCGATGTAGTGGGTGCACCAGATTTGAAGAGGGAGCTGCTGACAAAGACACGTCCAATGCACTTGTTTGAAAGGAGACCAAATGGAAGGGAAAGCAATAAAAATGCCTAGTGTAAGGTGAAAGGCTAGTGCACAAAGGGGAAATCCATGCCTAGCGCAAAAAATAGGAAGGATTCCCAATGTATTACACAAAGAGACCAGTGTTGAAATGGTAAAACCCAGCATTAATACTCATGCCCAGCGTGTTTTGAAGATAGGCCAAGCATTTGTGAACTGATTGGGAGCCCTCTGTGATCATGTTTGGGGTTTTCTCAGAAGAGTTATCCGACATTGAATGGGATTTGCATTTTTTTAATGTTTAAAAGAAATAACACTTTACCTTAATGCAAAGCACGCAGAGGAAAAGAGGCACCTCTCTTCCCTACACCCTGTGGGCCCACCTTGGGGCATGTGCACTAGTTGGGTGTGGGTAATATATATTTTAATAAAGTATGATAAATCACGTGTTGACCATCTTGAGATACGTGCCCAGATCGGCAGTTGTCACCAAAGCACCATGGAAAGTTGCTCAGACATTAGCATAGCGGATTCAACGAGATGGTGACAAGTGTCACCCGATGACATGGTTTATATGTTGCAGATTGGCACGAAATGGCGAATGAAAATGTGACACTAGGTAGTAAACGTTGATGAGGCAGTGACAAGGCAGAGCTCAAGTAGTTGGTCGGCCGCCTTGGGATTCATGTAAATCCAACGATTGTCACTAAGGTATAAAACAAAGTTGCCCACTGGTTAACCATTATGAGTGAACGACAGTGTGACACATGTTTCGAGGTGAGCTGGAAAATAGGTGCTTGTCAAACGGAGGAGCCAATCAGAGAGCGACATGTGGCGAAGGGATGTGCTAGTAGTCTAATGAGGCAATGAGGTGGATTTGTGAACCAATCAGAATGTGACAAGTGGCAGGTGGGCCCATTTTAAAATTCAAATGTCTGCCTAATATGATTTCGAAATAATAAAGTCTGCACTTTATAAAAATTCAAATATTTAAATAATATAGTCTGTTCACAAAAATTGGCGCCCAGGGCTTATTTTTTGGCCAAATATAGACATATTATATATCACCAGAATCATCTCCGAATGAGGAACGCAGTGATGATGTTTATTTTTAGTTCTAAAAAAGTCGGTGAGAGCTTTAATTGACTATGTCATCTGGGTCCTGTTTGGGGAAAAGATTGCAGATATTTTGTGAAAGTTTCTGGAATGTATTTTGCACTCAGATTTTCTGAGATATTTTTGAAAGTTTTAGGGTTGTTAGTGTTGCCCTAAAAGGTGCCCTAATTGATATTTTTTTGTATCCCTATTTCTATAAAGGGAATTTTGTAGTCATTTTTGAAGGGTTGGCTAGAATTTCTTGACACAAGAAGCTGAAAGGCCAAGTGTGTATCCTCAGTCTAGGTTGTAACATTTTTGCTTTTGTATCAATACTAGGAAGAAAACTTATGTATCCTTTCCATATTGTCTATAGTATCACTGAATCAATTTTTAATACAGGGATTTGAACCCACATACTTAATATAGTTTCTCATTCTTAGATCTCTCCTTCAGTTGTTCTTGATGAATTCTAAGTTTTCTAACTCATTGCATTAGGTTACTAGTGTATGTGTTTTGTCTCTCAGCCTTGATCTAGGATCAGGTTAAAAGCCTCTGAGTGAAGCATATATTTATTTGGTTCAATCAGGAAGGATATCTGTAAGCAGTGCAAGAGATGTTTGACTATGTTTATGGCTTGGTTTCTCAGATGAATCTAGTAGTTGTTCTTGTATTCCATGTCTGCTTTAGGTGTGATGCCCAATGGATAATGCACTGATCATCAGCTAGTACCCCCTATACTATTACATGTTTTGCATGATTGTTTACATTCTGCAAGAAACATTTAAATCATTACCACTATTTACTTTTATTTTCATTTATGTATTGTCCCACCCAGTGATGGAGGATCAATGAATAATAGGTTGTTGTTTAGTATTCTCTCACTATTTTTATCTGTTGAAAAATCCAATAAAGAAATAAGGGGCAAAGTTAGAACTATCAGTCAGAGTTAATACTATTGGATCAGGTGTACCGGCCTTGGTTTGACAGAGCTAGAAGCAGAAGAGGGAAAATCCATCCCTATAGTTGGTCCAGTTGCCTATAGATTGCCCACATTTGGAACTAACCAATCCTTAATATCCATCATAGGCATATTGGAAGCCCTAGTTGGCATAAGCATTTTCAAACACCAACAGATCCAAGATTCAATAAGATGAGACAATAAGGAGAGAGAGTCTCCTTTTAAAGAAATTTTGAAATGAGTAGACGATCAAGATTAAGAGGCAAAAGAATGAGCAAGGGTGGAGATTAAGTCTTGGTTGATCCATGTGCTCATGTCTTTAAGAGGTAGAAGAAAAGGCTAAAATTAAGAGGCAAAACAATGAGTGGTTGAGATAAAGAGGCAAAAGCCTTCTTCAAAAGTCAAAAGATTCCATCTCTTTGGAAAGTGCACTTTAAGTGGAGGGATTTTATTTTTATTTTTATTATTATTATTTTTTAAATTTTAGAAAAGTGATTTTCATGTGCACTTAGGATAAAAGGGTCTTTTATTATTTAATTAAAAGGGAGCATGTTCTTTTAATTAAATAAACATAGAATAAAGTGGTCAAACTTTAGGATATCATCAAATAAATTATTATGTGATGATTTGATCAAAGATAAATGATTAATGACGCAGAATTGATTTAATGCATAGCAATGGTCTAGTATTTTAATTTAATTTCTTAGAAAGGGGGCTTATCATTTACTAGACCAAAATTGGGTAATTAGTCTAGATTCATGTGTCAGGATTGAGTAATACTGATAGGGGGTGAATTATTATTTCAACACTTAATATTAAAATTAAACCAATTCTTAATTAACCATATGATTATAGAAATGAAATGAACATAAGCAAATAACACACTATTCATAACACCCTTATTTATTTTTGAGGAAACCTTTGCCAAGGGAAAACCCAGTGGGGATGGTACTCACAAATATGCACTAGAGTATAATGTCCCTATTAAGAGACCTAGTCCTATTAGGAGCTGAGTATTACATAGTACATTTCCTTGTTAGAGGAATATTAACCCTATCAAAGGTATACTAAGCTTACAAATCTTACAATCAATACTTCAGTTACAAAGTGTTCTCAAGGATGAACAAAACAAGAATATACTATACTTAGGTAGTTCTAGTTGTAGTTTGTTAGCTTGTGGTAACTAATTAGGAAAGTACTATTCACAAAAGTACTGTAAACTTTTCCTCCTGACCTCACCGGGGTTCGGGGTGAATTTTTTTTGAGGCCAACATACTTTCAGCAAATTTTGGGCCGACATGATTGTAACTCATTCTAACCCTAAAGTAGAAAAATATTGTATAATATGGCTTAGGGTTAGGAATTTCATAATGTATGATTTTAGTACTTGTGGTGGAATTGAGCTGTAAAGGATTACGGATTGTAATCAGGTTTTAATCACTGGTTAATAATAATATTGGACTCACTGTTGGTGGATGTAGCCCAGGGATTGGGTGAACCATGTTAAATCTTTGTGTCTTGTGTTCTCTTCTGTGTGGTTTATGGTTGTTCTGATATTAGTTATATTTGCATGTAATTCTTATTTCTGCCTTATTAATCCTAACATAGTTCTCAATAACACCTATCAACCTCTGATCTTGCAACTCCCATCAGTCTATCTGGCTATCATTATCTCCCATAAAACATCCCATCACTTTACAAAAAGTTCTTCATATAAATATGTATTCTATTATTCAGTCAGATCCCAAATACAATTAGAAAATAGAATAATTAATAATGCAAATAGTAAATACAAATAGTAAATACCAAGTTGGAAATCTTATATTACCAAAGTGTTGGTAATCTATAGTCTTTATTTATCTTAGCACATTACCATTCCATCTTATATTATCTTAATCTTCATGACTGTTCATATGCCCTATTTCACTATTCTTGTGTCTTCACATGTCTTCATATCAGTGGAACTTACAGAAAATAATACAAAAACATAATCCACCTTAACTGAAGGTCATACATATCCAAAAATGTCTTCCTCTAAGCTTGCAAGTCATCATCTTCCATATACCATCTTTGTTGTCCAGAACAATACTATTGTACTATACGAATCTATTTCCATGCTTAGTCATTTTCAAGATTGTATCTCTAAGGCTATACTTAACTTCATGTGATCATCATATCAGATGTGTTTCCATAAATGACAACCTTCAAGTGCTTCATATTTCTCTCCAAGCATCATTTTCCAACAATCTCTCCCTTTCGCATTGATGACAACACTTAGCAAAAAAATGACTAAGTGTCTTAACAAATACTAACTAGAGAGGAGGGGCGGGCAGTGAATCAGTGTTCTATATAATATCACTTTTTTTGAAATCTTGAATCTTAACTTTATTGCTTAAGTATTGAACTAAATATCAATGTAAGTAAGATAAGTAACCATAACACATAACACACAATATGATTATGGGGAAACCTAAATATGTAAAAACCCCGATGGGAATTAACACCCACTAAGAACTGCACTAGTGTTTTATGATCCCTGTTAGAAGATCTTGCAACCCTGTTAGGAGTTGTTCTTTACAATTCTTTTAGTACAATGACCTCATCAAAGGTCAGACCCTTTTAGGATTCTTTTACAATAACCCTATTAGGGGTGGGGAAACACTATCCTAGAGCTCACTACTCAAGTGGCGAAGGCTACAACCTTCTAGATCTCAGATACATACTATATCTATTGGGTGAACTTGTGCTATGACACTGCTTGTTAGATTAGTTCCTTTGATGCGCTGATGCTTTAGCCTTTTGTAAAGATCTATAACATTCTATATACTCTTTGCATACTTTTTCTATGATCCTATCATCTATATATCTCACCCACTCCTTAATTACAAAGGTGCATGTCTTATTTATATGCGCATACAAAACTTCTTTATCAACTCGACCTATAACTAATTACATACAATGCTTCTAATTTAATTGGCTCAAGCATGTTTACATATAATCATATTAATATTTTTATGACCTAAATACAATAGGCTCTTAGCCTTTACAAAATAATATTACAAGCACTAATCAAAATACAAACAGTCGGTCCTATCGGCCCTATACTCTGTTATGTTTTGCCGTTCACTATTTGTGACTCTTTAACTGGCTGTATCTTCATTATATTGACTTATCTGATCATGCACTCTTAAAAATAGCATGAATACATACTTACCAACTTATTTCCAAGGGTGCTTTCCATAACTCAGTCATATGTATGTGTGTTGATGCTCTGATCACTTGGTACTCTACTATCTGTCCAGTCTTCCATACTTAGCCATATTTTTTATCTTGTTCAATATGCGTTGACTCCAAAACTTCATATGATTTTTTTTAAATATTGAAAACATTAAATATAGTCATATATTTTAGTATATTCAACTTTCCAACAATCTCTCCCTTTTTCATTAATGGCAACAAAGGAATATGCTAAAGTCACTAACTGTATCCTTATACAAAATTTTCTAATACATACTCTAACTTATATCTCCCCTTATGTGCTATAATTTTTATTTACATCATTTTCTAGGCTCCATATTCTTCCTTCTACATAATATACTCCCCCTTTGACATTAATGAAAAAGGTGCTCAAAAAATGTATTCACAAGTACTTTCAAAGTGAGGATATCCGGATATGCTATCTTTAGATTAGCAATCTCATTCTGCCAAAATTTCTTAAGTGTGTCTATTATCTGGAGATGGGTGTGCAAAGAATATGTTAAATTTTCCATCTTCTCCAATTCTATATATGGACCTTGATCATATGTCACCATAATTGCATTGATCTCCTTAATGTTTTGATTCAAGACATCTAGTGAGGGTGCAAGAGCATTTCTCAGCTATGTTTGCCTTGCCTTTATCTTGGACATTTCTTTTTCTGTCTTTTCTATTTTGTCCACTTGTACCTAGTTTAAATTGTTACACACATTTACATCTATAGTGGGATCTTCTATTGATTTCCTTACTTTATCTATCATAGCCTTTGCCTCCTAAATTTTCTTATAGAGATCTGTAGTCAGCTTATCTTGGTTCATGCAATCTGCTATGAGTTTCCTTCCTTTGGCTGAAAATTCTTTCAGTGAAGCTTGAACAACCTTTAATAAGTTGAGGCCAAGTGTAAATTTTTTAGTTAGCTCATCCAATATCTTCTTAAGATACTTCTCTTCTAATACCTTAGCCGCTAATTCTTCTAGGCAAGAGAAGTTTGCATTGAAGCTTGTTAGGATGTTGCTAACATCCTGCACTAAGTGTACTTTTTGTACCTTGTTCTCTACTAGTAGTAGATTGTTCAAGATGTCTATTGACTCAATAAATAGGGGATTTATCATTGCTTGTTTCTCCTTGGCCTTCTCCATAGAAAGGACACTGATCTTGATTAGGTCTTCTTCTCCCCAAGAGTCCAAGCTTGTAGTATCAGGGGTCAAACTTGACAATAATGATGCTGAAGGCATGAGAGTGATGGGTGTGTTGTTCATCATAGGTATTTCAACCGAGGGTTCATCTATTGTTTCCTTTTCTACCTCCTCTTCTCCTCCTTTCTCCTTTTCTTTTTCTTTCTCCTCTTCTTCTTCTTCACCTATTATATCTTCTATCAATACATCCTTTTGGTGCTTAGGTGGAATATCACCACATAGAATTTCTACCTCTTGTGTACTTACAAAGGATTCCTCAAATTTTTCCAAGTCTTTGTTAGTGGCCACAATTGATATCTCCACATTATCAATCATTATTGTGTCATCCTCTTGAGTTGTGGTCATGGGCGTAGACTTTATTTCAATTGTAGGAACTATTACTAAGGGTGCTAAGTCTCGTGGACCTGTCATAGGTGTTTTTGTGACCTCAACTACTTTATCTTTTCAAAGTGTCTAGAATATCCCATACTTTATCTAGGATGACTGTCCTCAGTTCTAGAACTATCTTCTTGAACTTGATCATATATTTGATCAGCATCTTATGGATCTTATACTTGTCAATTTCATGATATCTATCATAGAACTTAGATATCTGATCTAACGTTCCTTCCTCTACCACTCTAGTCCTTAATACTTGAAGACTTGGTAGGAATCCTACCTCAGGAGGTGGTTGTACATTTCTGTCTCTACTTCTTGTGGCTCTAGTTGATGGATGACTTGTAACTAATTTCTTTTTCCTCTTAGTCATCTTACTGGGCTGTGGTGGTGTATTGGAGTAACTGGGAATGTGTGTAGGAGTGATGTTATATGTCTTCTTCTCCTTTTCTTTTGGTTCATCATTTTTCTCAATCTTTACCTTCTTCAACTTAGAATCATCAGGATTAGCTTCCACAGTGGATGTGCTCTTAATTTTCATAGCAATTTTTGCTTCTCTAGCTTTATCTAGGTATGCTTGGGTCACACCATGGATCTTCAATATTTCAAATATAATTTTTGAGGCTTTCCTCTTGGTCATTGTACTATTTAGGACTGCATCTACCTCCCTAGTCTTTTCCTCATAAGTTCCCCATCTAGGCTCATTAGGATCCTTGGGAACTAATAGTAAAACTTGTGCATAAGCTTCCACGACTTGCTCCTCCTCTTCATAGACAAGAGGATGAATCCACTTAATTCTAGGCTCAATAGCCTCCATACAAGTAATGTCAGTCTCTACCATAAAATAGATACTCTCCTTATATTTTTCAATAATGCTTTCAGGTATCCTATACCTCATTTGCATCTTTATCCTAAAGGTTTTCAACTCCAACTCTAGGTAGTCTCTCAATGTGCTCTCAACTAATGCCTTAAGGTATATTTGAGGCATTGTAGGTAAAATTTTATCTAAGTATAAGTCTAATACCTTCCCAACTATATGAAAGTACATATAGATTATCAAAGACCCAAACCTAAATATCTTGGTCTTGTCATGCTTGATTGCCCTGATGTTGTCTATCAACTGTGCGCACAAGATCTCACACAAGATGAATTCTCCATTTTCTCTTACTATCCTAAAGGCTGCAAGAATAGTGGCTGTAGACACACTATTGACCTTGTTAGCATGCTGAAATCTATAACCGAGAATCATAGATGTCAATTTGACATCCTTCTCCTCAATTGGCTCAATTGTCATTCTGCGCTTGTCACTTTGAGATTTGCAAGCTTGTTCAACTAGTTTTCTAACATCCTTTCCAAGTGGAAGAATGACACCCATCTTTGATAGAATTGTCATCTCATAAATGAGATTTACTATGATTTTGACTAGTACTTCACCTATCCAAAAAAGGCCATCATGGATCCCACTCAACAAGATCTTAATCTAGTTGGACTCATAGAATTCATACGCAGTAGCATATTCAATGATAGGGTGATTCTCAAGGTGTGCAAACTCTTCAGTGAATGATTTGTCTAGATTCATCATGGAATCTAGGTGCAACCTAATTCTGTCTAAGCCAACTATTTCCTTTTTATAATACACATACACACATATGTCTTCTACATGCATGAAACCTATTGGGGTTCTTGAAAATGCTTCTTCTAGGTCATCTAGGGTGGACATAAATGGATTCTTCTTAAAAACATATCTCTTTCTTTTAGCAACATCAAATACAACTAGTGTAGCCATGAATTACATGATTAAATAATTCTGAATGGTTTTCAAGGGTTTCTGAGACAATGCATCGAGCTAGGGCTTCATACCAGACTATTTTCCTTGTTTGCTGATTGATTTAACTACAACGCTTCACAACTCCACTGCTTGATCTTCCGTGCTCTTCAATCACTCAACTTAGAATGCAATGCGAGAATGATGAATCACTAATGGATATAAAGTGAATTTTCCACCATTAATTCTTGTTACGTAAGTACATAATGCAATTATAAATTTCATTCTTTGTTTTTGCTAACAATCAAGAAGTGCGCTCTTTCATACTGCATCACATAGTCTCCAAATAGTTGTAGTCCAAGGTGCATAATTTGAGAGTGAGTATACCAGCCACATAGGGGTCTAGAGCTAATCTAGCTCCCCCTATGACCATGAAGGTCATTTAAGCATAAATAGGAGGTGTGTCCATTGTGGATGCATACTCAACTATTTCATCAACATTATCCTACTTTTCTTCCTTCCAAATCAATCTCACATCATCTGAAGCTTTCAAAAACTTGACTTCTCCTTCATCCAATATTGATCATTCTATCTTTTTAGGGATTTCATGTCTTTGTGCTTTTGATCTAAAAATTTTTGAGATGTGTCCAACCTTGTTGCATGAGTGAAAAATGACTGGAGGCCTTATATTCTTTGGTGCATTGATGTGAGTTACCATTTTGCATTGTCTAGCTGAGTGACCATTATAGTTACATATCTGACATGTAATGTTCTGAGGACTTCTAAAATTTTGATGAGGATAATTTCTCTAGCTTTGATGATTCTAATTTCTTTTATTTGATCTATAATTCATGGCTCTATGACCAAACTTATTGCATGAATAGAAATAACCATTGAAAGGACTTACCTATTTACACTCTCTTGCTATGTGTCCATGCTTTTTACATGCCTAAAAAGTTTTGTTTATAGACTTGCACTCATCTTTAGATGGTTTTTCTTGAGCTTTAGTATAATCATAAGTCTTGTCAGCTTCTAAAGATCCTTTTGGTGCTTTCAATCTTCTTTGCATAGCATCAATCTAAATTTGAGCTTCATTGTATCCAATACCAGTGATATCTCCTTTTAGCTTCTGAGAATACAACTATGACTCTATTAGATCTTTTCTTGTGTGCAATTTGTCAATATGATTATTTTCTTCAGTCAATTCAAATTCTACTTTCTTCTTGATGTTTTCTAGATCTAAAATTTTCATGTTTTCTTGTCTTAGTTCTTCATCTAACTGCTTGTTTTCTTTGACATGTTTTTCATAGGCTTCTTGATTTTTACACAGATTTTCATCTAACTCTTCAATCTAATCCTTCAGAGATGAGTTTTCTTCATTCATATTTTTTATCATTATCCCTAAGTCACTTGTAGAACAATCTTTCAAATCCTTTTTCAATTTCTTGATGTATGCTTGAGAACCACTAACCTTTTCTTTCAGTTGTTCAATTTCTTTCTCAGATCTATCAAGGTCTTCAAGAGCTGCTTCAAGATTCTTCTTCAGATGTTTTACTTCTTCCAAACCCATGATCTATTCAAGTGGTTAAACTTGTCTTCAGAGGACCAGAGCTATGATACCAATTTTTAGGAATGGGAACACTGAGAGGGGGGGGGGGGGGGGGGGGTGAGTCAATGTTCTATATAATATTACTTTTTCTGAACTCTTGAATCTTAACTTTATTTCTTAAGTATTGAACTGAATATCAATGTAAGTAAGATAAGTAACCATAACACATAAAACAAAATATGATTACAGAGAAACCCAAATAGGTAAAAACTCTAGTGGGAATTGACACCCACTAAGAACTACACTAGTGTTTTATGATCCCTGTTAGAAGATCTTGCAACCCTGTTAGGAGTTGTTCTTTACAACACTTTTTGTACAGTGACCTGGTCAAAGGTTGGACCCTGTTAGGGGTCTTTTATAGTAACCCTATTAGGGGTGGGGACAGACTATCCTAGAGCTCACTACTCAAGTGGTGAAGGCTACAACCTTCTGGATCTCAGATACACATTATATTGGCTAGGTGAACTACTGCTATGACATTGCTTGTCAGATTAGTTCCTTTGATGTGTTGATGCTTTAGCCTCTTGTAAAGCTCTATAAAATTCTATCTGGTCTTTTGATACTTCTTCTCTACTCCTATCATCTATATATCTCACCCACTCCTTAATTACATAGGTGCATGTCTTATTTATATGCGCATACAAAAATTCTTTATCAAGTCTACCTATAATTAATTATATACAATGCTTCCAATTGAATTGGCTCAAGAATTTTTACATATAATAATATTAATATGTTTATGACCTAAATACAATAGGTGCATAGCCTTTACAAAACAATATTATAAGCACTAATCAAAATACAAACAATCGACCCTATACTCTGTTCTGTTCTGTCGCTCACTATCTGTGACTCTTCAACTGGATGTATCTTCATCATACTGACTTATCTAATCATGCACTCTTAAAATTAGCATGACTAGATACTGACCATATTATTTCCAAGGGTGCATGCTATAACTCAATCATACGCATGTGCACTGATTCTCTGATCACCTAATGCTCTGCTATCTGTCCAGTCTTCCATACTTAGCCATATTTATGATCTTCTTCAATATGCGCTGACTCCAAAACTTCATATGACTTTTTTCCCATAATTAAAACACTAAATATAGTCATATACTTCAGTATAGTCAACTTTCCTACATATTCTTCTCTCTTATTATATTTTTATTTTTATTTTCTATATATATATTTTTATTTACAATTTTCTTTTCTCATTTTCTTCTTGTCATTTTTTCTTCTCTTCTTCTCCCCCTTTGACATCAATGGAAAAGCTGTATTCAAAATTGCAAAATTTACAAGTTGTAGAAATTAGTGCTTTCTCACTAGTTTTAGAGCATCTTGGAAGGATTCTTCCAAGGTCTTCACTTCATAATTCCATGATTTTATTAACAATTCAATGATATGTATCAGTCCATTCAAAGCATAAGATGAGGTCTCTGCTGCTTTCAATTATGTGGGTATAGAATTGGTCATTGATTCCCCAATATTCTCCATTTTAGAAAGATGTCCTTCAAGAATTGATAGCTTAGGAGTGATTAGACTCTTCAAAAAACCAAGTCTTGTCATTACTCTGCCTTTCTCTATATCCAATACATTTATTTTCTCAATAATCTTTGATGCATGCTTGTCCATCTTAGATACACTTTGTGAGGAGGTCTCACAACTATCCTTCATGCTATCCAAATTAGCCCTATCCTTGGCTATTATATCTTCAATGTTTTGAATGTGTTTGATAGGGTTAATGCAATAGCTATACAAATTACTTACATGTGTGACACAACTTTTGGCCTAGTTGATCTCAGAATACCCAAGTCCCATGAGATAAACTGGCATAGTTCCTTCAAACTTTTCTGTAGATACCTTTTCTCTTCCTTCTCTTATGTGATGTTCACTAGTGACTCATAGTGACTTTTAAAGTTATCTACTGCCATATTAATAATCTCTACATCATCTTTTCCTTGAAAAAAAATAGGTATAGGGAGTATTTTATTGACTATATCAACTGCCCTATAAATTTCCTTAACCTTTTTGTCGCCTTTCTTTTCTAATTTTGTTTTTCCTTAGTGAATGCTATGAAGGATAATCTAATCAACTCATCCTCATCCATGCTCTCTACATTTGTGCTTATAGGCTTGTCCATACTTTCCAACAATAAAGTGGTGGAAGTATCAAGTTCTTACTTGACTTCAATTCTTGCCTCTTCTCCTTTACTTGTGCCTATCTCTTCTCTTTGTTTGGTTTCTTCTTTCTATTCTTCCTCTTTCTGTCCTTCCTCTTCCTATTTTTATTCTTCTCCAGTTATTGCACCATCCATGTTTCCTTGAAATGGATCACTCTCATCAAGTGTATTATCAAGAGTTATACGAATACCAACAATAAATAAATCTAGTTTCTTATCAGTATTTACTTCGCTTCTTTCCATATTACCCTTAACTAACTTAGAGATTTCTCCAATTCCTATAGGTGTAGGCTTGGTAGCTTTAGAGGGTGAAGCTTTCAAAGGAATTTCATTCATTAGTATCTGAGCTAATGCTTTCTGAGTATCCTCAATAACTTCATCATATTTTCTAGCCATTATTTCTACAAGTCTAGCTTTTTTTTTTATCAATAAGGGTTTGAGTTCCTTGATTATCTTTTCTTTCTCCTATATAGAAACTACAAGTAACATGTCCTCAATATCTTTATTCCTTATTACTTCATCTTCTATATGTGCAAGCTATTTTCTGATTTCTAGTTTGTCATACAAATCCTTAGGTATGCTGCTCTCAATCTCCAATAGATTCTTCTTGTAAACAAGTAAATGTTCAATCACTATATCTTCTATCACCAATTAATTGATAGAGTCATACCTCTCATAATATCTATTTATGTCTTTAGGTTACCATCACTTATTATCCTTTTGTGCAATATTTTTATGTTTGGTTTCCAAAGGTTCTCTTCTTTCTTTTGTTCTACTTTCTCTTCTTTCTTATCAATTTCCTTATCTTCTTTCTTATTGAATTCAACTTCAATATTTTGTTTCTTTAGGCTATTAGGTTTGGTTGTTCTAGTGGATCTTCTAGGTGTGCTCACAAATATGTCTTCTTGTGATATCTTCTCTAGAGTGATAGAAATATCAATTATATTGGAAGTGGGACTTGTTATGTTCTCTTCTTAAAAAGATGGAGGGGCTTGAATTATCATGCTTTCTAACCTAGAGGTTCCTTCAGCCATCTTATTCCTTACCTTTTTCAGTTCTTCCTTTGTCATCCTGGCCCTTGCTACCATATCACCATCTATTTTCTCTATCTTTCTCTTCCTTATACCTCTCTTATGCTCTTCTCTAACTTTTTCTAATTTCTCCTCATATGTGCCCCATCTTTCCTCAGATGTGTCAACTTCATATACTAAGATATTTTCTATTTGCATCACAAGAACTTCATAACTGACTTCATAGCCCATGGGGTAACACCATTTCTTTCTAGGTTCAAATCCTTCAAAACATACACAATCAGTTTCAACCATGAAACAAATTGTATCCTTTTACTTCTTTACCAAATCTTCAGGGATCTTATATCTTTCTTTCATTTGTCTTTATAGAATTTTGATCATGGAAAATAGTTCACCATCTACCCATGTCGTGTTATGTATTGATAGCTCTCTGATATCTGAATACTAGTAGGTATGCTATCCTTCCATGCTCTAGGGTGTATTCCTTGGAACTTATGCTCAATATGTATATATATATGAGCTATAAGTGAGCCAAATCTAAAAGCTTTAGATTTATCCTTCTTGATTATCTTCACATTTTCCAAAAACTGTTGTGCCAAAATCTCGCATAGATTATATTTTGTGTTCTCTTTCACCATCCTATAGGCCATCATGATAACTCCTATTGATACTAAATTAGGTCTACTTTTGTAGTAAAGTTTGTATACTAGAAGAATTGCAACTAGTCTTACATCTTGTTGGAATATGTCATTAACTGTCATAGCTCGTTTGTCCCATTTTTAATGAGTTCGGGTTTAAACTTTCTTCTTAATGTTATTTTCTACTACAGGAATAGCTCCAGTGTTATCTAGCCTTGTAATGTCATGAATCAACTGACTATAGATATTTAAAGGTTTCTCTCATATCCAAATGAATTAGTCATGAAATTTGCTAAGTATTATCTTGAATCATTCTGTTTCACTGAATTCATCCATGTGGGTTAATCTCATAATGATTAGGTCATCTAGAGGTTTAAAATCATTCTTCATTTTACCATATAATTTGATCATCTCATCAATTTATTTGAACATCTCTACATCACCTATTATATCATACTTATAATGAGTGTATTCCCTAATATCTTCTATGTGTAGGATTTCGTATGGTGTTTGCAAAAAAGTGCCTTCAGAATCATCCTCACAAGACTTAAAGGGGTGTTTCTTAAACTTATATCTTGGCCTATCCAGAACATCACAAATAATAGGTGCATCCATATATTTTTATTTGATTAAATAATTTAAATACCTTGAACACACTGAATTCATGATGCAGGAGCATCTTGGGTCTTTGAGTAATCTTGCATCAACCAAAAACATTTCCTATTTTCTGTACCTATAGGTTGTTTTATTTGTAGCCATTGTAGCTGTTGGTTTCTTGTTATGAGAAGTTAATGAGATGATGTAGACCTATTTTTAAACTTTCTCCTAAGAGTTCAAGTCTTAATTCATCTGGAGTTAAGAGTTATCACCGTTTTCCTTGAGTATCAATTTTCCAGTCAGTTTTGCATGAAATGTGGAAATTCTTTGCCTTGTGTGGATTCATTTGAGGAAATGGGACCTTGAAAAGTTGGGGATTTGTTCTTGGATCATGTGTGGACATAAATGCTACTTTGCATCATGTTTTGTTCATTGTTTCTATAGTTTTGATCTTCTCTTCCTAAGTGGACCTATAATGTAATTAAATGCTTGACTGGCTGACTTGTGGCTTACCTGGCTATATAAGAAGCTTAGGTTGTTATAGTGTAGGTAGTAGAAGGTAGTAGAAGAGAATGATTACATGATATAGATCATTAGAAAAAAATATAAGATGCAAGTTTGGAATCTAAATTCATAATTCTCTTTGTGTAAGGCCGAAACCTATAATGCCTCACAACCAGGCATGTTGAAGGATTTATAATAATTGTACTAGTCTAGTTTCTAGTTGCCTTGCCTTTATTTTGGTTTTTTTTTTCATTGCTTCATGTGAATTATATATTGCTTCTCTATGTAACTCTGAGTAGGGCATGTTTGTTGGTTCAAGTTGAGTCTTATCTACTTGAATCTATGATGCAGGAGCATCCTGGGTGTAAGAGCAATCTTGCATCACCCAAAAATATTTATGTTTTTATATTCAATAAGGGCTATCTTGTGCAGAGTTGCTATTTATGGAAACTTGCTATTTCTAGTAAGTTGGTCTTACGATCTCAGAATGTCTGATTTTACATATGGAGGTTCATCTCAGTCATATCAGCCTGCCAACGAAGTTTCATGGCTAGATCAGGTGTAGTTTTGAAGATATTGAAGATTTTCGGTATTGGCAGCAGGGTACAGAAACTTCGAACTCAATTTTGAAGGCTTTAGAGGCCCTGGATGAGGTTGAAAATTTGGGGGATGGGTGCTTTGTGCTAGTTAGGCCTGTAGAGCGCTTCGTGGCATTTCCAGAATGGGGTTATAATAGCCGATCGGGTCAACGGGCGATGACTTATGGTCTTCGGAAGTTGGGTCACCTGAATTGGCGGAAAATAATTTTTCTTCAAAATTTCTGTTTGGGTTTCAAAACTCATTTTGAGCCGACTTTGATGTAATAAATTGTAAAATAAAATAATTCCAAGTTTGGTCGGCCCTTAGGGCTAAATTTCTAGAACCTTCTCGGGCGGTGGAAATTGCCTATATAAAGAAGACCCGTAGTGTTGTCTAGGGTAGTTCTGGGTAGTAGATCTGGGTAATAATTCGAGGCTTTGTCCTATAGAATATTGGGAGCACCCTTCATCAAGTGGTATCAGAGCAGGAGTTCTTGAGTGTGTAAACAGATCGCCGACTGTGAGGCATTTTGCACCAGGACCGTGGTTAGGATTTCAGTGCGCATCACGAAAATGCCTCCACGAAGGGAACGTGGTGGAAGAGCTGGTGCTATGACACCTGAGGTTAGAGAGCTGCAGAGACAAGTGCGAGCATTGCAAGAAGAGATTCGCAAAGGAATGAATCTTAATATTAGAGACGAAAGTGAGGATGAAGCTGAAGAAGAATATCAAGAAGGAGAAGTCAAAATTGTGAACCAGGAGGAAGAAAGACTTTTTCGGGCCATTTCCAAGATTGGGAAAAGACCTAAGATTGAGGTTCCTACATTTTTTGGAAATCTTAACCCAGAAGAATTGATCGACTGGATCAATGAATGTGAGGAATATTTTGAGTATGAAGATGTTGAGGATCCTGATAGGGTCAAATTTGCGAAGGCCAGACTGAAAGGTCACGAGAAGATCTAGTGGCAAGAAATTCAATTGGAGTGAAATAGAAGAGGGAAAGATAAAATCACAAGATGCGATCGGATGGTGGATAAATTGAAGCGACAGTTCATTCCTATTGATTATGAGCTTGACCTACTAAAGAAAATGCAAAGTTTGAAGCAAGCAGGAAGATCTATTCAGGAGTATACAGAAGAGTTCTATCGACTCCTCATTAGAACAGGCCATGCAGAAGCTGATAAGGAGAAAGTTGCCCGATACCTTAATGGGTTAAGGCCAAGCATTCAGGAGGAGTTGAATCTGGTTCGAATGAACAGTATTGAGGAGGCATACCAGTTTGCCCTAAAAGTAGAGGAAAAGCTGAACAAGAAGTTTGAGAGCAGACAAAATGGAAGAGGTCGCAGTGGACGATCTGGTGGACGGTCCTATGGAGGCCGAAATGAAGATCTGAAAAAGAAGGATGAGGCTAGTAGCAGCCAGAATCAGCGAGGAAACAATTCCAAATGTTTCCAAGATCAGAATAATAGAGATCAGAGAGGAAGAGGAAGAGGACAAGGATTTGGAAGAGGAGGCTTCCATGGAACATGTTTTCACTATGGAGAAGAAGGTCATAGGGCATTTGAATGTCCTCAGTGCCAAGGAAGAACAGACAGGAGAAATGAAGGCCAGGCCAGAGTTGCACATGTAGATGAAGATGCCAGATCATCAAATTCTAAAGATGCTGAAAGAGGAGAAACACTGATTAACAAAAGAGTCTTGCTAAGTGGTGAGAATGAACTTGAACAAAGGAGGAGCCTGTTTCGCACCAGCTGCAAGTGTGAGGGTAAGTGTTGTGATGTGATTATTGATAGTGGAAGCACTGACAATTTGGTGTCAGAAGAGATGGTGATGAAGTTGAAGCTCAACAGACAGAAACACCCACATCCATATCGGATTTCCTGGGTATAGGATGACCACAAGGTCATGGTCAATGAACAATGCCTAGTGAAGTTCAAGATTGGCGGATACCGTGATGAGGCACTGTGTGATATCATATCTATGGATGTATGTCACATATTGTTGGGTAGACCATGGCAGTTTGACATATGTACTGTACATGATGGTCGTGCGAATACCTATTCCCTGACAAAGGATGGAGTGCGACATAAGCTAAAGCCATTGAAGGAGACCGAAGAAAAGGTATGTGGTAATGCAAGAATGAGTAGAGTATGTACCTGTAGAGGTTGTAGATTTATTGAATGAGTTTCAGGATATTGTATCTAATAATGTACCTGATGGATTACCACCGGTAAGGAAGATCACTCATCAGATGGATTTGATTCCAGGAGCCAGTTTGCCAAACAAGGCAGCACATAGAATGACACCAGCAGAAAGTGATGAGTTGAACAAACAAGTACATGAGTTATTGCAGAAGGGGTTGATTTGAGAGAGTCTAAGTCCCTGTGCTGTACCAGCAATATTAGCACCGAAGAAGAATAGAGAATGGAGGATGTGTACAGATTCTAGAGCAATAAACAAGATCACAATCAAGTACAGGTTTCCATTGCCGCGAATGGATGATATTATGGACTGTTTGAGTGGAGCTATGTATTTCTCAAAGATAGATCTGAAGAGTGGATATCACCAGATTCGGATCAGAGAAGGAGATGAATGGAAGACCGCCTTCAAGACAAAGGAAGGACTGTATGAGTGGTTAGTCATGCCTTTTGGGCTAACCAATGCACCGAGCACTTTCATGCGGCTCATGAACAAGGTTTTGAAAGAATTTCTGGGTAAGTTTATCATTGTTTACCTAGATGATATTTTGATTTTTAGCAAGACATTGGAGGAACATATGATGCATATTCGTATGGTGTTTGAGAAGTTGAGAGATGAGAAATTGTTGATTAATTTGAAGAAGTGCAGTTTTGTGAAGAAAGAGTTAGTGTATTTGGGATTTGTAGTTTCAGTAGAAGGTCTAAAAATGGACCCAGAGAAGGTATAGGCTATCCTTGAATGGCCTACTCCAAGGAGTGCTACTGAGGTAAGATCTTTTCATGGTTTGGCTAGCTTTTACAGAAAGTTTATCAGAAATTTTAGCAGTATTTGTGGACCCTTGACTGAAACAATGAGAGGGGATAGAAAAGAGTTTAAGTGGACTAATGGAGTAGAAAAGAGTTTTCAATTGTTGAAACAAAAAGTTACAGAACAACCTGTTTTAGCACTTCCAGATTTTAATAAGGTGTTTCAAGTAGATTGTGATGCTAGTGGTACTACAATAGGAGCTGTTATGAGCCAATAAGGTAAACCTGTTGCTTATTTCAGTGAGAAGTTAAATGATGCCAAGAGGAAATATTCTGTTTATGATCAGGAATTTTATGCTATAGTTTAGGCATTAAAGAAGTGGAGACATTATCTACTTCCTAAAGAGTTTGTCTTGTATACTGATCATCAAGCTTTGCAATATTTGAATAGTCAAGGAAAGTTGAATTAGAGGCATTTGAAATGGGTTGAGTTTTTGCAGAGTTATACATTTGTTTTGAAACACAGGAGTGGAAAGTCTAATAGGGTTGCGGATGCCCTTAGCAGAAGGCAACTATTGCTGACAGAGATGCAAATTGAAGTGGTTGGGTTCAAGGAACTCAAGAATTTGTATCCAGAGGATCCTGATTTTGGTGAGGCTTGGAAAGCTTGTACAAAACCTGTTACTCTAGACAGGATGAAATGGCTAGATTTTATCATCCAAGATGATATGCTATTCAGAGGGAGTCAGTTGTGCATTCCACGAAGTTCTATGAGGGAGAATGTCATCAAGGAGAAGCATAGTGGAGGATTGGTTGGACATTTTGGTCGTGATAAAACCCTTGCTTTGGTTGGTGAGAATTATTATTGGCCACAATTGCAGCAAGATGTGAAGAAGTTTGTACAGAGTTGCAGAGTATGTCAGATGGCGAAAGGAGTGAAGCAAAATACAGGGTTGTATCAGCCATTACCCGTACCAGAGAAGCCTTGGGAGGATATCAGTATGGACTTTGTTCTTGGTTTACCGAGGACACAGCGGGGACATGATTCAATTTTTGTAGTAGTTGACAGATTTTTGAAGATGGCACATTTCATTCCCTGCAAGAAGACTAATGATGCTGTTCATATAGAAGAATTGTTTTTCAGAGAAGTGGTGAGACTACATGGTTTGCCAAAGACCATAGTCTCAGATCGAGACACTAAGTTTGTTGGATATTTCTGGCGTACATTGTGGAAGAAGTTGAAGACAGATTTGAAGTTTAGTTCATCACATCATCCACAGACTGATGGACAGACAGAGGTGGTGAATAGAAGTTTGGGAAATTTGCTGCGATGTTTGGTTGGAGACAAGCCAACAGGATGGGATTTGATTTTACCACAGGCGGAATTTGCATACAATAATTCTGTCAATAGGAGCACTGGTAAATCACCATTTCAGATTGTATATGGAAGTAGTCCAAGAAATGCATCTGAATTGAGAAAGATAGATAAAGGAGAAATAAGTAGTGCTGAAGCTGAGGATTTTGCAGAACACTTGAAGAACATCCATGAGGAGGTGAGGAAGCATATTACCAAGATGAATGCACAGTATAAGGCTAAGGTAGATGAGAAAAGGAGGCATATGAAATTTTAGGTTGGAGATGAAGTCATGGTTCATTTGCGAAAGGAGCGATTTCCGGTTGGTACATATAACAAGTTGAAAATGAAGAAGTTTGGGCCATGTAAGATACTGAAGAAGCATGATTCAGGAAATGCATATGAGGTGGAATTACCTACTGAGCTGAATATTTCACTAGTGTTTAACATTTTAGATTTGACAGAGTATCATGAAGGAAGTGTTGAAGATGAGGTTGCAGCAGCACAGTGGAGTATTCCAGCAACCAGTTCAGATATCAAGGAAATTGAAGACATACTGGACAGTCGTGTTGGTAGAAGCACACGGAACAGGACATATGAAGAGTATTTGGTCAAATGGAAAGGATGGCCTGTTGAAGATTCATCATGGCTAACAAAGGAGGAGGTTAATCATCTTGGTTTTCCTCTGCACACCTGAGTCGTGATAGGGTCACTTCTCAAATTACCCCGGGTGTCTGATGCAGGAGCATCCTGGGTGTAAGAGCAATCTTGCATCACCCAAAAATATTTATGTTTTTATATTCAATAAGGGCTATCTTGTGCAGAGTTGCTATTTATGGAAACTTGCTATTTCTAGTAAGTTGGTCTTACGATCTCGGAATGTCTGATTTTACATATGGAGGTTCATCTCAGTCATATCAGCCTGCCAGCGAAGTTTCATGGCTAGATCAGGTGTAGTTTTGAAGATATTGAAGATTTTCGGTATTGGCAGCAGGGTACAGAAACTTCAAACTCAATTTTGAAGGCTTTAGAGGCCCCGGATGAGGTTGAAAATTTGGGGGACGGGCGCTTTGCGTTGGTTAGGCCTGTAGAGCGCTTCGTGGCGTTTCCAGAATGGGGTTATAATAGCCGATCGGGTCAATGGGCGATGACTTATGGTCTTCGGAAGTTCGGTCACCTGAATTGGCGGAAAATAATTTTTCTTCAAAATTTCTATTTGGGTTTCAAAACTCATTTTGAGCTGACTTTGATGTAATAAATTGTAAAATAAAATAATTCCAAGTTTGGTCGGCCCTTAGGGCTAAATTTCTAGAACCTTCTCGGGCGATGGAAATTGCCTATATAAAGAAGACCCGTAGTGTTGTCTAGGGTAGTTCTGGGTAGTAGATCTGGGTAATAATTCGAGACTTTGTCCTACAGAATATTGGGAGCACCCTTCATCAATCTACCCTACCCTTGCATTGGGTGGTATCAGAGAAAGTTATTTCTTGTGAATTGGATCATGAAGTACCTTATTGGATTGGTTGTAGGGTGGTGGATTTTAGATCTGACCTATAAATTGTAGAAGGTTATGATATTGCTAGAACCTGATTGTAAAGATAGTTCATGATAGAGGAAATGATAGTGCTATCATGGATATGTTAAGGCAGATTGCAACTAGGATTGAAGTTGTAGAGATAGCCCAGAGAAGAGATGCACATCTAGAAGATGTTAGTGATGAAGAAGAAGCAACACCTAATCTTAAATATAAAGTTGAATAGGATGAGGAAAGACTTTTGAGAGTTTTTTCTAAGGCTAACTTGAGGCCTGTAGTTGAAGTTTCTTTCTATGATGGAAGACTTGAGATCGATGCACTTTTGGATTGGATCTATGAGATGGATAAATACTTTGAGTATGAAGGTACTCCTAATAATAAGAAGGTTAAGATATCATTCAAAAATTTGAAAGGTCATACATATCTTTGGTGGGATCATTTGTAAACTAAGAGACAAAAGAGAGGGAAAGAAAAGATCAAGATATGGATGAAGATGCTTGGAAAGATGAAGAAGAAGTTTCTTCCAGCTGATTACCAAGTTAGTTTGATGAGAAAAGTAAAAAATTTGAGACAAAGGAACATGAGTGTGATGGAATATATTGAGGAATTTTATAGATTGGATATCACATCTGGACATGTGGATGATGAAGTTGAGAAGGTGGCTAAATACCTGAATGGCCTAAGGACATTGATTCAAGATGAGATCAGTTATGTTAACATAGATAGTGTGGAATAAACATACCGATTTTCTTTCAAGGCATAAGAATGATTGACAAAAATTTATCAAAGAAAGAGGAAGAGGTGGCACATTTCAGAGAAGTAGAGGGAAAACTTATGGAGAAAGTAGTAGATCTGAAAATGTAGTGCAACATAAAGGATGGAAAGATGAACCTATTGGTAGAAGAGGTAATTACTCTAGAGATAGCTATACTGGTTACTCTAGGAATAAAAATAGTGGGAAAAGAGAAGAGAAATCTTGGTTTAAAGGTACTTGTTACAAATGTGGTAAAGAAGGACATAGAGCTTTTGAATGTACTGAGTCTGGAAAGAAGACTGGACGTAATGGAAAAAAAAATTTGGCTTGTGAAGAAGTTGAGGAATTATGTAATGAACCTAAACATGGTGAGAACTTGATGCTAAGAAGGATCTTTTGGAATGAAGAAGTTGATGAGGAACCTATTATGAGAAAAAGTCTATTCAAAACTAGATGTAAGATCGGTGATAAATGTTACAAGGTAATCATTGATAGTGGAAGTTTTGATAATTTGGCATCTGAAGAGTTGGTTAAAAAATTGCAATTGTAGAGATTGAGACATCCCAAGCCTTACCATATTGCTTGTATCTAGAAGGAGCATAAACTAATTTTAAGTGAACAATGCCTTGTTAAATTCAAAATTGGGAATTATCATGATGAAGTCTTGTGTGATATTATGCCTATGGATTGTTGTCATATTCTTTTGGGTAGACCTTGGCAGTATGATAGGAAAGCTTTTCATGATGGTAGATTGAATCAATATACTATTTGGATGGATGGGAAGAAAAAAGTATTATTTCCTTTAGTAGAAAATTTTGATGAAGATCACTGTACTACAGTCAGAGTATGCTTGGTCAATGGTAAAACATTTGTAAGAGAAATAAAAGAATAGAAAATTTTATTTTCTTTGATTCCAAGGAAAACTAAGAAACAAGATGAGTTAGAACATGTACCCAAGGTTAAACCTTTGTTGAATGAATTTCATGACATCATTTTTGATAATGTACCTGATGGTTTGCCTCCTATGAGAAGTATAAGTCATTGTATGGATTTGATACCGGGAGTTAGTTTGCCTAATAAAGCACCACATAGGTTGACACCTGATGAAAAGATTGAGTTGAATAGACAAGTGCAAGAATTTCTTGAGAAAGGCTTGATTAGAGAAAGTTTGTGTCCTTGTGTAGTAGCTACTGTGTTAGCACCAAAAAATAATGGAGAATGGAGAATGTGCACTGATTCTAGAGCTATAAACAAGATAACAGTAAAGTACATATTTCATTTTCCTAGGATGGATGACATAATGGATAGTTTGAGTGGAGAGAAGTATTTCACAAAGATTGATTTGAAGAGTGGTTATTATCAGATTAGGATTAGTGAAGGGGATGAATGGAAAACAACTTTTAAGACTAATGAAGGTTTGTATGAGTGGTTGGTTATGCCTTTTGGTTTGACTAATGCACCTAGTACTTTCATGAGGCTGATGAATGAAGTTTTGAAAAGATTTTTGGGTAAGTTTTTGATTGTGTATCTTGATGAAATTTTGATATTTAGTAAGAGTAAGGAAGAAAACCTTGATCATATTAGACAAGTATTGCAGAGATTGAAGGAACAAAATTTATTGACTAATTTGAAGAAATATTCATTTATGAAAGAAGAGAATATGTACCTTGGTTTTGTAATTTTAGCTAATGGATTAAAGATGGATCCTGAGAAAGTGAGAATTATAATTGATTTCCCTACACCAAAGAATGTTGGAGAGGTAAGATCATTTCATGGATTTGTAGGTTTTTATAGGAAGTTCATGAGAAATTTTAGTTCTATTTGTAATGCTATGTCTGAAACTATGAGAGGAGATAAAAGGAATTTCAAATGGACACATGGAGCAAAAAAAAGTTTTGGAACATTGAAACAAAGAATTGCAAAGTTACCTACATTTTCTTTGCCTAATTTTAGTAAAGTTTTTCAAGTTTAATGTGATGCTAGTGGAAGTGCAATTGGAGCTATTTTTTGAGTCAAGAAGGAAGACTTGTAGCTTTCTTTAGTGAGAAGTTGAATGATGCTAAGAGAGAATATTCAATTTATGACCAAGCATTCTATGATATTGTTCAAGCTTTGAAGAAATGGAGACATTATGTGATGCCTAAAGATTTTGTGTTGTATACTAACCATAAAGATTTACAGTATTTGGGAAGTCAAAATAAATTGAATCAGAGACATATGAAGTGGGTTTATTTCTTGTAGAATTTTTCCTTTTCATTGAAGCATAAAAGTGGATGGTTGAATAAAGTTGTTGATTTCTTGAGCTGAAGAATAAATTTGCTGACAAAAATGAGATTTGAGGTACTTGGTTTTGATGATTTGAAGTATTTGTATGAAACTGACCTTGATTTTGTAGAGCCTTGGGAATCTTTTAAGGAACAAATAGTGAGTGATAAGTGGACTGATTATTTCATTCAAGAAGACATGTTGTTTAAGGGAGTTTAGTTGTGCATACCTATAAGATCTAAGAGAGAGACCATAATAAAGGAGAAACATAGTGGTTGAATTGCTGGACATTTTGGGATTGATAATAATGTGAAAATGATTTTGGAAAGATAATTTTAGCCACATATTTATAGGTATGTATAGAGAATGGTTAGAGGTTGTAGAATTATCCAAACAACAAAAGGACCTAGTCAGAATTTGGGATTGTATACACCTTTTCATGTACCTGATAGACCTTGGGAAGATGTGAGTATGGACTTTATTCTTGGATTGCCTAGAACTTAGAGAGGTAATGACTCTATTTTGGTAGTGGTTGATAGATTTTCTAAGATGGCTTATTTCATACCTTGTAAGAAGACATTTGATGCATTAAATGTAGCTGAATTATTTTTCAAGGAAGTTGTAAGATTTCATGGTTTGCCTGAATCTATTGTTTTAGATAGAGATACTAAGTTTAATGGATATTTTTGGAAAAAACTTTGGAAGAAGAGGAATACAGAGCTGAAGTTTAGTTCTACATTTCACCCTCAGATAGATGGATAGACTGAAGTTGTGAAAAAAAGTTTGGGAAACTTGTTGAGATGTTTAGTTGGAGATAAGCCTGCTAATTGGGATTTAGTTTTGGCACAAGAAGAGTTTGAGTATAATAATTCTATGAATAGGAGTAATAAGAGGACAACATTTGAGATTGTTACTGCATTTCATCATAAGGGAACCATAGAGTTGAGAGATTTTCCTACTAAGTCAAGAAGAAGTGTTGAAGCTGAGGATTTTGCAGTCTTCATGAGAACTTTGCATGATGAAGTCAAAAGGAATTCGGAGGACAATAATCTGAAATATAAAAAATAGAGAAGATCAGAGAAGGAGACAAAAATATTTTTAAGTTGGAGATGAGGTTATGATTCATTTGAAAAATAATAGATTTCTAGTTGGTACCTACAACAAGTTGAAAATGAAAAAGTTTGGAGCTTGTAAGATTCTGAAGAAATTTGACAGTGGAAATGCTTATGAAGTGGAACTACCCGAGGACATGTATATATCACCTATATTCAACATTGTCAATATCTTTGAGTACTTTGAATCAATAGATGAGATAGAATATTATCTAGATGATCCTAAGAAGAATAAAGACAACATTAAGAAGATCTTGAATAGTAGAGAAAGAAAGAGTACCAGAGGAAAAGACTACATGGAATACCTAGTTCAATGGAAAGACAAGCCAGTTGAGGACAGTTCATGGATTACACAAGCTGAGTTTGATCTTTATGATTCAGGTTAGAATATGAGAAGTGCTTGATGTGGAAATTAGTTCTTTATTTATCCAAGGTATCTGATGTAGGAGCATCTTGGGTCTTTGATAAATTTTGCATCAACCAAAAACATTTCCTATTTTTTGTACCTGTAGGTTGTTTTCTTTGTAGCCATTGCAGCTATTGGTTTCTTGTTATGAAAAGTTAATGAGATGATATGGACCTATTTTTGAACCTTCTCCTAAGAGTGCAAGTCTTAATTCATCTAGGGTTAAGAGTTATCATCATTTTCCTCGAGTATCAATTTTCTAGGTAGTTTCACATGATACATGGAAATTCTTTGCCTTGTGCAGATTCGTTTGAGGAAATGGGACCTTGTGAAGTTGGGGATTTTTTCTTGGATCATGTGTGGACCTAAATATTACTTCATATAATTTTTTTTTCTTTCTTTCTATATTTTTGGTTTTCTCTTCCTAAGTGGACCTATAATGTAATTAAATGCCTGAATGGCTGACTTGTGGCTTAGCTGGCTATATAAGAGGCTTAGGTTGGTATAGAATAGGTAGTAGTAGGTAGTATAAGAGAATTATTACATGATATAGATCATTAAAGAAGAAGATAAGATGTGAGCTGAGAATCTGAATTCAT
Organism: Chamaecyparis obtusa; assembly: GCA_027943335.1. Taxonomy (NCBI): domain Eukaryota; kingdom Viridiplantae; phylum Streptophyta; class Pinopsida; order Cupressales; family Cupressaceae; genus Chamaecyparis; species Chamaecyparis obtusa. The sequence goes on from BSBK01008509.1 coordinate 582,839, forward strand.
AATTCTCTTTGTATAAGGCCAAAACATGGAAGGCCTCATAGTCGGGCATGTTGAAGGATTTATAATTATTGTACCAGTGTGGTTTCCAGTTGCCTTGCCTTATTTTGGTGTTGTGTTTTCACTGATTAATGTGAATTATGTATTGCTTCCTTGTGTAACTCTGAGCAAGGCATGTTTTTTGGTTCAAGTCGAGTGTTATCTGCTTGAATCTACCCTTCCCTTGCATCAATTTAGAACTTCCTCTTTGATCGATCACACAATGTAGCTTCTTGGTGGCTTGATAACCTCTTAACTCTATTATCATTGGTAACTAATCATCAAATGGTGAAGAAGTTAGTATCTTTGAGGTCTTTTATCCATCACCAAGTGAATAAATGCACTTAACTCAATTATCTCAACTTCACATACTATCCAGTAAATCAAAAATCTCGTGCTCATAGGATATGAATCTTTAGACACTGTGATGAAAGATATAGAATCCATAGTGTGTGTATACGTAATGAATAAGCTTTCATGAGCTCATTCCTTAGAGTCAGGGGTTGGATATAATCCATTGTTTTCATCCAATGCTCCCCCTAAGGTCATACTCAGCCTTTTAGGTTGATGTAGAAATGTTGACATCAGGAGAATATATAGTAGTATCTACTGTCTATCACTAAACTAATGCCTTATTGAATTCTTTGATCTTCCATATCTTACCATCATCTTCATCTTCTAGTTTCTTGAAATGATTCTTAAATTTTTCCATGTTCTCACCAAGAATTTTACCACTGTCACCAATATTCTTCTTTATAACCACAAGAGGTGGTCCTCTTCTTTTGTCCATTCCATTATATCTACAAAACTTAGCTATATGTCCTAAGTTATTGCATTTGTAGCATGTAGGAAGTCTTCTATCCTAATTAATTTGTAGTTTGCAAAACCTTGTGGTATACCAAAGGTTATTGCATTTGTAGCATGTGATCTTAGTTGATGATTCTTCTCTGATGTAATCTTTCCTTTTTCCTAACTGATCATGTTTCCTGTATTCTACTTTCTTGTGTCCATATGCATAATAGTTATAGTAATATTTAGTAAAGGGTCTGAAAGGGATTTGAACTTTACAATCTCTTTTCATGTGTCTAAGTTTGTTACATCCATAGCATCTACCTCTGAAATGTTTGATCTGATCTCTAGGCTCTTCAAAAGTAGGTCTTTCTTATATCTTCACTTTGTGTGATTCTTCATGAGTTTTAGAACATTCTCCTTGATTGTATCCAACTCCATTCATATCTCCTTTAGGTTTCTCTCTCTCTCTCTCTCTCTCTCTCTCTCTTTGTTCATCAATCTTATCACTAATCATATGTAATTTCTCTATGTGTAACTTAGCTTGAAGGAGTTCTCCTTTAATGATCTGATTTTATTTTTCTAATCCCAGGCATTTTTCCTTATAGTGATCAAGTTCGATCTACATTTTTCCTATCTGCATCTTTTCTTCTTTTAGAGTTTCTTGGACTTGTATCTTGTATCCTTTTCATGTTGGATCTCTTTAATAATCAAAATATTAATTTTTTCTTTTTCTTTCTCAAGCTTCTTTAACTAGTCTGATCTTTTCCATAAGGTCTTGTCTTTGATTTATTGAAATTTCAAGCCATTCCTTTAGTTTCTTGATAAAACCTTTTTCTCTTCTTAGTTTGAATTTCAATTCACCATTCTTAGCCTTTTCTTTGTTGAGTTCATCAAGTGCTACTTCAAAGTTTTCTTGCAAACTTTCTGAATCCATTTTGATCTCCTTTAAGCTGTTAGACTTTCTCTCCAAGGGCCAAAAGCTCTGATACCAATTTTTAGGATTGAGTAATAGTGAGAGGGGGATGAATCAGTATTACAACACCTAATATTAAACTTAAACCAATTCTTAATTAACCATATGATTGTACAAATGAAAAGAACATAAGAAAATAACACACTACTCATAACACCATTATTTGTTTTTGAGGAAACCCTGGCCAAGGGAAAACCCCAGCGGGGATGATGCCCACAAATATGTACTAGAGTATAATGTACCTATTAGGAGACCTAGCCCTATTAGGAGATAAGTATTACATAGTACATTTCCTTTTTAGAGAAATATTAACCATGTTAAAGGTATACAAAACCCTGTTAAAGGTATACTAAGCTTACAACTCTTACAATCAATACTTCAGTTACAAAGTGTTCTCAAGGATGAAAAAAACAAGCATATTCTATGCTTAGGTAGTTCCAGTTGTAGTTCTTAATAATGTCTATCAACCTCTGATCTTGCATCTTCCATTAGTCTATCTTGCTATCATTGTCTCCAATAAAACATCCCATCACTTTACAAAAAGTTCTTCATATAAATATGTATTCTATTATTCAGTCAGCTCCCAAATACAATAAAAAAATAGAGTAATTAATAATGAAAATAGTAAATACCAAGTCCATGATCTTATATTACCAAAGTGTTAGTAATCCAAAATCTTTATTTATCTTAGCACATTACAATTCCATCTTATATTTCCTTAATCATCATGACTGTTCATATGCCTTGTTTGACTGTTCCTTTTTCTTTTCATGTCTTCATATCACTGTAACTTACTAAAAATAATACCAAAAAACAAAAAATATTAACTAAAGGTCATAAATATCCCAAAATGTCTTCCTCTAAGATTGCAAGTCATCATCTTCCATATACCATCTTCATTGTCAAGAATAGTACTATTGTACTCTATGAATTTGTTTCCATACTTAGTCATTTTCAAGATTCTATCTCTAAGGCTATACTTAACTTCATGCAATCATCATATCAGATGTGTTTCCATAAATGACAACCCTCAAGTGCTTCATATTGCTCTCCAAACATTACTTGCCTACATCATGTTGATCTTCATCATCGCACCATAGATTTGACAAACAAAAGACAAACCATATCACACTTTCTAATATACTTGCACAACTCCAATAAATTTGATCATCATGATCATGTAAATTCCAACTCATCATTTCTCATCGATCTGACACTTCACCATGATCCTTTGAACATGTAATCACTTATCGCGATACGGTGCAACATCACTGGTTAATGATTTGACTATTTTTTCTAAGAACTTATTTTGCCTTTCACTAAGTAATCTTCTATCCACTGTAACTCTATCCATTGATCACAAATCTTGATGTGATTACAACAAAAATCCAACAATATCATCAAGATCACACATCCTAAATCACTACTCTTGAAACTAAATTGATTTGATTCAATAAACAAATCATCACTCTTGAGATTAAACTTGTTCTTCATATCAATCTAACATCCTTCAAATAATCACAAGTCACAAAACACACAATATAAGATTGTGTAGTCATATACATATCATATTTACAATCATATGCTCCAACTCATACCATACCTCAAAATTCAATCTCGTAAACATATCTCATCATAACAAGAACACTATCAACTTAAAAAAACTAAGTTGACATCAATGACATAATCATAACTGATCATCCTATCATCAATACTTCATAAAATAGATGCCATAACATACTCATCTGATCTTTTCATGAGTTACATTAGTTATGCCAATAATCTCATTGGTATACCAACAAGATCCTCCCAAATAGTTGAAGTCTTATCACTCAAGTCTCATTGGACCCTTACCTACTTGATTTCTTGACCTCTGAGGGACATCCATAAATGTTGAAGAATGTGGAAGGGCTCACAAATAATATTTCCATCCTCTACTTGTAAAGAACCCCAATTGAGAACATGGGTCACACCATAAATATACTATCTCAACAAATAAACATGAAACAAATCATGGATGCATGATATGCTAGGTGGAAATGCCAAGCGATAGGAAACATGACAAATCTTAAGGATCTCAAAAGATCCAACAAATGTGGTGCCAACTTAGAGCCTTTCCCATAATAGATGGGGGTCTTATGTGATTAAACTTTAAAAAACACATAGTCACCTACTAATAAGTGATGATCCAATGTATGGTCATCCACATACTTCTACCAATCTTGGGCTATAACCAAATGATCTCTAATATGAACCACTTGCTTCTCCATATCTTTAAGCATCTTAGAACCCAAAATTACTTAGTTTTCCAAATGATCCAAGCTAAATGATGTATGATATGGTCGAGAATACATGACCTTAAAAGGAGACATGCCAAGAGAATGGTACCCATTATTATAGACAAAAATCAACAAAGTACAAAGATTCCTCCCATCCTAACTATTGATCCATCACATACATGTGAAGCATATCCTCAAGAAATTGATTCACCCACTATATTTGACCATTGGTTTTGGGGTGATACACTAAATGAAAATTCAATTTTGATACCAAAACCATGCTAGAGGTATGTCTATAGTGTGAAAGTAAACACTAGATCTCTACTTCAGATGATCTTGTAGAGTATCCCATTCAACCAAACTATATCATGCATGAACACATCCTACTGAAGTAGTGATATAAGAAGCTCTCATGGGTGAAAAGTGAGACACCTTGGACAAATTTTCCATATTAACCATAATGGCATCATGATGATGTGATGAAATATGTATATTAGTGATAAAATCAATAGATATAGTATCCCATTTTAACTTAAGAATGGAATGTGGCTATAGTTTTTCCTTATTTTGGTAAAAGGGTTTCTCCTAGTTTTATGGCTTTTCTTTCCCTTCTTAGAGATTTCTATTATTTGATTTTCTATTTTCTTAAGTAGGCTCATGTTTCTCTTCCCTTAGTCCATTCTTATGTGGCTCCTATGGATGTGGAGTCTTCTCCTCTTAAAGTGAGGAATATTTGTGGGAATACTTTAGACCACTAAGAGAGGGAGGAGGGGCGGGGAGTAGTGAACTATTTGTCACTAAACAAATATTTTTAATATATAAATACTTAATCAATGTTCCTTTAATCAAATGAAACATATCATATTAGACCAAATCAAGATACAATAGCAAAAAGAATTATATTCACCAATAGGATCATATATGGCACAAAATACATGTATTTGATTGGAAAAACATTAAAGGGTGAAACAAAACTATGAAAGAGAACTTTATTAAGCCCTATTGACGAAAACCACATTGGTTAAATAAATGAAACACTAGAAAAAATCTCATTTATCAAACAAAGAAGGTTTCATTGACCAAATCCTAACTGGTTGCTATTTTAGAGCTATGGCTCTAGGAGCACCAATCCATGCACATCAATTCTAAGGTAAAATAATCAAGATAAAGAGTATTTATCTATTTTATTACATACCATAAATTTTACTAGTTTTTTTTGTGTAAAATAGTTTGAAAATTTTCAACATTCTTATAACTTCAATTATTATAATGGAAAAGTCGCATTAATTCAACTTTCTATCATATCAAGCTAAAATCTAACTAATTTTATCAATCAAAATTATTGTAGCTCATATAAAATCCTTGATTTTGTGATAGAATATACATGAGATCAAATTTATACAACTAAATGAATAAACTTTAAAAATATTCAACTTTTCTACATAAGACTCATTATGTCATTCAATCCTCACACCACATTGATATCACAATCATTCTATCAACTCTCATTCAATCCTGACACCACACTCATATCACATGACAATATTAGTTATCATTTAAATGAGTAATGTCATTATCATAGTATATTATACTTTTACTATTATTACTAAATTTCCCTATACTTTCTATTATACTCTTATTGCTTTCTATTCTATTCATGTTTCCTTAAAGACATGACCAAACATTTATAGTGGAAGGTCTTAGGAATTAAGCTTGAGCTATCTCTCCTGTATTAGAGCTTCAAGAGATCATGTTTTTGATAAAAAAATAGCAAGAGGGTGCTGGCCCATGGAATAGAGAAGAATAAAAGCACATTAACAACACATTAACAACACTTAGCTTCCAGTGTCCAATCTTCCTCTATCAAAAACAAAATTGAAGGTCCTTAACAAAAAGAATGAACCAAAGTTGTAGCTTAACCAAAAATTAAAGAACATAATAATAGTAAACTGCCATGCAGGGCTAATCCAAAGTCTTAAAAACTTAACCATAAAATAGAGAAACATAGTAAAAAACATGGGGCCTAAAGGCCTGACCCAAGACAAATCACCATGGCACAAGCAACAGCTAAGAATTCTCACCCAATCACTTGGATTAGACATCAAGGTAGCAGCCCATTCTTCCTATAGAAATAGGAAGAGGTCTTTGTTTTCCTCATCATCTTCCAATTTTCCACCAGAAATCTTCTCCTGCACATTACATAGAGTCACAACCAACGTGTGCATCAATTTAAGGGAAAATTTATTTGAATAAGTGATGTGGGCCTTGATTTCCTTCATATCATTCTTGAGGCCAAGTATCTCATTATCCAGCTCATTGAATTTTCGTTTGAGGGAACCTTTGAACCTATCATTCTCATCCATACCCATGGTAGTGTGCTCAATGTGGGGGGAGTTGACCTATTGAGTGTGGGGAGAGGTCAGGGTTGGGGTATTGTTATGAGGGATTTAATTCTCAATAGGTGGGGGATTCAAAGGAGGAATGCTATCAGCCCTCAAGGAGTTCAAGTTCTTGATCGAGGAGTCCTTAATCAACCTAGAGGAATCCATATCCTCTGAAATCATCTTATCCTCATAGGCCATTTCTCTGAGACGTATTTTACATTTTTTATTGAAAATTCTATTGGATTTCTAGAAAGTACCACCCAACTCAACATCTGACTCCATGTGACTACCTAATTTTTTTGGTTTTTTAAGCCTCCTTTCAGCTTCGGGGGTTCTATCAACCACCATCTTATCCTTTTATTCCATGGATTCAGAGACATGGGACTCCTCTAAATCCTCAACCCTTTTGAAGGGGTTCATCACACATCTCTCTCGGCCTTTACCATCATGTGGGACAAGGTTAGTTTCTTGGATGGACTAGGAGGGGGATTGAGAGGGGTGATATCAATGATAATAATAATGGGAGGTTGAGGTGGGGGGAAATTGGCTTTATGGAAATTTTACAAATAGAGCAGGAGCCCTGGTGAAGGATGAGAATCAACTTCTTAGGATTCTTGTTCTCTCCTATGTCTAGGATGTTGTTTTCCAATGAGTGGAGGAAGTAGAATGGGATGGAAATAAGGTCCCTCTTCCTAACATGGTTAAGGATTGATAGATGATAGTAATAAAAAATAGTAAATTTTCCTTCTAAAGTGAAATACTTCATAATAATGTGACAAACCTTAGGCCAAAAATTGTGGAGCAACTTATGGTTGAATCCCCCAGACTTTTTAATAGGTTTTTCTCCTAGCCTGAAGAATTGATTGAGACTAGTCATGTTTGACATTTGGCTAGTTTTCTTGTACTTCCTTCCCTCTTTCAAGAGACCCATCTTCTTTCCAATGACCTCCTCATAGATATTAAAGTGGATGTGCCCGATATACACCTTTTTGTTGTTCCATGAGGACACAAATTGGTTGGAAATTTGTTCATCATGGATGCCCTTCATTCTTTCCATAAAACCCAAAATGCCACTTTCTTTGCAATAGTGAATAACTTGAGGGTGAGCAGTGAAATCCTCAATTCTATCTGGTTCAATGCACAAAGTTTTTCAACCCATCACAACCAAATTAGTTTCTATTGTAGATGGCTTCTAAAAATTATAGGGCTGAGCTTTGCAAGCTAGAGCATAAAACAAGGCCTTTTGAGTTAGCTATTTTATGCAAAAAAATTTTCATAAAAGGCAAGGGCTAGGTGGTTTTTGGGGAATCAAGCCCCATACAGTGAAATCCACTAGATCTCCAGGTGTAATTATTAGAAGTTAAGCCATTTTTGTCATTAATGTCCTTGGTAGTTGAAATGACCTGGTGATGTGGACAACCATCCTTCCATACATAATCTCTCAAAAGGAAATTATGAACCTTTATAATATTTTGTGCATACATAGTCATAACAACTATTGTCATCACATTAAGCCAGCACAGCAGCGTGGTGGGCCCCTCAATAATTTTATCAGCAAAGTGATCCATTTAAAATATTTTTGGTGTTGTGTTTTTCTTACCCAATTGGCCGTTGGGTCTCCTTTGGTAGCACACTAATCTCCTCCCAACTAACCACCCTAGTTTTTTTAATCCCAATACCAGCCACAGAATTAGCCACTGAGTTACCTTCCCTATAGGTATGAGAAATGATCATGTCTTGGAATTTATTAAGAAACTCCTAAATTTCAACTATGATGGTGTTCACCCACCACCCAACATTCGACCTTCCATTTATAGCCTCCATAATTACTTTGGAATCCCCCTTGATTTCTTAACAACCTAATATTCTTGGAGATCAAAAATTTTATACCCCATAGAAGCACTATACCTTCATCTTGGTTAAGAGTACTATTTTTGAGTGGCCCAACATAAACCAAAAGGTAATAACTATTATTGTCCCTTAGCACTCCACCCCCACCCTAGGAAAAATTATTCTCTGACCCATCAAAGTTTAATTTGATCCAAGAAATAAGTGGGGAAACCCAATGAGTAGCATTCCTAGCCATCAATCTAGAGTTGTCGAACCTAGTGAATCCAGCCAGTAAGTTCCAATTGTTAGCTATTTTTATCTCCCAGGTTGAAGGGGGAGAAAAGGGGAGTTTCCAATTTTCTAAGGCAACATTCTCACATAGGAGCTTGGTGCCCAAATGGAGAGAGGCGTCAAATGGGGAATCAATCTCCCTGAATATCTTGTTGTTCCTTTCTTTCCAAATATTCCAGTAAATGTATGGGGGGAGAAGGTGCCATAGGAGCTGGAGGAGAGGGTGATTGGAAGGGGATCGCCAAACAGTGAACTAGTGGACATCCTCTTCAAGGGCCCAGGGGATCCCCAATTTTCCAATAACTCTCCGCCAAATAATAGCAGAGTATTCACAATATATAAATAGGTGGTTAATAGTTTCCTCCTCTTTTTTGCAGAGGAAACATCTGTTGGCCAGGGAAAACCCTCTTCTTATAACATTGTCATGGTTTAAAACTTTTCCATGCATAAGCATCCACTAGAAGAAGCTGATTTTTGAAGTAAGGTGAGGGATCCACACATTCTTCCATTCTCCAGGTTATTTTCTTGTTTCAGAAGTAGGTTGTAAGCAATCTTGACCAAGAAGGTTCCCACTTGGGTGGGGGCCCAAATGATAGAGTCCTGGCCATTAATTCTAGGAATTTTGACATTTCCAAAAATTTCCATAAGCTCATTAGCCAAGTGTTCCAAATCAGGTCTATTTCTAACCAAAATAGCAACATTTTTCTATCGCCCTCCAGTCATGTAGTTGTAGGTTCTATCACCAAGGATAGGCCTGAGGTAGGTCATAAGGGGACCAAACTATCTAGAAAGAGTAGTGTAATTTTGGATCCATGAGTCATGCAAGAATATGATAGATCTCCCATTCCTGAGTTACCAGAAGACCCCCTTAGAAAGCATGGTTTTAAATTTGCAGATATTTGTCCAAAGTTTGGAACCCTAGGGAAGGTCATTGTCCTAGTACATCAGCCCATAAGAGTTCCTTTAAAGGTACTTGGATTCCATAATTTTACACCAATCTGCTTTTCTTTCTATAAGATTCCAAGCTACTTTCATGGTGAGGGACCTATTTAGCATGCCAATTCACCTAAGACCTAGTCTGCCTAGTCTTTTAGGAAGAAAAATAGTTTCCCAATTGAATAGGGACATCGTCCTTTTCTCTTCAGAGCCAGCCCATAGAAAATTTCTTTGGATCTTTTCCATCCTATCAACCATAGAGCTTTCGATCTTGAAGAGGGATAAAATTAAACTCGTATCCCCTGGAGACTAGAGGACACTAGTTGGAGTTTCCCATCATTTCTTAGAATCTTCCCTTTCTAGCCAGCAAGTTTTTGTTGGAAAGTTGGCTATACTAATGTATATGACTTAATATAGTGTTGTCATTATGGTAACAAAGTCATATAGTAGTTTGGAGTCAGCGCACTTGATGAGAATATGAGAAATTAGTTAAGTGTTGAAGATTGGACAGTGTATAGAGTTCCTCCAGCTTAGAGCATCAACACACATGTGTACAATCGAATAATGATGTGCACCCTGGAAGCTAAGTTAGTTGGACTATATTCATGCTTAGTCCTGTTGTTGGACTAATTGTATGTACTAGTTGTCATGTAATAAAGTATTATGTTAATCTCAATTGTTAGTAACCGAGAGGGTAGATAGTTATGATGTGATGTTTTGGTTGTGCCCCTTCAGATAGAATGTATAACCTCTCGAGGGATAGACTCAGGCATGGAATTATGATTTTGATAGACTTGTACTTGTGAATTTGGAATAATGAATAAAGCATTGATGTTCTCTAGCATTCCTTAGACTACTTGTTATTCTGTACTATGTTTCTACAACACTGAGTTACCCCAATAGGTAAAGATTTGGCACCATTTCCTTTAAAGAATTATGGGTGAGAGTAAGACAATGTGAATGGTCGAAGGGAAAAAATGGGCCAGCCAATAGAGAGTAATCAAGATGAGGAGAGCCAAAACAAGGAACTATTCAAAGGAGAATAGAAACTAACCAACAACTTCACTACACTTCTACAGGTATCTATCGAGACACATGTCTGAAGATAAGAAGAGAGAGAGGAAGTACTAGAAGGTGCCATGTGGGATGCCCTACATGTCAATCATGGATTAAACCATCTATTGTCTCACCTCCTAGAGTTGTTGGTGAAAACATTCCTCACCCTTCAAAATTGGCATGAGAAAGTACACAAAGAGACCAGGTGGCAAGAAATCTTGAGTGAGTATTACTGCCAAAGAGAAGAGGAAGATCGAGATGAATCCCGCTAGAAGGGAAATATGAAATAAGACTTGAAAAGGGGAATAAATAAAGAAGAACACATTGAAATGAATATGTCGTAAACATATGTAGCATGGAAAAAAAAAGTTTTAATAAATAAAAAGTGTTCTTTTAATTTATCATGTGTTGATATTTCTTGTGGGGATATAAATATTATATTTATGCCAAATTAGTTAAATAAAGATAGGAATAAGAAGAAGGAAGTAGAACAAGGGGAGATTGTTAGAAGAAATGTGCTATTGTAGCAACAGGCTAAGAGAAGGAAAATACTATGAAGGATCATCGAAGGATGATTAGAGGAGGCTGATGGTGATGTCATTGGAGAGAGAAATTGGGAAAATTCCATCAAAGAGACTAGAAAATTATTGGGGAATCTAACCTTAACCCCATGTACAGAGGCAAGAGAGGCCTGAAGAAGGGAGAGAGAAGAGGTCAAGGGTAGAGACACTGGGGATACTGGTGCCGCTATGAGTACTAAAGTGACCAAGGGGCACAGGGATCAAGGTAGCCTACCAAGCTTAGACACTCCTAGTGGGTCAGAGACATAAAACACTACAAGTAACAAGACACCATTCATTATACTGACACAACCGGTAGTAGTAATACAACCCGTGGTACCTATCCAGCCAAACATACCACCAACACAACCACCTGCACTAGCAATCATGGTATGACAAAAACAAAAGCTACCCAAATTCTTGGGTGATGGGAAAGAAGATCCTAAATGACACTGCAAGACATGTGAGACAACATGGACAACCAACAAGATTACAGATCAAGATGACTAGGTGAAGCAATTCCTAGCTACCCTGAGAGGCATGGCCATTGATTGGTATTCAGACATTGATGTAATGGAGGTAACTGTATGGAAAGACCTCAAGAAATTTTTTTAGGAGGAATTCTGACTACTCCAAGATGATAATGAAATAGTAGTAGAAATCTATAGCACAAACCAGACAAAGGAAGAGATAGTTTTTGGCTATGCACAGAGACTCAAGGAACTTGTGGGAAAAATGGAGAGCCCACCAGAAGATAGATTGAAGAAAAGGTGGTTCATCGAGGGCCTCAAGTTGACTCTCAGGAGAAAAATGAAGATAGTACCTCCACCATCATACATCGACGCATACAATCAAGCAATGGATCTCGAGAGAGAAAGAAAAATAACAAAGTAAAAGAAGAGTAAATCATCAGAATATGATGATTCTGACAGAGAGGCGAGTAGTGAAGAGTCTAGTAAGAAAATAGAATCCCTTCAGAAAGATATGTTTTAAATGATGAAGGAGTTTAAGATGATGAAGAACACCCCCACCAAAGGTGATGAAGGGGACTTGTGGTGCACGAACTATAGGGATGAAGGTCACACAAAGGGATCCTGCCTGAATTTTTTTTTTGCTTTATCTGCCAAATTACTAGACATTCCACCAAGGAATGTCTGTACAACATGAGGACCAAAGGGCCTCAATAGATATTAATGATGTAGGAAGCATCCACCTCAACTTCAAGAGCCACAAACAAAAACACAGCATCATCCAACGGTTTTAGAAACAACCAGCATGGAGGAAGAGGTGGGAACAACAACAATAACAACAAAGGTCATAGCCACCTCCAATACCATACAAGCGGATGACCAATGATATAGTGCCATAATTGCAATTAGTGGGGGAAATTTGCAAGAGACTGTATGAAGGGAGAAGTACCATAGTGTCTATGTAGATGGTGTGGCCTAAGAGACCATGATGATGCAAAGTTCCCTAAGCCAGGAGTGAATCTCCTAAACATTGAAGGCAATGTAGAAGAAATTTTGGCCATCACTTGGGCATAGGTGAAGAAAGTGACCTACCCCAATCCTCAAGTTGAAACAAGGAGAATGCAAGAAGAAAAGGCTGACATCGAGAAGGAAATGATGGCCAAGAGGAGAGAAACAAATGACATCACTAGTACCTCTCTGACGGGTTTGACAGAGTAGAATATCATACGATAGGTGCTGCAAGTAGAAATTCCCATCAAATTAAAAGACCTTATATCTATACCAAAATTGAAAACAACTTTATTGGGCATGACATCATCACCAAAGGTATCAAGTGGACCATAAGGAACCCACAAAGAAGACCCTCTCAGGAAGGAGGGCACTCTCAGAATAGTAGAAAACCCTCTCAAGAAGGAGGGAACTCTTGGAATAGTAGAAAACCCTCTCAAGAAAGAGGGCACTCTTGAAATAGTAGAAGACCCCATGTTACTCATGGTGAACATAGGAAGGCACCCTATGGTGGTAGAAATGGGCATCCTCAGATCCATTCTGACAGACACCATTGTGGATGGAGGTTCTGACATCAATGTGCTCCTGAAGGAAACATGGTGATGACTCAGACAACCTATGTTATGGCCACCCACGTTCCAACTAGTCAGCACTGACCAGCATGGTATTAAACCCATTGAGACTCTCATGGAACAATAGATCATGATCGGCACACAATCCTTTGTTCTCAACTTTGTGGTAATACCATTGAAAAAGAAGGGCTCTGATGCTATACTAGGGAGAAGTTGGTTGGTAGAGGCAAGGGTAGACCATGATTGGAAAAGGAATACCCTCTCTATGGAAAAAGGCAGCCATAAATTCATAATTAACTTATGGACACAAATGGTAAGCGAGGACATGGCATCATTGTCTAAGTCCAAAGGAGAAGATGAGATAGATGAAGGAAAACAATGGATGGAACCAAATGAGGAAGGAATCTTAGAAATAGAGGGTTACTCAGATGATGACATGGATTCAATAAACAAGCTTTTCCATTGGTAGATGAAAGATTATGAATTGAGACACTACAACATGTTACAGATAGAGGAAGAAGAGGAAAATTCCACCTTTCCACCAAAATATGGAGAGCATAAAGAGGGAGAGCTCCAAATCTAAGAGACTCCAGTACATCAATTTGATAAAGAGAAACCCATCAAGTATGAAGAGTCCTTAGTGAAGACAATAAATTTGGGGAATGAGACGGAACCAAGGAACATTTTCATAGGGGATGAATGGAACCCCATCCCGAAGGTAGCTGCATTTAAAATCTTCACAGAGTACAAAGAAGTATTTTCCTAGACCTACAAAGATGTAAAGGGGGTACCATCGAAACTATGTGTTCACTAAATTCCACTGGTAGAAGGAGATGTACCCATATGAAAATGTTCGTACAGAATGAATAAAAATTATGCAACCCATGTCAATGAAGAAATTGAGAAGATACTAGAGGTAGACATCATATTTTAGGTACAGACAAGTGAGTGGGTGTCACCCATTGTGATCTCATTGAAAGAGGACACCAGCCAAATAAGAATATATGTGGACTTCAGGTGTTTAAACATAGTCACAATCAAAGATCCCTTTCCAATCCCTTTTACAGATAGTATCTTGGAGGAAGTAGTGGGACATGAGATTTACTTGTTCATGGATGGATTCTTGGGTTACAACTAGATATCCATCATGGAAGAAGATAAGATGAAAAAAAAATTCATAGTGGAAGACAGAGTGTACTCTTACAATCAGATGCCCTTCAGACTTTGTAACGCCCCGAAAACCTTCCAAAGAATCATCCTAAAAATATTTGACAAGATGTCTATGGGGAATTTCAAAGCCTTCCTCGATGACTGGTCTATTTTTAGTGGCCAAGACACACACATGGTAGCCCTCAGAGAATGCATAGAGAGGTGCCGACGGGTGAGATTAGCATTTAATACAAAAAAATGTAGGTTCATCGTGCCCCAAGGAAATTTATTGGGAAACATAGTATGCAAGGTGGGATTGAAAAAAAACCCATACAAGGTAAGGGTAATCCTAGAAATGGAGCCCCTAGTGGACATTACTGGGGTCAAGTCATTTTTAGGACACATTGGGTATTACAGATGATTTATTAAAAAATTTTCCCAAGTATTGTACCCACTAGATGGCCTGACCCAGAAGGGAGAGCCATACACATGGGCCATAGAACAAGAGAAGGCATTCAAAGAGCTAAAAGAAAGATTAGTAGTGGCACCAATCCTGGCATACCCCAACTGGGATAAGGAGCTCCATGTCCATGTGGATGCATTGAATTTCACTATCAGGGTAACATTAGCAGAAATAGGAGACCATGGGCTGGACCACTCTATCTACTTTGCAAGAAGACTCCTTTCCAAAGCCAAGAAAAACTATAGCACCACCGAGAGGGAAGCACTGGGGATGGTCTATGCCATGAAAAAGTTCCAACATTATTTTCTGGCAACCCCATTCATCTTTTATGTTGACCACCAGGCATTGATGTATCTAGTGAACAAGCCCATAATTCAAGGACAAGTGAGTAGATGGTTACTCTTGTTACAAGAATTCACCTTCAACATTATAGTATGACCTAGGAAAAGTCATGTATGTGCAGACCACCTTTCAAGAATCAAGTCTAGAAAACCTCCCAAAGGCATCAATGATGACTTTCCTAATGCACACGTATTCAGAATTGCTATGTTACCAATATGGTACACAAGCATCAGATAATACCACTCATCGGGCCAGTTTCCATAGTAGATGTAGCTAGGTGAGAGAAGGAAGCTGGTATTACAAAGTAAAATGTTTCATCTTATTAATGGACTATTATATAAGATGGGACCTAACCAAGTCCTTCACCGATGCATTAGGGAGGAGGAAATTCAAGGGGTACTACAAGAAGCACATGAAGGTCCTCCAGGAGGACACATGGGACTTGACATGATGGCTCAAAAAATAATGCTAGCGGGATTATGGTGGTCAACGATCGAAAATGACACAAGAGAATGCATGGTGAGCTATGATACCTGTCAAAGAGCGGGGAAGCCTCTCAAGTGAGACTTCATACCCCTGAACCCATCCAATGCACAAGAATTATTTGAATGGTGTGGACTCGACTTTGTGGAGCCATTGAAGGCAAGTAGGAAATGACAATGTAGGTACATTGTGGTAGCCACAGAGTACCTCACAAAATGGGTTGAGGCATGCGCCCTCTTGGATAACTTTGCAGTGAGTATGAAAAAATTCATATATGAACAAATAATTATAGGTAAAAGCACAATCAGGTGTCACCTTTTAGGCTAACTTATCAGCATAGTTGAATTTTAGTATTTCTAACTAAAAATTAATTTTGGTCAAACATATGGTCTAGCTAGACTCATTATAGCTAAGTTAGATAAGTTCTTTAACTTTTCCAATTAGAAATATCTATTAAATGTGTTATGCCCAAAAAATTTCGGGGCAAAACACAACCAACAAATTTTTTTTAAAAGGATAAAAGTAATAATGATAGCATTATACTATAGTGAGGGTGACCAATTCCCGATTAAGCTCATATCGAGACCAGTTATGATACTATAAAATATGAAATTTAATTGACGTTATCCTCAATATCCAATTTCAAATGAATTAATATGAATTCAA
The DNA here is from genome assembly GCA_027943335.1 of Chamaecyparis obtusa. Taxonomy (NCBI): domain Eukaryota; kingdom Viridiplantae; phylum Streptophyta; class Pinopsida; order Cupressales; family Cupressaceae; genus Chamaecyparis; species Chamaecyparis obtusa. Next base: position 599,129 of record BSBK01008509.1, read on the forward strand.
TTAGTACTTACAAATTATTAATTAATTTCTAATTATGTGTATATATATATTTTAATTAATTTATTATAGTTATTAATTAATTAATAAATATATTAATTAATTAATAAAACTTGCCACCTTATGAAAAAGCATTAAAACAAACATTATATTCAAAAATATCAATCACTTACCTTTTAAAATCTTTCCCCTTTGCTAGGCGCAGGTTTGGATGCAAGTTCTTGGTTAATAATGCCAACCTCCTTATTTATGGGATGTTGACTTTAGTGACACATCATCAAACCTTTTTCATGAGCTTTAATCCCCCCCTTTGTCTTCAACCCACGCAACTTTTGGAGGAAGTTGAAAACATGTTATAAAATTTTCTTTGTTGTTTTGAACTTGCAATGGTTAGGTGGGCACTCTAAACCTTGCTATTTATTGAATCCCCCACCCAAAGCACACCTCATCCTCCTTGTTATGCGCCCCTTAGCCTTTTTGGCTTATAGACTCCTCTTGGCATGTGGATGAGGAGAGAGTAGAGGGGAGATGGAAGTTAATAAGGGAGTTAGGGTAGGTAGTATGTAGGATATTTACGAAAGCGTCAATTTAAATTCATTTTCAATAGTATCATAAGTCGGTATCTTACCATCACAAACTAATTGGTCTCTATATGAGCTTATCCGGGAATTGGTTAACCTCACTGTGTATAACGCTAACATTATCACTTTTATCCTTTAAAATTTTTTTTGTTGGTTGTGTTTTGCCCTGAAATTTTGGGCATAACAAAATGCATGTTTTATACCACTTTGGGTCCAATTACCATAAAAATAAAATTATTTCAGAAAAGTGGCATTTCAATAACTCCTAATATTTTTAATAATTTTTTTTTTTAGATTAAAAAATACCCTTTTGTAGAGATCATAGTCAAGCATATCCTCATATAGATTTTATAATGTTTTAATTAGACATAGTTTATTGTAATTAAAAAATATTACAAGTAGGTATTTTAATAGTCAACGAGATGTTGATTCGGAGAAAGAAAAAAATAGTAAATCATATTAAATAAATTTTAAAAAAACATGGTGCACTAGAGGAGAGAGTCCTCTTTAAGAATATATATTTCTTTTTTTGATTGGGATAGGTTTGTTATGAAAAATATGTTGCGAGATGAAAACTGTCAATTTCATTGATTTGGAATTTGAATTGTTATAAAAGAGAAAATATAGGTCACAAACCAATTTTTATTTCTTTATGCACTAGATATATATGTCATCTATGAAATATTTTGAAATTAGGGAAAAGTATGTTTATTTACATATAATTTTTTGGTGGTAACTAGACCCCTAATTTTTAGTAGCTGAAAAATCATCTTTAAAAATTAAAAAAACTTATAATTTCTTATTCAAAAAAAATATTAAAAATATTAATCATAAACTTCATCCATTTTATCACATTTAATTATTTTACATCATATTCAAATTTCAAAAAATAAATGTCATTTTTATACTCTTAAAGTTGAACAGCTTTGATTTTGTTAGCCTCTTCCTTTGTAAAAGGGTGATAGCTTATTGTGCTTTTTACCCTTACACGCTATGACATACCAGGCCAGATTACCAGTGATTGAGGAGGCCATGTTGTTAACCATGTGATAAATCTGCTCACCATAGAATTCAAGATTTTCCATTCGCTCTCAAGCCCATACTATCTAAGAGCTAATGGACAGGCTGAAGCCACCAACAAAATATTGGTGTCAGTAATATACAAGTCCTGCGGGATCAAAAAGGAAGATTGGGAGGAATGATTACCATATGTGCTATGGGCATATCGTACCTCATATAAGGTTACTACAAGACACACGCCCTTCCAGCTAATGTACAGACAAGAGGTAGTTGTGCCAGTCAAATTCATGGTACCAAGTCTTAGAATTGCTATCAAGAATAAGTTGGGAGATATGGAGAGTCTAAGGGAGAGACTCCATAATCTCAACAAATTGGATGAACGATGTCTGACAGTATAGTGTGAAATGGAGGTAGCACGACAATGACATAAACATGGCATGACAAACACTTAAAAAGGATAAGATTCACCCCAGGACAACTCGTGTTGAGGTACAACGGATGCAACAAAATTAATCCCAGGAAATTTAAAGTCAAATGGTTGGGACCTTATAAAGTACGTGAAGTTGGCAATAATGGAGCCATTAAACTATGGATGTTGGATGGAAAGGTGATATCAGATCTAGTCAATGATTCAAAATTAAAAATCTATCACAAGAGGGGTGAATGACAAAGAGACCCAAATAGGTAAAAGTGATCTGGAAAATAAATAAAAATAAATAAAAAAAAGGAACCGTACGGCCGTACGGTCACCAAAAAACATTTAAAAGCACCGTAAAAAGAAGATAATGGTATTCTAAAAACACCGTATGACATTTAAAGTGGAGTACAACATGTGAATGTGACTCTTAGGAACACAACCATACAACACAATTTGCTGATAGTCCCATTTTCATATGACACTGGTAGTATGATAGGCAAGGTAGTACGATAGTCAAGATGAAGGTAGTACGACAATCAAGACCATACAAAATGCAAATGCCTTTGTTTGTGATATGGTCAGTTACCATATAGGGAGGAAAGAACATTGCCTATACAAGTATTTAGCACCTTACAAACACAGTAACGTATGACAAAGTTCAACAGGAAACCACATTGGTACGGTAATCAAACTGTGAGAATTAAATAATAAATTCCATATGGCGCCAGAAGGAAGAGTTAAAGAACCATGCACACTTAAGTCTGTATGATAGTTGGTGCATGTATGTTCATATGAAAGAGGGGAATGACAAGACACCACGTATGATAGAGTAAGGAAGAACCTCCATACGGTGAAAAAGGCTGCTCACATTTGAAGGCTTGGCTTTTCGTACGGTTTCAAGAATAATGAAGCACATGAGAAACTAATGGTATGTACAGTCATACAGTAGGAGTAACATGAAGGGAAGCATAGCCTGAAGGGAAATCAATAAAAGTACCATAGTTCTGGCATTCTATAGGCTACGAAAAGGAAAACAAAAGGGATTTCATATGGCTAAAGAACACAAAGTGGGAATAATTTGAAAAATAGTTATTGGGGTTTCACAACTAGCATGGGGTCACAAAAACAACAGAAGGACTAGAGGAAAAAATTATAGGCTCCAACACCAGCAAGTAGCACCAAAGGCACAAGGGTTTTTCAGTCGGGAGTTCGCATTGTGGGAAGCATCGATAGCACAAAGAAGAAAATTCACCCACGCCTATAGCCGTAGACTCAAAAGGATGAGATTACGTCAAAAAATATCACATTTGAAGGGCTAAATGGTCTTGAGTGCTAGACATGGTTAGAAGAGACTTCTGATACACATTTTCTCAAAGGGCAGTTACATAGAGTGTAGGTACACTAGGTGATCCAAATGCCCTTGTTTTCTATCAAAGAATATGAAGGCCCTCTGAGGGGAATGATAGATACATTTGATAGGTTTAGCAAGAGAAGCACTTTGAAATATTGTGGAAAAGAGATATAGGTTAAATTTATTGTAGTTGAGATCTCGAGGGTTTTTGGCATACCTAGCGTGCACAGGTAAAAAGATAGATTTAAAGCCTTGAAAAATGTCCCAGGAGGAAAAGGAGAAGTACATAAAGTTGGTATCAAGGAATTTATCTCAGAGCAAGTTTGAGTTCATAGTAGGAGCCTCTATAAAGAACCATGGCATTAAGAGGTCCTTTGTGGCTCTAGGAGAGTGTTGATCTCGATTCTGTGATGTCTCCAAATAGAGAGGAGTAGGAGATGGAGATAGAGATAGAAGATGTGCCTGAGAGATAGGCTCTCATAGAGGGACAAGGAAAATAGCACAAGGTGAGTACTAAGGAGTTGTGAGAGCTGGTGAGAGAGTCCATGAGGAAGGGTTTAGAGAAGTATTTGGTGGATGTGGCCTCAAGAGCCGAGCGGGTGATGGCCTCAACACAAATTTAGGTGTAGGAAGAGGTCATCAAGGAGCTAGAGAATCTCTTGACCTTTGTATGGGTAGGGTGTCCGACGGCCTTTGAAAAATGTTTCAAGTCTAGAGGATGGCCTAAGAAAGAGTCCCTCACCATGTTGGAAGATTGGGCCCTCTAAGAGACAGTAGGGGAAAGTAGGATTCAAACCCTTCTATGAGAGTTGGAGCAGGTATTTCATGAGGGTTATTTTACCCTGAGACATGTAGAGCATGTTTCCTCAATACATAAGGCTAAAGAGCTGGAAGTAGAGGTAGATTAGGCAGAGATGGCTTCATGGTTGACATAATTGCAAGAAACTCTTGGGTGGTTGAGCAGAACAGTATGGAAGATGAGTGGAGTATGTAATAGGTTTAAGGGCTAGCCTAGTTGTTTATTTTGTATGCACATATAAATATAAGATGCACCCATTGTAATTAGGATGGAAGTTGATAGAGAGTGGTGATAAGCAGAGAAGAAGTGTGCAAAGACACTATAAGATGTATTAGAGATTTGGAAGAGGTCAAAGCATTAGTGCATCAAATGAACTGATCTAACAAGAAGTGTCATAGTGACAGTTCATCTAGTAGATATAGTGTGTATCTGAGATCAGAAGGCTATAGCTTTCACCACTTGAGTAGTGAGCTCTAGGACAGTGCATCCACTCCCCTAACAAGGACTATTGTAAAAGAATCCTAACAGGGTCCGACCCTTGACAAGGTCTACTATACTTAATGCATTGTAAAGAAACTCCTAACACAGTTAAGGATTTTATAAGAAGGATCACAAAACACTAGTACAAAATATTAGTGGGTGTCAATTGCCACTGAGGTTTTTACCTATTTGGGTTTCCCTGTAACCATATTGGTGTCATGTGTTGATTTCATGTTTCATGTTTATGTGGATGTTTATTTTAGTACTTAAATATTTAAGTTCAGTTTAAAGATTAAAGCTAAAATATAAAATATACTAAACACTAATTCACCCCCCCTCTCAGTGTTCCCATTCCTAACAATTGGTATCAGAGCTATGGTCCTCAAGAAAAAAGTTTAACCACTTGAGGAGATAATGGAAAAAGTAGAAATAAAACATCTAAAAAGAAATATTGAAGCTTCTCTTGAAGACCTAGACAAGTTTGAAAGAGAAATTGAAGAACTAAAAGAAAAAGTTAGTGATGCTCAATTAGTTATCAAAAGGTTAAGAAAGGATCTGAAATAATGTTCCACCATTGATTTGGGAATAATGGTCAAGAATTTGAATGAAGAAAATGCATCTTTAAAAGATCAACTTGACAAACTTGATGATAAGCTAATTAACAATTAGGAAGTCTATAATGAACAAATCAAAGAGAACCTTCAACTCAATGAATAATTAAGGTAGACAAACATGGAAATCTTGGAGCTAAGGAACAACAAAGAAAGCTTGGAGTCTAAATTGAAAGATGCAAAGAATCACATTAACAAATTACACATCAGTTCTAATTTGATAGAATCTCAGTTGTATGTAAAAAGAGCCAAAGGAGACACTAGCTGCATTGGATACAATGAAGCACAAAATTAGATTGACAACATACGAGCAAGAAAGAATACACAAAAAGACTCTACTGATACTAAGAAGACTGAAGATGAAACTAAAGATAATAGTAAACCACCTAAGGATGAGCACAAGCCAGTTAACCTTACTTGTTATGAATGTAACAAGCATGGACATATAGCAAGGAATTGTATAGAGGTAAGACCCTTTAATGGCTACTATTATTCATGCAATAAATTTGGTCATAGAGCTATAAATTGCAAGTCAAGTAAAAAGAATAGGGCTCAACATGATCAAAGAAATCAGAATCAATCAAATGTAAGAAGTTATCAGGATGTTACATGTCAGATATGTAAATATAATGGCCACTCAGCTAAATAATGTAAAATGGTGACTCATGTCAATGCACCAAGGAATATAAGGCCTCCAGTCATTTGTAACTCTTCTAACAAGACTGGACACATCTCAAAATTCTGTAGATCAAGGGTGCAAGGTCAGGAAAGTCCTAAAAGACCAAAGAACTAGTAATGGATCTGGAAGAAGAAGTCAAGTTTTTGAAAGCCTCAGAGGATGAAAGCATGATTTGGTCAGAAGTAAAGAAGGACAATATTGATAAGTATGTATTGGATGCATCCATATTGGATGCACCCTCTACATCTGGATGAATAGCCCTCAGGGTCATAGGGGGAGCTAATTTACCTATAAACCCCTGTGTGGCTAGTATACTCACTCTCTGAGTATGCACCTTTGAACTTAAGCTTTTGGAGAATAAAGGAACCTTCGCACATGAACGCACATACTGATTATTCACAGAATAAAAGTTGGAAATTTTTAAGTCATAGCCTGGTTTATGCAGCAAGCATTAATGGTGGAATTTTCACTTTAAGTACATAGAAATCTTTTTGATTACTCATTGCATTCGAATTCAGAGTGATTGAAGAGAAAAAAGAGCTTTAGAAATTATTGTGAAGACTTGCAATTTGATCTATCAGTGATTAGCAATACATTTGATTGGTTGTAGAAACCCTAGCTCATCGTGCCGATTCAAAAGTCTTCAAATTATCTTAGAGAACATTTGGAAAGTGATAAAATGAGTAAGTGATGGCCACTCCCATAGTATTTGATGTTGTAGAAAAGAAATGATATGTGTTTAAGAAACATCCATTTAAGTCTACCCTAGATGACTTAGAGGGAGCATTCTCTAGCACGCCTATGGGCGTTATGCATGTTGAAGAAATTAGGGCATACATTTACTGTAAGAAGGAACTAGTAGGATTGGAAAAATTAAGGGCGCACATGGAAACCATACTAAAACTAGACAAAACCTTCTTGGATGAATATGTGAAGTGGAATGATCACCCTATAGTGGAGTATGCTATGACATATGAGTTTTATGAGATAGAATGGATTAAAATACTTCTGAGCAGAATTCATGATGACCTATTTTGGATAGGTGATGTGCTAGTAAAAATCACTAGTGACCTAATATATGAGATGACAAGCCTATCTAAGACTAGTGCCATCCTTCTTGCGGGCAAGGATGTCAGAAAAATTGTTGAGAAAACCTGTAAGTCAAGGAGTGATAGGTGTAGGATGACAATTGAGCCTATTGAGAAAGTTGACATCAAATGGATATCCATGATACTTGGATATAGGTTTCAAAACATCAGTAGGGTGAATAGTGTGTCTACGGGCACAACTCTAGTAGTTATTAGACTTGTGAAGGAAGATGGAGAGTTCAATCTGTGTGAGTTCTTGCATGCACAGTTGATTGATAACATTAAGAAAATCAAGCATGATAAGACTAAGATATTCAGGTTTGGGTCTTTGATCATTTACATGTACCTTCATATAGTTGGGAAAGTATCAAATTTGTATTTGGAAAAGTCCATTCCAACCATGCCACAAATATCTTACAAGGCATCCACTGAGAGTACATTGAGAGATTACCTAACATTGGAATTGAAGACCTTTAGGGTCAAGATGAAAATGAGGTACATAATTCCAGAAAACATTGTTGAGAAATACAAGGATACCATTTGTTTTATGGTTGAAATAGGTACAACATGCATGGAGGTAGTTGTACCTAGAACAAAGTGGATTCATCCACTTGTATATGAAGTAGATGAACAATTTTTAGAAGCATATGCTCAAGTATTTCTTTCAGCTCCTACTAAACCTAATGAGCCAAGGTGGGGAACTTATGAGGGAAAGACAAACGAGATAGATGCTAAAATTAACAGTGCCACAACAAAAAGTAAGGTTGCTAAAGTCACCTCAGATATCTTAAGAATACATGGAGTGTCCCAAGTAGATCTAGACAAAGCAAAAGAACAAAAGATTGCTTTGTAATTAGAGAGTGTAGATGCAACAAAGGAAGAATCACATGATCCCAAGTTGAAGAAGGTAAAGATAGAGAAATCTGATGAATAGAAGGATAAAATTGATGACACTCTTCTGCACCCAAGGAAACCATTGACCCTATTGCTCCTCTAGAGTATAAGACAATAGAAAAGAGGAAGAAAGAGGTTGGCACCAGTCATCCATCCTTGTGAGAAAAAAGAAGTAGGAAGAACACTCAAGCTCCTCCTGAGGTAGATTTCAGACCTATTTTAAAAGTGCTAAGTGAAAGAATAATTGATGAGGGAAGAATTGATCAAGTAGGGAATTTTTATGAAAAATATAGTGAAATAGACAAATCTGAGATACATGGTATGATAGTCAAACACATGTTGAAGTTCAAGAAGATAGTCTTGGAACTTAAGACTATGATCCCTAACAATGTGTGGAACATCCTATAATTCCAAAAGGGATAGGCTATTGAAGAAGATCTATAGATAAGAGAGAAGATCTTAGATGAAAGACTTCCTGTATGTGAGCTATAAGAGAAGAAGTTGCAATTAGATCTGGTGAGGCCTCACCTCAGGACCAAGACAAGAACATTGAATATAATGGATAAAAACTATGAATTAGTTGCCAAAGAAATAGAGAAAGCCTTTGAGAGAGTATTTTTGGATAGACACATGTATCCATCCACTGTGCACACAAATCAAGTGCCCTCTAAGGTAGCCAAAGAGTCAGAAACCACTAATGTACCATTTATAGGTCCTCAAGATTCATTGCCTACAGTGGAAACTCAAACAAAGTTAGATAAGTCTACACCCATGACAGAGTCACTAAAGGATATCACTTTTATCATTGACAATGTAGAGATAGACATGGAGGCCACTGACACTGAATTGGATAAGTTTGAAGAAGATTTTGTGAGCACACAAGAAGCTAGAATTTTATGTAGCAACACATCTCCCACTCATCAAGAAGAAGTATTGACTGAAGATATAATAGATAAGAAAGAAGAAGAAAATATGGAAGAGAAGAAAGAACAAGAAAATAAAGAAATAGAAAAATAAGTAGAGAGTAATGAACCATTATTTGAACTAAACAAGGTAAAACAAGGAGTAATAGATAGCACTCCCATGAATCCATCACCCTCTACATTGTTGTCAAGTTTTCCAAATGACACAACCAGTTTGGACTCTTGGGGAGAAGAAGATCTGATAAAATTCGGCATCCTAGCCATGGAAAAGGCCAAAGAAAAACAAGTGATGAGGAATCCCCTCCTATTAGAATCAATAAAAATTCTAAACAATTTGTTGCCAGAGGACAAGAAAGTGTCAAAGATACACTTTGTTGATGATGTGCGTACAATCATCTCACATTTCAAAAATAATTTCTCAAGCCTTGAAGAATCTACATCCCTAGTTGCAGAAGAAAAGTACCTAAAGAAGAGGTTGAGTGAATTAATGAGAAAATTTGCACTTGACCTAAGCTCACTCAAGACTGGTCAAGCATCCTTAAAAGAGTTTGCAGATCAAGGAAGAAGAGTCATTGCAGAATGCATAGATCAGGATAAGCTTACTGATGCCCATTTCAAGAAAATACAAGAGGTAGAAGCTATGATTGAGAAAGTCAAGAGTTTAGTGAAAGACACATCCACAGATCTAAACATGTATAATAATGTATACCAAGGGAAAATAGATAAGATTCATAAGGCATAAAAATAAATGTCAAAGATCAGGGCAAGGCAAACACAACTCAGGAAAGCTCTTGCACCCTCATTAGATATACTCAATTAGAACATAAAGGACATAGAAATCATAATGGTAACATATGATCATGGTCCTAACACTGACTTGAAGAAGATGGAGAAGCTACAGTATGCACTTTGTGCCCATCTCCATATAGTAAAATCTTTGATCACATTTTGGAAGAAGGAGATCCTAAAAACTAAAGATAGCATATTCAAATGTTTTCCCTGAGTAAGTATATGTAGATATAGTTTTTGAAACACATTTTTCATTAATGTCAAAGGGGGATTTGTGTATATAATATGGATCATAATATGTATAGGGAGATATAAGCATATATAGAAGACAAAAAGTTTTTTGTATTAAGGACAGTTAGCAACTTGGCCATATTCCTTTGTTTCCATCAATGACAAAGGGGGAGATTGTTGGAAAGTTGTCTATACTAATGTATATGAATTAATATAGTGTTTTCATTATGGAAACAAGGTCATATAGTAGTTTGGAGTTAGTGCACTTGATGAGAAGATCAGAAACTGATTAAGTGTTGAAGACTGGACAGTGTATAGAGTTCCTATAGCTCAGAGCATCAGCAGACATGCATACAATAAAATTATGATATGCACCCTAGAAGTTAAGTTTCTTGGACTATATTCATGCTTAGTCTATGAGTGCATGATCAAATATACAAGTATGAGAAAGATACAGGTAGTTGAAGTTGCACAGCCAGTGTGTGCCAGTGAAGAACAAAGTAAGCAACTGACTGTTATCATTTTGAGATGTGCCTATATTATAATGATGTAAAGGATATGAAGCATTGTATGTAATAGGTTTAAGGGCTGACTTAGTTGTTTATTTTGTATGCACATATAAATATAAGATGCACCCATTGTAATTAGGATGGAAGTTGATAGAGAGTGGTGATAAGAATAAAAGAAGTGTGTGAAGACATTATAAGATGTATTAGAGCTTTGAAAGAGGTCAAAGAATCAACATATCAAAGGAATTGATCTGACAAGTAGTGTCACTGTGACAGTTCATCTAATAGATATAGTGTGTATCTGAGATCAGAAGGTTGTAGCCTTCACCACTTGAGCAGTGAGCTCTAGGATAGTGCGCCCACTCCCCTAATAGGGACTATTGTAAAAGACTCCTAATAGGGCCTAACCCTTGACAAGGTCTAATATACTTAATGCATTGTAAAGAAACTCCTAACATAGTTAAGGATCTTCTAAAAAGGATCACAAAACACTAGTACATAATATTAGTGGGTGTAAATTCCCACCAGAGTTTTTACCTATTTGGGTTTCCCCATAAACATATTGGTGTCATGTGTTGATTTCATGTTTCATGTTTATGTGGATGTTTATTTCAATACTTAAGTATTTAAGTTCAGTTTAAAGATTAAAGCTAAAAGATGAAATATAGTGAACACTGATTCACCCCCCCTCTTAGTGTTCTCATTCCTAATAGTTTTTGCTGGTGAATAGGTGAAAAATAGAGCTTTAACAATTAATCTAACATTCCCACTATTCACTTGTTATTTTTGAATTGGAATAAGTAATGTAAATCTCAAAATGCTTGAAATTAGATAAGATAAGATACCTACCTCATGATGGAATTAATCTGAAAATACCTATTTTCTGATGCCTATGCATAGTCTCAGGAAATTTTGCAATAAGATATGGGGCTAGAAAACTGCAACAGAGAAAACCCAAAAAACTTTTGTCTTTCTAGAAGCAGGTCGACTTTGACCCAGATAGCGGGGCACAATATTACCCCTCACTAAAGGTCATCCTTGACACTAAACAACTCCAACATAAATTTTTTTCATGCATCCCAAAAGTTTTCCAAAGAGGGTACTCAGATCTGCACTTCAATTCTTGAAACAAGGACTGTATATATCTAAAAATTGTCTTTTGGGGTTTCTATATAGGGTTTTTCCTTAGTCAAACCCCCATTTTGGTGATCTCCACCTCCACAAATAACCAATTGTAATAGAATATGTGCGTGTATTGAATGTGAAATGCCAATATCTAATCCTCTAGATTGAAACCCTAGCATGAATATATATGAAAGAGCAATGCATAGATTTGAATAAGATAAGAAAGCATACCAAGTCCCCAAGGCTAAAGTACTCCTACCAAACTCAAAATCCATAATTTATACCATATGATTGTATCTTTGAATGCTTGAATATTGATAATGGTGGATCAAGGAAGAAAGGATCTCTTGCTCCAAATAGATGTTCACAATGGAGTGCTCCAACAATGCTTGATGTCAACAATGGCTTGATCTTGTATATCATCCTCTTTCAATCTTGCTTCTTCATTTCACCATCACTTGATTGCTTTCTCTTGCTTAGTCCCTCTCTCACATCCTTATGTTGCTTAGGTGAAAATGGAGGCAAATGAGAGTCTCTATATAGAGGTTTCAAGGAGAAGATCCTAGAGTAATGTGAGGACCCATAATTCAAATTTCACCTCAAATTATGATCCAATCACACTAACTAACCAAGAAGGGAAAATAATTAAATGAATTTCAAATTAAAACCCTTATGCATTCAGATCTGAAAGCTCGACACTAATTTTGGGGCCCTCTGGGACCAAAACTTAAAAAGAGGGATCAAATCCCAAGGGAGGTAAAAGATGACCTCAAATCTGACCTAGGTTAGAGATAACCTTGATGCTGACCTAGGTTAGGGTCAACCTTGACTCTGACATAGGTCAGGGTTGACCTTGACCTTGACCCAGGGGTTCAGATCCAGCCACAACAAGAAACAAAAGGTTCTAGGGGTGCCCGGAGACCTAGAAATAATAAAAGAATAGGTTATAGCACTAGAGAGAGGCACAAAATCCTATGATGAACATGATGAAGGATATGAGGACCTATACCTAGATCCAACCTAGAAAATAGAGCCACAAAGAAGGGAAATCAAGGAGAATCCTTGGGATCCTAACCCTAATTTCACATAGGATGAAGAAATCAAGTGCAAAATGCATCCTAAATGCAAGTCTATCATGATAAATGCACTAAAAGAGGGTGCTAAACCTATCTAGATGGAAGAGCTTCCATTTTAAGATGATACCTTTATCCCCCACTTTAGCTTAGATATGACACTACGTGAATATGCAAGCCAAAGTAAGAAAACATCATAGTAAATAAAAATGATATATCCAAGTCCTCGATGTAGAGATCCTGCATAAAACTATTAGAACATGCAATACAAAAGGTTAATGAAAAACCATAAACCACCTAAAGCTTACTAAATGAAAAATGAGAAGTGCATAAAGCCCCTTATGCCCCCTATTTTGACTTTCTACTTCTGAAAGGTGAAACAGGGTGAGAAAGATAACTTTACACACTAGATATGCACTTTGTTGAAGAGTCCTTTCCTAAACCAATTAGAAGGATTCCTAACCCTACTAAACTAGTTCAAGAAGTTAGGTATCTAAATGATGATTTCAATGCCACTAATGGAACTGAAAAAAAAGTTACCAAACTGAAGCTATGATGACAAGAGTGAATACCTATCTAAATTCATATAAAGGGGAATTTGAATTTTGCATGAGTAAACTCTACACAAAACCCTAATTAAAACTATAAAAAGGAAAAAGGAAGTCACACTTACTCATTCTTACCATTTACAGATTTGAAGAGAGAGAAAGAGATGCCTAGGAGAGAAGAACTTTGAGTGACATGCATGGAGCTCCTACGACAGTGCCTAGCAACCAGACAGTCCCTTCTTGAGGTGGGTTTACTGTTGTTTGTTCTTGTAATTTCCAAATTTTTGATTTTTGTAGGAAGGTTGAGCCTAACCGTTAAAGGTTGACCCTGACCTAGCTATGCCAACCTTGACCTAATCAAGTCGGCATGAACTGGAAGGTCTCTACCTATTCTAGGCTAAGGTCAAACTTGACCCATAAAGGTCGACCTTGACCTAGGAAGGTCGACCTTGACCCAAGAAGGTCAACCCTAACCTAACTAAGGTCAACCTTGACCTGGTCAAGTTAGATTTTTTGATATGATGTTTGTTTGCACTTACAAGACATGGTCCATCTCCAAGAGCACCCATTTAAAGAGTTTCTAGTGATCATTAGAGATAGACTGTTTAAGCTTAGTGAGGATGAGATGCATCTACTAAGAGATGTAGGACTATATTGGGTAGAAGTCCTACCAAAGATCAGGATACACTGAGCCATGCTATTGACTCTGATAGAGAGGTGGGATGAAGATACATGGTCCTTTGATATTCCCTTAGGAGAGATTACAATGACATTAGAGGATGTCTACATGATCTTGTGATGGAACAACAGGTTTATGAGGAGATCCTTGTAGATGGAGAATATTTCTTGGGATAGGTTCCACATATGTGGACCTAATTAGATTAGATCCTATTGTCATCCATACTGTCAGGCCCTACACCTTTGGTAGGGAGAGTGATTCTTTGTATAGTATCCTTGGTTGTGTTACCTAACTCAAAGGGTACCATATTTTATGCACCTCTTACCCATCTTATATAGAGGATGGAGAGAGAGAGGACTATGTTCTCATGGGGTCACAACATGTTAGCCCAACTATACCATGAGCTATGTTAGCTAGTGAGATACTAGAGAGAGAGTCTTTTAATATGCACACTTGTAGATTTGGCTATTTGAGAATTTCACATGTACACATCCATAGGGTGCTACATTGATGGTAGATACAAGTACACTGAGAGTATTTTCATATCCTCTGAGAGATTCCTAGCAGTTCAGAGATATCCTCTATTGGATAGTATGTCTAGACTATATTGCTAGCATAGATGTGATATGGAGACCCTACTGCTAGATGAAAGAGTGGCTAGATAAATGATTCTAGATGAGACATTCATAGTGGAGGAAGCTACTAGAGGGTCATCAGAATCATATAGTGATTCCATACTATTATGATTGGGTGATGAGACAGTTCGGCCTGCTATAGGGAGTCCCTAGACTGGTGCCTCATTATGTATATCTGACGAGGTACTATCAGAGACCCAGTTCCATACACCAACCATCAATATAAGAAATAGAGGATAGTGATGTAGATGAGATAGAGGATATAGAGGTCCCATCAGATGTGACCTATTCAGGTATGAGCTGAGATTACATCAGGTACTGGAGTCTGCAGGGGACCCATCCCACCTTCCTTGAGGATTATCCTATAGGTGATTTAGGTCTTTTAGAGAGGACACACTGGGATAGTGGTATAGATGAGGAGGATGAGGATCTCAGAGATGAGGAGTAGCACATCTCTGAGGGAGACCCTATGTAGGAGGAGAGAGCAGAAGAGAGAGTGGAGAAGAGGGTAGAGGAGATGCCCCCAGCTGGTGATACTGGTGCGGATGCACACATTTTTCATATATCACCACTGAGATCATGATGGCCTCCACACACACATACAAAGACACCATCGGTGAGGCCTAGATAGAGAAAGTGTGGAGAGAGGAGTCACTCCATGCCCCCACCATCTAGACACTTCAGTGACATCCAAGAGGGAGATCCAGGTATGAAATATGAGATTTGATTAAATATGCAATTTGATTTGAAGAAAATACTAAATTGATAAATGTAATTTCATTCTATAGCTAGTGTAGTGGAGTGGAGGAGCATTGTATCTGAGATTCTGAAGGATACATGTATATCCTACCAACTACTAGCAAGTGAGCAAGAATCCTCTCTTGGCTACAAAGATCTTGGTAGGCATGTCGATAGCTTTGCATGTATCCAATGAGAGCTGAGGATGTGCACAGTAAGGGTGGAGAAGTTGATAGCTGAGATATAGAGTGCCTGAGGGTGTTCACATGGTATGAGCATATCAAGGAGTCACACATGGACACATAGATCTACATCTTCCTATCATAGGCTAGAGAGATTTGGAAGCCATTGGCCATCAGAGCACAGTGATAGATGTAGTGATAAATAGGGCCATTGGCCACATATGTATCAAAACTTAAAAAAATCTTGATGAATGAAAAAATTTCTCTACTAATTAGTTCTATATTTGATTACTATTCTTCCATTAATATAAAACTTAATAGAAAGAAAGAAGGTTCATAAATATATTCAATATATAATTTTGCTAGAACTACATAACCTATAAAACAAACTTTATAAGGAATACATAAATGCACAAGGAAAAAAATAATGAAATTGAGGATAATAACATTTGAGATGCATAATATTAATAGGTTCCTTAAAAGAAACACCATCCATATCATCAAGTTTATAAGCACCCAAACCAAAGTCTTCAATAACAATGAAAGGTCCAAGCCAATTAGGGCTAAACTTTCCTTTTTCACCAGGTAAAGCATTCACATTTTGTTGATTCTCATATAAAACTAAATCACCAACCAAAAATATTCATTCAATTACCTTATGATTATATTTCTTCTGAAGAGATTTATGATAAGATTTTATATGCTCTAGCGCATGTATTCATTGTTCATCCAACATTTCTAACTATTATGAGCATTGTTCCCAAAAATTATCCTTGTCGATTATCCCATGAAATGAAACATGTAAAGAAGTTATTTCTAATTCTAAAGGCATAATAGCATCAGTACCATAGATGAGATTGTAAGGAGAAGTACCTGTGGCCATACATACGCTAGTTATATAAGCCCATAAAGCATAAGTCAGTTGAGTATGCCAATCTTACACATGCTTACTAACTATTTTTATTAAAATTTGTTCAATGATTTTATTTGATGCTTCAACTTGTCCATTAGATTGAGGATAATAAGGAGTTGAAAATCTATGTTGAATTCGATATTTCTCCAAGAATTTTGTGACTTCTTTTTTTTAAAAGAGGTACCATTATTTTAAATTATCATTGAAGGTATACCAAATGATGTTATTATATTGTTAAGGATGAAATCACAAATAACATTCATAGTTGTTGAGCGAAGAGGGACAACTTCAACCCACTTCATGAAGTAATCTGTAGCAGTCAAGATGTAAGCATGTCCTTGAGAAGAAGCTGGTGAGATTTTTCCAATAAGGTGAAAACCCCAAATACTAAAAGGCCATGGAGAAATTTGATTATAAAGCTCATGAGCATGAGCATGAGTAGGAGCATGAATTGAATTACTATATTTTTGATATAGAGGACATTTCTTAATGAACATAAAAGAATCTTGTTCCATTGTTTTCGAATAATATCCCATTCTAAGCAATTTATTAACCAGGGATTTTCTACCAAAATGTCCCCCACAAGAACTAGAATGAGCTTCTACCAAAGCTACCAGGATTTCATGTCTATTGAGACATCTTAATAGTAATCCTTCATAGGAAAATTTGTAAAGTGTGTCTCCTAAAATGATGTAATGCGCTACAAGCTTCCTAATACGATTACGTGTGTTTCTTGTTGCTGATTCAGGAAAAGTACCATCTTTCAAGAAATGAAAAATATGAGAATACCATTTATCTGAATGTAAATTGAAACAATTAGAGGTAATATTTTTAGAAATTGTAAGTTTTTTAAGAGTTTGTATAGTAAATTGAAATTTTTTAGTATTATTCTCAAGACACACCAAAGAAGCTATGCTTTCCATGACGTCTACATGTCGATTATCTTTCCCAAGTAAAGTTTGAATCGTATAAGAAGAGAATTGTGAAAGCACATCAAGAGCTAAATCTCTATATTGTGTCATTTTATCATTCTTAGTCTGATAACCTCCTTTAATTTGTTCAACAAACAATTGTGAATCTCCATATATTTGCAAGTGTTTGATGTTAAGGGATGAAGCTGCTCATAGGCCAACTAGAAGAGCTTCATCCTCCACAATGTTATTAGTACAAGGAAAAGTTAATTTTTTTGATAAAGGTATTGTATTTTTTGTAGGAGGGATCAAGATAATACCAACACTAGAACTTGTCTTACATTTAGAACCATCAAAATATAATTCACAAATATCATCCCGTTGTATAGCTAGAATATTGTCATCAGGAAATTCTATTGAAGTAGAGTACATATCAGAATGAGAACAAGGAGCTTCAGCTAAAAGATCTGTTAAAGATTGTCCCTTAATAGACTTCTGAGAAATGAAATTAAGATCAAATTCTATAATTAATATTGCCCACTTTGCCAAATGCCTAGAGAGATCAGTTTGTGAGAAAAGATGTTTCAAAGGATCAAACTTAACAATCACATTGACTTCAACATTTATAAGATAATGTATGAGTTTCTGGCATGCATAGACTAAAGCTAAACATTTTCTTTTCAAATATGTGTATCTTTTTTCATAATCAAGTAAAGTTTGACTAATGTAATACATAGGTCTTTCCTTACCATTATTATCATTTTGAGCTAACAACACACTCACAGCCTTCCACATCGCTAAAGTATACAAATGGAATGGTTTATCAAATTTAGCTAGTTTCAAGATAGGAGGATTTGCAAGATACTCCTTAAATTTCTTAAAAGTTTTCATTTACATTCATCATTCCAAGAGAAAGTGGTATCCTTTTTAAGGAAGGAAGTAAAAGGAATAGTTCAATTAGCTAAATTAGAAATAAAGTGACGAATAGCTTGTATTTTTCCTTGTAAACTCTATAACTAAGAAATATTATTAGAAGGAATATTAATAATAGCTTCAATTTTTTCAGTATCTACTTCTATGCCTCACTTAGAGATTATAAATCCTAATTACCAGAATCGACTCCAAAAACACATTTCTTAGGATTCGATCTCATGTTGTAACTTCCAATCCTTTCAAATATTTTCTATAAAATAGTAACATGATCTTCTCTTTGTATAGATTTTTCTAAGATATCATCCACATAATCTTCAAGGATCTTATGAATGTAATCATGAAAAATAAAATTCATAGCTCGTTGATAAGTTGCTCCCACATTTTTAAATCCAAAAGGCATCATGACCCAACAAAATGTTCCCCAAGGTGTTGTAAATGTAGTCTTAAATTGATTTACAGGAGGGAAAAAGATTTGATTATATCCCAAAAAACCATCCATAAAAGATAACAAGGCATGACCCACTATTGAATCCACAATCATATCAATTTTAGGTAATGGGAAATCATCTTTTAAGGATGCCTTATTCAAGTCTCTAAAATCAGTACACATCCTTATCTTATTTTCTCTGTTTGAAATAGGCACAATGTTTGAAATCCAATCTAAGTAATCAATAGGATGAATAAATCTAGAATATAATAACTTTTCAATTTCAATTTTAATCAATAAAGCAATTTGTCGATTCATCTTTCAAATTTTCTACTTCACAGGTTTCATATTTGGTTTTAAAACAATGTTATGAGTAACAATATTAGAATCTATACTTGACATATCTAAATATGTCCAAGAAAAGATGTCCTTGAATTCAAGTAAAAGGGAAACCAACTGATCATGTTCATCCTGATTCAAACATTTCCCAATCTTTATCATCTTTTCAGAGTCGTTCTCATCCATTTGAATATCAATAGTTTCAATTATTATCAAATCACTTTGTATCAGAGGATCCATCGGTAAAGGAAGAATACCCTATTTATCATGTTCTCCAAAATAAGCATTGGTACTTAAACAATAATGTTTCCATCATTTGTGATGAAACTTAGGTAAGTCTTCATAAAGCCCTAAAAACTCCATTAAGGCTTCATCTTCAAGGAAAATATCTAAAGTAGATCTTTGATTAATGTCAATGAGGAGTGGATCAACCAATTTCAACTGTCCACTGCATATATGATTAACATTAAGAGGAAAATCTGATGGTTGTCTATAAGGATTAAATCCTAATCCATATGTATAATCATAAATTTCATTATCCAAAGGTACTTGTATACCTTGCTCATATTTACCACATTCTTTCCCATTAAGTCCTAATTTCTTAAGCAAATGATAAACAGAATCATATCAGTCAGCCATATCAGATGGAGTCCAAGGAGTGACATATGTCACAATATCATAACAATCAGGCTTTATTGTTTCAATCATTTCTTCAATTGAAGCAACAATGAAATTACTTTTTAATTCCTCTGAAAGTGGGGAAGGAGTAAAGACTTGTTTCTCAAATTCACCTTGTTGCTTCATAAAATCCAAATTAGAAACCTTGTATTCTCTAATGGAAGTAAAATTGAAATCCAACATCCCCCAATCATCCTCAGTCAAAGAAGAAGATGGAGCTTCTAGTTGTTGTATCTCAGGTTGTTTTTCAATCTCTTTGCTTGGTTGAAGAGGCTCATAGATTTTAGCATATTTTGCATTTAGGCAAGGATTCAGTGCATCATCCACATGTAACATATACATTAAGTTATTATAAATGAACCTAACCTTATGATGAAGAGTAGAAGGAATTGCATGTATAGTATGTAACAATGGTCTTCCTAAAAGAAGATTATAATTGAGAGTTCTAGGCATGACATTAATAGGTGTATTTAGAATAATTGGACCAAATTTAATAGGTAAAGTAATAATGCCCAAAGTTATCTTTGCAATATTGTCAAATACACGTATAGGGACATTATCAGGTTGAATATTTGTGAGATCAGCCTTAATTTCCTTAAGCATATCCATGATACAAACATTAAGCCCAGATCCTTTATCAATTAATGTTCTACGAATGATACTTTGATTAATAGAAACAACAACTATAAGAGCATCATATTGATTCTACACCTCTGGAGAAGGTAGATCATCATCAATAAACACAATAGGAGGTACAGAAGGCATAGTATGCATACAATCCAAGATAGAATGAATGTTCTCTTGATTAGGAGGTGAAGCAGGAAGAGTGGATAAAGATTTTTGCAATGCCTCATGATATGTCAGGGAAGTTTGAAGTGATTCCCATAAAGATATCTTAGCAGGAGTAGCATGTAATTAGTCAACTAAGTTATACTCCTTAAAGGTAGAAGGAAACCTAGGTGCTTGAGGAAGCATAGGTTGAGAAGGCAGTAAATAATCCATAATAGTAGGCTGAGGGTTATTCCATGTATGATAAGCATGTGAAACGTAATCAATGTTATCAAATAAATCCAAAGGATTTGTAGGTTTACCCTTAATCATTATGCAAGGAAATCCTTTTACCGCTATCAAAGGTGAAGGATATGTCGTTTTAGGTTTATCAATGTTGCAAATAGTGGGACATGAAGGTAACCATGCACACATCCTATGGTAAAGGTTGATTGGAGAGGCTATGGAGGAGAGTGAAACATGAATAGGATCAATAGAGATCTCATTTAGACAATTTTCATCCACACTACCATGTACCTCACTAGGGAATATATCCTCTTGTATAGTAAAAGCCTCATCAAAGTATTCAACACAAGAATCATACATGTTGAACACAAAGAAAAACTAAAAGCATGAAAAATGTAAATGTTTTTATGTTTTAAAGAGATTTTGCAATTTTTTTGTATTTTTGAAATATAAATGCAAGAAATTTAATTTTCTAAGCATGCAAGGTCTAAATCTAACACCAAAAAGAAAGATTTTTCATAAACGGGTTCACCAAAATGAATAGGTGAAAAATAGAGCTCTAACAATGCATCTAACATTCCCACTATTCATTTGTTATTTTTGAATTGGAATAAGTAATGTAAATCTGGAAATGCTTGAAATCAGATAAGATAAGATACATACCTCATGATGGAATTAATATGGAAATACCTATTTTCTGATACCTATGCATAGTCTCAAGAAATTTTGCAGCTAGATCTAGGGCCAGAAAACTACAATGGAGAAAACCCTGAAAACTTTTATCTTTCTAGAAGTAGGTCAACTTTTACCTAGATAGTTGGGTACAATCTTAACCTAGGGCACAATCTTAACCCTCACTGAAGCTCATCCTTGACCCAAAACAACTCTGACAAAAATTTTGTTCGTAGATACCAAAAGTTTTCTAAAAAGGGTACTTAGATTTGCACTTCAATTCTTGAAACAATGACTGTATATATCTCAAAATGGTGTTTTTGGTTGGCTATATAAGGTTTTTCCTTAGTCAAACCCACTTTTTGGTGATCTCCACCTCCACAAATAGCCAATTGTAATAGAATATGTGTGTGTATTGAATTTGTAATGCTAAGATCTAATCCTCTAGATTGAAACCCATGCATGAATATATATGAGAGAGCAATGCATACATTTGAATAAGATAAGAAAGCATACCAAGCCCCTAAGGGTAAAGTAATCCTACCAAACTCAAAATTCATAATTTATACCCCATGATTGTATCTTTGAATGCTTGAATATTGATAATGGTGGACCAAGGAAGAAAGGATCTCTCTTGCTCCAAATAGATGTTCATAATGGAGTGCTCCAAAAATGCTTGATGTCAACAATGGCTTGATATTCTATATCATCCTCTTGCAATTTTGTATCTTCATTTCGCCATCACTTGATTTCTTTCTCTTTGTTAGTTCCTCTCTCGTGTCATGTTGTTTAGGTGAAAATGAAGACAAATGAGAGTCTTTATATAGAGGTTTCAAGGAGAAGATCCTAGAGTAATGTGAGGACCCATAATTCAAATTTCACCTCAAATTATGATCCAATCACACTAACCAACCAAGGAGGGAAAAAAATTAAATGAATTTCAAATTAAAACTCTTTTTCATTCATATTTGAAAGCTCGACACTGATTTCGGGGCCCTCCGGGATGAGAAATTGAAAAAGGGGATAAAATCCCAAGGGAGGTCAAAGACAACCTCAACTCTGACCTAGGTCAGTGATGAGCTTGACTCTGACCTAGGTCAGAGATGACCTCAACTTTGACCTAGGTTAGGGTCAACTTGACCTTGACCTAGGGGTTTAGATCCTACCAGAACAAGAAATAGAAGGTTCCAATGGTGCTCGAAGACCTAGAAATTATAGCAAAATAGGACATAGAACTAGAGAGAGGCACAAAATCCTATTATGAACATGATGAAAGCTAGGAGGACCTATACCTAGATACTACCTATAAAATAGAGCCACAAATAAGGGAAATCAAGGAGAATCCTTAGGATCCTAACCCTAATTTTACCCAGGATGAAGAAATCAAGTGCAAAATGCATCCTAAATGCAAGTCTATCATGATAAATGCACTAAATGAGGGTGCTAAACCTATCAAGATGGAAGTGCTTCCATTTTAAGATGATACAACTAGGTTTTTTCCAAGATATAATTCCATATTTCTTGAGAGACCTCTTTGATGGTGAGAGGGAGGCCTAGGTAGGTGGAGGGGAGCAAAGCTAACTGATAGCCCAATATTTGAAGTACTTTGGTTTGGGTCTCAATAGGGGTGTTGAAGTAGAAAAGTCTTCTTTTCTGGTAGAAGAGACCATGTTATTAACATATGCAATGCATTTATTTATGTATCCAATCTAAAATTAACATATGACTTCAAGTATACTACTCATCCAAATTGCCTTCAGTATTAAACTCTTTTGCGTATTTGGCATCAATGACAAATATATGCCAATAAATTCCCCCTTTGATAATGATGTCAACATCCTAGAAATTGCACCTTTAATATCTTTGTTTAGAATTTTTTGTATTAGTATAAAGATATTCATGATTCAAACCTTCATCATAGTATTTGTGGAATACCAAAAGGTTTGATCAATATTCACTTCTTTCCCTATGCTACCAAGTCTGAAATTTCTATCATATGTTGCTACTTGTCTAAACCCTGCTAAAAAGTCCGCACTTTCGTCATATCATCATTTCTATAAACTTGCATTTTCTCTTAATTATTTTTCTTATCTCCCCCTTTAAAACCAATGACAATGGGGGAGAAGCACAAGGTTTTAGGTAAACAAAGAAGAAAAGACATATGCTCCCCTTGAAACCAAATCACATAGAAGATTAATTAGTGAATAGAGAAGGGTAAGACCCCCAAACTCTATGTCAAATTTGTAAAGGAATCCTTTTCTAAAGGCTTGGTGAAGATATCAACAACTTTATCTAAAGTAGAAACATAATTTAAATCCACTATATTTTCCAACACTTTCTCTCTTAAGAAATGATACCTTATGTCATTCATAAGTTCTGTTCTTGAGCGCATAACTAAATTATTAGGAAATAAAATATAAAAATCTCATTTTTTTTTCTAATTTAATGAAATGTGCAAGATATAACAACATTAACATACAAAAGAACCAGCCTTTTATCATTCACACCATTCATTTTTAAGAACTATTTATGTTGTAAAATAAATGGCATATCTATAAACTAATAATTTAGATAATTTTAACCATGTGCATCATTTAAATCATTCAAAGACATAAAAAATAATTTAACCTACATAAGACACAACACAATATAAAATATACAAATTCTATAACTCTTAACTATATGCAATGCAAGATGAATGCATCTACATGATGTGTACAAGATTTCATCATTCTAACCATTAAAAATTGCTAAGACATGTCTAGCTTATCCATGTTCTTGCCTTCAATCTATTCCTGCATTCATTTGCACCCAAATTTTATCAATACATTACTCCATACAACCATAATTATAATCTAAATAATTCATAGTAACTTATAAATACCATTCACACACATTTATCGATGAATCAAATGATGAATTACAACTGATTTGGAATTTGATTGAAGAATCTGTGATTAAAGATCACTGATAAGTTGCTGATTAGATATGTAATATGATTAAATCAGCATTATGTTGTCATTCATGTCAACTAGTTTGACAACACTTATCTTGTAAGTTACTATACCAAAACATCTGAAGAAAGGTGAAAGAGATGAAGAATAGAGAAATCTACATGAGGAAGATGTATATGTCAGATGAGGATAAGGAACACATTGAGTAACTTGTTGATGAGTCTATGACCTTATTGATATTGACTTTATTATGTTGCATCCATCTATGATGAAGAATAGAGATGAAAGACACAAAGAAGTGTTGTCGGTAAATAAAGCATTTCAGTATACATCGACAGAGTGTAGTGTATACCGAGTGCAGTGTTAACCCAGCTTGTGCTCACTGATGCATTTCTTTGTTAACCGAGCAGAACATAATGAATTAAATGATTAGTTTAGCTGATAAGATTGATGAGATGGAAAGTATATGAAATCGAGGTAATAGATAAATGTTTGTTATGAAGGTCGATGACTAACATAATTAAAGGAAGATCTAATGGAGAAGATTGAAATGTGTTATTGACACATTAGTTGAGGAAGCTTAAAGCAGAAAAATCAATGAATGAGATTAAGCAGAAAAATTTGATGGACAAAAATGAAATGATTTACTCATCTATATAAGAGACTGGAGATTTCATAGTGAAGTTGTCGGAAGAAGAAGATACTGCAGGATTATCACGTGAACAATTTTTCATACATTTTGATCATACTGGTTAGTGAGAACCGAGCTGTAGAAAAATTACCAAGCTATAGAGAGTAATTATCGATGGATAGTAAGTTGATACATTATTGAATCTGAAGTGTTACATTGATCAAAAATATTTGTATGAGCTAAATATTGATCTATAATCTACAATTGAAGTTGTATTAAGGCAAATCATATACTGTTACATATTTAACCATTGTACATAGTCAAATCTCTTAACCGAGTGGACTAAGAAAGTCTTATTATGTATCATTCATAGAATGAACATCATTATCTTGTCAACCCCATAGTGAATGTTGGTTGGATGATAACTACTGGTCTAAAATCCTCTGACAAGGTCACACCTAATAGTGTGTTTGTAAACCTTTAATAGGGTTGGGTCCTCACTAACCTCACTTTAGAAGAGCGAATATTTTTGGGTTTCCGGTCCCAGGTGGTTTTTCCCTTCATAGGGTTTCCATGTTAAATCTCTTGTGTTATGTGTTATGTGTTGATTGTGATATTTGTTTGTTATCATACTTTGTATGTTATATGTTAGATTTGATCGGTAACTGTTATAATTTTTAGACTGATAATCAGTAAAAGAACAAACAATGAAAGTATTTTATGTTTACCAAGTAGCAAAAGTTGAAGTATTTGTTTTGGATTATACATTTTGTTTTGGGGCAATGGATAACTGATTCACCCCCCTCTTAGTTATTCTAACAATTGGTATCAGAGCTGTGGTTCTTAGAACAGATTTTTAAGGACTTCAGCACAAAGCTCTCAAGATGTATAAGAGGGAAGTGCCAAGATTGATCAAAGAGAACTTCGCAATATGGCAAAGCCGGATGAAGTTACACATATCTAGAATTGGGAATTCTATACTAGAACTGATTGAAAATGGCTACATTGAACTAACCCCTAGTCCCTTAACTTTTGATCAACTGAAAGATAGGCATGAACACAATATTACTATGATGGAACTTGCTGCTGCCTATACCGATGCCAAATTTGAAGACATTAAGGGATGCACTACAACCAAAGCCATGTGGGACAAGGTTACTCTAATATACAGTGGAGATTTGAATGTTAAAAGAGCCTGAGCTGAAAGCCTAAGAGGCAGATTCGATGATATGAAGATGAAGGAAGGTGAGAACATTGTGTAGTACTCAAATAGACTAAAGGAGATAGTACATGCTATTAGAGCATCAGATGGAGTTATTGATGATGAAATAGTGATAAACAAGATTCTCAGAACTTTACTACGATTTTATGCAATTAGGATCTCTGCAATTCATGAAACAAGAGCTACATCCAACCTTAATCTTGACACACTGATTGATAAACTTACAACCTTTGAATTAAATAACTTTGATAATAGTGTTGTTCCTTCTATTGAATCTACTTTCATGTCTTCTTTGAAGATTGGTAAGTCTAGCAAGAATAATAAGAATAATGATAGTGATAGCAATACCGATGATGAACTTGATGAGCTTGAAGCTCTTATGGCCATAAGAATACCCAAAGGAAAAGGAAGGTATAGAGGTAAGCTACCTTTGGCATGTTTTAATTGTAAAGGAGTTGGCCACATCGCTGCTAGATGTCCACATAAGAAAGGTGATGATAGATCCAAAGACCGATCTGAAGGAAGCTATGGGAGAAGAGTCAACAGAGGCTACCGACACAACAATAGAGACAACTAAGATGATAAAGGCAAAAAGGTATGTCACATAGCTAAAGATATTGAATTTGAATCTGATTCTGATGATGACATAGAAGTTGTATTTGTTTCTATGAAAGATGACTCAGAGGAAGAAGAGAAACATGAAGAGACAACATTGATCTCTAAAGTAAGTAGAAATGATACATGGATCATAGATAGTGGTTGTACACATCATATGATAGGTGATGTAGAGAAATTTGATCAAATTGATGAATACAATAGAGGATCCATGAGAATGGGAAATGATGCACCCTGTATGGTAAGAGGTAAAGGTTCACTGATGATTAATGATAGAATAAAATATGAGAATGCATACTGGATAGATGGACTGAACTATAATTTTGTTAAGTGTGGCTCAGCTGAACATTTTAGGCCATTGACTTGCTTTTGAAAGCAAAAAGGTGAAGATTTATGATGATGGAGGAAGACTTGTCAGAACTGGTACACAATCTAGAGGTAATCTATTTTATCTTGATATTGATCAGTCTTCTTGTTTGTTAATAAAGGATGATGCATGGTTGTGACACAAAAGGTTATGCCATGTGAATTTTGACAACATGATCAAGATTAGTAAAAAGAGAAGAGTTAGAGGATTGCCTAACTTGTCAAAACCTAACCATAACATGTGCCATGAATGTCAGAAAGGTAAGATGACTAAGTCTAGTTTCAAAAGAAAAGACTACTCAACAAAGAAGATACTTGAGTTGGTTCATACCGACCTATGTGGTCCTATGAGAACTCAAAATTTTTATGGTGATAGATAATTTATTCTTTTTGTTGATGATTATAATAGACTGATGACTATTATGTTCTTGAAAGAGAAATCTGAAGCTTTCAAGATGTTTAAATGGTATAAAGCTAAGGTAGAAAAAGAGACTGGTAAAGAAATAAAATGCTTAAGATTTGATAAAGGAGGTGAATTTATCTCTGATGAATTTACTAATTTTTGTAATGAGCATGGTATTAAAAGACAGGTCTCTGCACCAAGGAAACCTTAACAAAATGGTATTGTTAAAAGAAGGAACAGGTCAATAATTGACTGTGCTAGAACATTGATGATACAAAAAAATGTTGTTCAAACATATTGGAGGGAAGCTGTTAGTACAGCTGTATATGTTCTTAACCGAGTACAACTAAAGAAGGATACCAACTGAACACCCTATGAGCTATGGTTTGGACACAAACCTACTATAAGTTATTTCAAGATTTTTGGAAGTAAGTGCTTTATTTTGAAAGATGAGAGAAATGGTAAATGTGATTCAAAAGGAGATGAATGGATATTTATGGGATATTCCACTAAAAGTAAAGCATACAAATGTCTGAATAAGGTTACAAATAAGATAATTGAAAGTACTAATGTCCGTGTTGATGAGTTTGATGACAAGAACATAGAGGAAAGTACAAAGGAACTGGAAGACTATGGTAGATTCAATTACATTGAATAACCAGAGTACCTACCGAAGCCGCAATCTGTGATAACTGGTCAATAGGAAAATAATGCATAACAATAGGAAAGAGAAACTGATGAACAAGATGGAGCTACTGAGCAAGGAAATGAACTTGAACAGGATGAACAAGAAAGAAGAAACTAAGTTCTGGCTAGTTTCGTCAGAAGAAATCATCCTAAGATACAAATTATTGGAGAAAGACAAGCTAGAATGCAAACTAGGAGAAAAAAAGGACAAGGTAGATGTCTAGTTTGTGAATTTGAACCAAAAAATGTGAAAATTGCTATAGAGAATGAAGAATGGGTTAATGCAATGAAAGAGGAAATAGAGAAAATAGAGAAGAACAAAACATGGTCCTTAGTACCCCGACCAAAAGACAAGAATGTTATTGGTACTAAATGGATATTTAGGAACAAATTGAATGAAAATGGTGAAGTCACAAGAAATAAAGCTAGATTGGTATGCAAGGGATATGCACAGGAAGAAGGCATTGACTATGGTGAAACATTTGCACCTATTGCTAGATTGGAAGGTGTTATAATGCTACTTTCATATGCTACACACAAGAAATTCAAAGTCTATCAAATGGATGTGAAGTCAGCATTTCTAAATGGTATACTTGAAGAAGAGGTCTACATAGAACAACCTGAAGGGTTCGTTGATCCAGACAACAAAGACATGGTATGTAGACTACATAAATATTTATATGGTTTGAATCAAGCATTGAGATCCTAGTACGAAAGGCTTCATACTTACTTGTTAAGTATTGGATTTGTTAGAACAAGTGAAAACAACAATCTATATATGAAAGGTGATACTGATGATACTATTATTATTGCTGAGATATTTGAGGATGATATTATTTTTAGAGGTCAAGATCATGTATGAAAAGCATTTGCTGATGAAATGAAAAAGGAGTTTGAAATGTCTATGTTTAGAGAGATTAAGTTCTTTCTAGGACTACAAGTGATTCATCAGAGTGATCGAATATTCATCACATAATCTAAATACATAAAGGAAGTACTAAAGACATTTGGCATGGAAGACACTAAACCTATGGGAACATTGATGGCTACTGGATGCAAAATAACAAAGGAGGATGAAACTACAGAGGTAAACCAAACACTTTACTGATCTATGATTGGTAAGTTAATGTATGTAGTTCATAGTAGACCAGATATAGCACATGTTGTGGAAATTGTTGCTAGATTTTCTGCTAATCCTAGAGAATCACACATGATTGCTACTAAAATAATCTTAAGATACCTGAAGAAAGTAGAGGAGTATGGATTATGGTATCCTAAGGAAGGAAAGTTTGAACTAAAAGTGTACACCGATGCTGATTGGGCTGGAAATGTGGATGATAGAAAAAGTACCACTGGAGGAGCATTTTTCTTTGGTGAAAGACTTGTAACCTAGACAAGTAAAAAGAATGCTTATATTTATCATTCTACAACTAAAGAAGAGTATGTTGCTACTGCTACTAATTGTTCAAACATTTCATACATTAAGCAAGTGTTGGAAGGAATGAATGAGGTAATCACTGACCCGATAATTATATACTATGACAACACTAGTGCTATTAATATTTCAAAGAACCCAGTGATGCAATCTAAGACAAAGCATATATCTATTAAGTATCATTACTTAAGAGAACAAGTGAAAGAGAAGAAAGTGAAGTTACAATTTGTTACATGTAAGGAACAACTTGTAGATATCTTTACAAAGCCTCTACCGAAGGATACATTTCAATACTTGAGGACTAGACTTGGAGTCCGTCCCTTGTCTATCTTGCTATTACCCAAAATTTATTATTCTACAAATTTCACCAAATTCTATTCCAAGGCCTCTGTTTTTATCTTGCCAAGCATCCTTGAAAATTTCATGACTTTATGCCTTGTCTTCTGGCCTCTGCAAATTATTCTTTTCCCTGGTTTGAAAGTCTAAAATTTAAAAAATATAGCCGTTGTGCCAAGAAACCCTAAGAAACCCCAAGCCTTCATTCTATTTGGTCGTTACCTTTATCAGCCACTTAAGTTCTCAATTCAGCATTTGAGCTTTAATCCTATTGGTCAGTCACCAGTTCTCTTATTTCCCCAGTGGTTACCTTTTTCTTTTAGAAAATTGGTGACTGCAGTGGTTCACATGATCTCTAAATATTTGATGATTACTCAATAGTCAGCAACCCAACAAAGTAGTTATCCTTGCTTTAGTCACGTAATCGCTAAGTGTTTGGAGGTAACTTTTGTGGGGGTCCCAGTTAATCAAGATCAACAACTAGCATATCTTTGTATAGAGGTCTTCTGACACATGCGATCTTACGCCAACCATTAGATCTTCCAAGTGTGTAGCACTTCAAAGCTTTAGTGGGTCCATTGCCACATCATCCTATGTGGAGGATTTTCATTGGCTGAAGGTAATGACTTGTTTAGTTTGTTAGAGTGGGGCCAGCAGACCATCTCCCTTTTAATCCAATAGCTGGTACATGATCTCATGCATTGTGTCAGAGCCATGAGATTATGCACCGAATGTCGATCTTGCTTTGTTGTCAGAGCTTTGTTAGGTGGGTCCTCATTTTATGATGTGCTTGAATATGATTGGTCCACATAGTGATGACTGGAACTTGTTAGTGGGACCATGTCAGAATGTATGCAGGGATGTCAGAAGGTTGAAGATCAACGGATGATGTATCTTCGCATAGCCCTTTTCTGACACATGTGATCTTACACCCGCCATTGGATCTTCCAAGTGTTCAAGGTTCTATTAGTTGGTCCATGCTAGGTCAGGGTGACATGCCATCTTTTGATTGGTCAAAGCATAAAGACTTTTTAGTGGGTCCAGTGCCACGTATTTCTTATGTGCTTGCCTATGATTGGTTTCTGAGTGCTGATGAAGATTTGCAGGTGGACCTGATGTGTCAGTGGGGTCCTAGTTCTAAAAGGATCAATGACTGGTGCATGATCAAAAGGAATATTCGAGGGCTATGAGATCATGCATGCACTGTTGGATTGGAATCTTAAGCTTCAATGGGTCCGTTGTCAGAAAGGCCGCTGAGGTGTTGCTGATGGAGCTGTCAAGAATGAATAGAAAGGTGACAAGTGGTAGATGGGCCCAGGTTTTAATATGTATTCCTCAAATCAGTGACTAGAGGGTTATCTCATGTTTGCTAGACTTAACCGGGGTCAATTAAAGGTTTAAGCAATTCAGTGAACAAAGGAAAATGAACCTGAGGTGAATGCCGAGTTAGGGTTTGCAGTCAAAGTAGTGCTGAGTAACTAAAGGAAGGAAAAGTCAAGGTGGGTCCAAGCTGGTAAATATGTCAACATGCTCAATTTTCATTGGTTGCAATGTGCTGAGGTGGATTTTGACTTTTCAAGAGGGTTTACGACTATTGTAAGGATGATCTGGGCCATTCATCTATCGGGAAGTAAAAGACATCGATAGACACATTTTAAAATGACCGACTAGCTGTTGCTTTTCAAATTTGAATATCTTTCTATGAAGATTTTTTGCTATTTTTTATTTGTAGGCCGCAAGTAGCGAGGTAGCTAAAGAATTTATGTTTCCAGGATGTTTGCACTTGAAGAAGATAAGGAAGAGGTCTGAGCAGCTATCATGGGTTGATTCTTGTCCCTGTGAAGTACCATTTTTGTGCATTCATGGTGACACTTTGTGCAAGAAAGTTGATGAATCCAGGTTGCTTGTTTGTGGGTGGATGTAGTACAGGGATGGGCACGAAGACCAATATTTGATCGGCCATGATGTTGTAGAGATATTTTATGATCAGACTTGGTTAAGTTAGGGTTGGTTATTATTCTATTGTAGAGCTATGTAACCCTAGTTAGATTTTGACTCCTACCTACGTGAAAAAAGGAGATGTATATAATGTATTTTAAGGGCTTTAGAGCTTAGAGTCGACATTTTGTAAAGAAGAAAATCTCTTTTCTTAGAAAGCTATCTATGAAATTTTTTTTGTCCTCTGGTTTTCTACATTCTGTAACCTCCCATTGATTATTCAGACATTGAAGATATTTTGTGACATTTCTCATGTCCTTATGCCTTCTTGTGTGAGTTATCTCTTAATAAATTTAGTATTTATATGTTTCTCAGTGATATCTTAGGGTTCTTGGTTGCTCTTTCTTTCTACAATTATTATGTATTATTACGGATGATTTGATGTGAATTCTTTTGTGGGTATACTACAACCCCTTAATGATCTTGTCTCATTCCTATACCCAGTTGTAGAGGTGAATGTATGTTTGCAGGTCATAAATTGTTGTCTAATCCTAAGAGTGTTATTGTTTGTGAAAGAATTCCTCTCTTTCCCTGAATACCCTCTTTTATTTGTAGACCCTTCTATGAAATACTTATGCAAGCCTATTCAATGAGTTGTGATCTCCTAGACCTAAGATTGTCTGGCGATTCCATCCTTTATACTATAATTCATACCATAATTTTGGTGTATCACCTAGTAGGTAGTTTTCTTTCAAGTCATTTCCCTTTCATGCATTCCTTCTATCCCTTTTCCCCTGAAGATTTACTTTCATGTCAAGAAGCAAATTAAGGTGATTATCCAAGAGGAACCAGCCTAGAACCTAGAGGTCTCATCTCAGTTAGCATAGGTCCCACAACCTGGAGATGATTCCAATGTTATACTAGGTTATCAAGACTACAAGAACTTGAAACAAGGGTGAAAACTTAGTGTATAACATTTCTGGCACACCCAGTGGGACCAGGAAAAGAAGTTCATTGTTTGAAAGATTATGTTATCTCTAATATACTGATTGCATAATACAGACCTTAGAGAGGTTAGTGTCCAAGTATATCTGGAAACTCCATTGGTGTTAAGAACAAGCAAACCCAATTTTTGATAGAGCTTATGAGGAAAATAGACCCTTCTTATGGAAAGACAATTTGCATTTGCACCCTTTAATCAGGGTAGCCCATTAAATTTTGCCCAACACCATGATGTGCCCTTGGTAGCACTAAAAAGCATACCTAATTTCACAGGTGAAGGACAAACTACAACCTTTGAACACATTAGAGATGTGACCACTATCTACAGCATACATAATATAACCCAAGAAGATGTGGACACCAAGCTATTAGCAGCCTCTCTCAAAGGTAAGGCTCTTGAATGGTTTAGGACTCTGGCAGTTTTCTCCATTACTTCATGGGATAGACTTGGAGATCTACTTAGAAAACACTTTGATGATGATTTTGACTCTTTGTCTCTAGTAGAGCAACTCCAAATTATAAAGAGAGATCCTCAAGATTAGACGATTGATTTTAATGGCAGATTTCTCAAGACATGGAATAGGATTCCAATTAATATAAGGAATTTAGCAAATTGTGCTTTCCTTTATTTTTTGAGAAGCCTAACTAGTGATATATCTGTCATGATTCAATCTTTAGGAGGTAGCTCATTAACTCAAGCTTTTGATTAAATAGAACCTCAGGCCAACACTAGCTATGGGAAGTCCATAGTTGACCTTCCTCAAGAGCTACTCAAGGTGAGAAGTGATCAACAAGAAAAAAACAAGGAGATGATGAGCCTGTTGTAGGCTCTAACCAAAGAGTTGATCACTATAAAAGGGAAGAATCAGGAGGTTAGATCACCTTATCAAAAAGAGGATCAAAATCCTAATCAGCAGTGCCAAGCTCAAGGGAAACCATATCAGCAAACCAGGCCACAATATCAAGAAGAGCATCAAAGCAAAAGGAAAAATTTAGTAAAGAGACCTTTCCATCGATATAATCCAGTTAGGAGAACTTTCCCAGCACAAAACCTCAAAGCAGTTGGCAGTCACCTTAACAGATTTTCTGCTTGTTCTCTTGAACCATGAGCTTCCTGATGGAGAAAGGTCTGAAGTGTTACAACAAGAGATAGTGGCTTCTCAAGCACATTCCCTTAAGGATGGAATGGAACAAGTGACCAAACAAGAGACTCACAAGATTCAAATCTCAAGTTTCCTTCTTGGTAAGTCCACTGACACTTCTGCTGAATTTCCAAGCTTTAGAAGTTCTCCTCCAGTTCAAAATCTTAGTCAACAAGAGCCTAATCTTCATGCATTTTTAGAGCCTATTCATGACCCTATCTCAAATTTCTATCCACTTCATCTTATTCCAATAGATGAGATACCTAAAAGGTTTGACTTCCTAAATGATAGTGAGCCTTTCCTATAGCAGATAAAGCCCTATAAGCCAATTCTTAAGGAGTCCACTACACCCAAAGCACTTTTAGGCCACCAAGAAGAAGATGAGTTTCATATTTTAGGTATATTTTTTCATAATAATCATTAGGAACAAGTAGGGTCATTACATCAAGATGGATTAGAGAAACCAGATAAGGATAAGAAAGAAAGTAAAGAAGATGAGAACCCAGCTAATCTTTTTAAGGAGATGCCTTTTTATATTGAGCAAGATAAGGTAGTGCAAAATTTACTAGTTGAGATCACTGATTATGATAGGAAAGATGATATAAGGGCTGCTAGCTTAGAGAAACAACATGATTTTGATCTGATAATTGATGCTTTCTACTCAACTCTTGTTGATGATCCTCATCTTCCTAAGAAGGATAATGGCTTGCGTATGCTTGAGGAGGAGTTTGTGTTTCAGGGGGTTAATTATGTCCCAACTATAGAAGAGGAGAACATATGGTAGATTATCATCAAGGGACAAATTCTTGATCTTCATGCTAAAGACATTCATAAGATGCATGCTGAGCAGCAAGAAGGGCCTAGTTTTATGCTCTCTAGGGGGTGTCCTATCAGATATCTAGCCCAGATGGGGTCAAGCGAGACATGAATACTCAAGGACTCAATGGAGGGTGATGTTAAGATTTCACCCCTTGGTGACTAGGGGCTTATTCAAATTTATCAGACTCCCTGGGAGGACAACGTCTATGATCAAATTAAGGTTAGTAATCTGGTACACCAAATTCAAGGGGTGATTTTCTCGATAGTTCAGTACATTTTTGTGTTCCATGTTCTCTCTGTTGGCATAAAATGTGTGAAGTATAAAAATCTAAGGAGGATGGGGAATTATTTCAACATACTAGTGAATGGTTTTGTTTGACCAGGTTTTTGTAACTGGTTAGTTTAGGATAGGTTAGTTTTCCTTCTTTCTTCCAGTTTTCTAGCCTAGTTTTCTTGCTTTCCAAGAAGTGCTCATGCACAGTCTTGTTCCCTAGTTCCATTTTTGTCTCTATGTCAAGAGGTTTTTGTGTTCCTGAGATGACCCCATGCCCAATGGATTTCTTCAAGGCCACTGGTTTTCCATTTCTAGTAGGCTGACATATAGCAGAAATCGCCAAAATGTTACCCAAAGTTTCCTATTCTAAAAAATTGGCCAAATTCTATTCCAAGGTCTCTGTTTTTATCTTGCCAAGCATCCCTGCAAATTTCATGACTTTGTGCCTTGTCTTTTGGCCTCTACAAATTATTCTTTTCCCTAGTTTGCAGGTCTAAAATTTGAAAAATATGGCCATTGTGCCAAGAAACCCTAAGAAACCCTAAGCCTTCATTCTATTTGGTCATTACCTTTATCAGCCACTTAAGTTCTCAATTCAGCATGTGCACTTTAATCCTATTGGTCGGTCACTAGTTCTCTTATTTCCTCGGCGGTTACGTTTTTCTTTCAGTGAACTGGCGACTGTAGTGGTTCATGTGGTCTCTAAATATTTGATGGTTAGTCCTTAACAGTCAGTGACCCAATGAAGTGATTATCCTTTCTTCAGTCATGTAATTGCTAAGTGTTTGGTGGTCACTTTTGTAGGGGTCCCAGTTAATCAAGATCAACAGTTGGCGTATCTTTGCATAGAGGTCTTCTGACACATGCAATCTTATGCCGACCATTAGATCTTCCAAGTGTGCAGCGCTTCAAAGCTTTAGTGGGTCCATCATGATGTCATCCTATGTGGAGGCTTTTCATTTGCCGAAGGTAATGACTTGTTCAGTTTGTCAGAGCGGGCCTGATAGACTATGTCCCTTTTAATCCAATGGCTGGTGCATGATCTCATGCATTGTGTCAGAGCCATGAGATTATGCACCGATCCTCGATCTTGCTTTGTTATCAGAGCTTTTTTAGGTGGGTCCTCATTTTCTGATGTGCTAAAAAATGATTGGTCCACATAGTGATGACTAGAACTTGTTAGTGGGACTGTGTCAGAATGTATGTAGGGATGTTAGAAGGTTAAAGATCAACGACTGGCGTATCTTTGCATAGCCCTTTTCTGACACATGCAATCTTACACCTACCATTAGATCTTCCAAGTGTTTGAGGTTCTATCAGTGGGTCCATGCCAGGTCAGGGTGACATGTCATCTTTTGATTGGTTGAAGCATAAAGACTTGTCAGTGGGTCCAGTGTCACGTATTTCTTATGTGTTTTCCTGTGATTGGTTGTAGAGTGCTGATGAAGATTTGCAGGTGGATCCGATGTGTTAGTGGGGTCCCAGTTCTAAAAGGATCAATGGCTAGTGCATGATCGAAAGGAATATTTGAGGGCTATGAAATCATGTGCCCATCGTTGGATTGGAATCTTAAGCTTCAGTGGGTCCGTTGTCAAAAAGGCCACTGAGGTGTTGCTGATGGAGTGGTCAAGAATGAATATAAAGGTGACAAGTGGCGGATGGGCCCAGGTTTTAAAATGTATTCCATGAATCAGCAACTAGAGGGTTATCTCATGTTCGCCAGACTTAACTAGGGTCAGTTAAAGGTTTAAGAGATTCAGTGAACAAAGGAAAATGAACCTAAGGTGAATGCGGAGTTAGGGTTTGAAGTCAAAGCGGCGCCGAGTAACTAAAGGAAGGAAAATTCAAGGTGGGTCCAAGTTGGTAAATATGTCGACATGCTTGATTTTCATTGGCTGCAATGTGCCGAGGTGGATTTTGACTTTTTAGGAGGGTTTAT
Source organism: Chamaecyparis obtusa (assembly GCA_027943335.1). Classification (NCBI taxonomy): domain Eukaryota; kingdom Viridiplantae; phylum Streptophyta; class Pinopsida; order Cupressales; family Cupressaceae; genus Chamaecyparis; species Chamaecyparis obtusa. The sequence goes on from BSBK01008509.1 coordinate 636,129, forward strand.
GACTATTGTGAGGATGATTTGGGCCGTTCATTTTTTGAGAACTAAAAGACATCAATGGACATGTTTTAAAATGACTAGCTAGCTATTGCTTTTGAAATTTGAATATCTTTATTTGAAGATTTTTTGCGAGTGTTTATTTGTAGGCCGTGAGCGATGAGGTAGCTAAAGAATTTATGTTTCCAGGATGTTTGTAGTTGAAGAAGATAAGGAAGAGGTCTGAGAAGCTGTCATGGGTCAATTCTTGTCCCTAAGAAGTACCATTTTTGTGCATTCATGGTGAGACTTTGTGCAAGAAATTTGATGAATCCAAGTTGCTTGTCCGTGGCTGGATGCAGTACAGGGATGGGCACAAAGACTAATATCTGATTGGCCATGATGTTGCAGAGATATTTTATGGTCAGACTTGGTTAAGTTAGGGTTGGTTATTATTCTATTGTAGATCTATGTAATGCTAGTTAGGTTTTGACTCCTGCCTACGTGAAAAAAGGAGAAGATGTATATAATGTATTTTTGATGGCTTTAGAGCTCAGAGTCGACATTTTGTAAAGAAGAAAATCTCTTTTCTTAGAAAGATATCTGTGACATTTTTTTTGTCCTCTGGTTTTCTACATTTTGTAACCTCCCATTGATTATTCAGACATTGAAGATATTTTGAGACATTTCTCATGTCCCTATGCCTTCTTGTGTGAGTTATCTCTTAATGAATTCAGTATTTATATGTTTCTCAATGATATCTTAGGGTTCTTGGTCCCTCTTTCTTTCTACAATTATTGTGTATTATTGTGGATGATTTGATGTGAATTATTTTGTGGGTATACTACAACCCCTTAACGATCTTGTCTCATTCCTATACCTAGTTGCAGAGGTGAATGTTTTTTTGAAGGTCATAGATTGTTGTCTAATCCTAAGAGTATTATTGTTTGTGAAAGAATTCCTCTCTTTCCCTGAATACCCTCTTTTATTTGAAGACCCTTCTATGAAATACTTATGCAAGCCTATTCAATGAGTTGTGATCTCCTAGACCTAAGATTGTCTGCCAAGTCCATCCTTTATACTGCAATTCATACCATAATTTTGGTGTATCACCTAGTAGGTAGTTTTCTTTCAAGTCATTTCCCTTTCATGCATTCCTTCTATCCCTTTTCCCCTCAAGATTTACTTTCATGTCAAGAAGCAAATTAAGGTGATTATCCAAGAGGAACTAGCCTAGAACCTGGAGGTCTCATCTCAGTTAGCATAGGTCCCACAACCTGGAGATGATTCCAATGTTATACTAGGTTATCAAGACTACGAGAGCTTGAAATAAGGATGCAACATAGTTCACACTTTGAATCATGTTCAAGGTTGTGATTAAGTTTGGAGAACTGGAACAGATTAGGATATTAGTATACAGAGATACAAAGGATGTATTAAACAAAAAAGAATTGCTTAGCTACTGAAAGAGCTGTTTGTTTATTTGTTTCTTTGGCATTGTTGTCAAAGGGAGAGATAAATAATATTAAAGGGAGAGAAAAACATGCACCAATGAGAAATATCTAAGGGAGAGACAATCTAAAAGGAATAGAGTATTGAAGATTAGTTACAAAGAACAGAAGCAGGAACAGGAGAACTGAAAAGAGCACAACTACATAATGGTAAAGCTATATTATCTAATGCTATTTAGTAATGTAGTGATTAAACATATTAAGCTAGGGAAGAGCTTGTACATCATTTGTTCACAGAGTTGTAGAATACATATTTGGTATGTGTATGGTACATCATATTACTTGAGTTGCCATCAATGCCAAAGAGAGAGATTGATGAACTACAACTGATTTGGAATCTGATTCAAGAATTTGTGATTAAAGATCACTGAGAAGTTGTTGATTAGATATGTAATATGATTAAATCAATATTATGTTTTCATTGATGTCAACTAGTTTGACAACACTTATCTTGTAAGTTACTATACTGAAACATCTGAAGAAAGGTGAAAGAAATGAAGAATAGAGAAATCTACATGAGGAGGATGTATATGTCATATGAGGATAAGGAACACATTGAGTAACTTGTTGATGAGTATATGACCTTATGATATTGACTTTATTATGTTGCATCCATCTATGATGAAGAATAGAGCTGAAAGACACAAAGCAGTGTTGTCAGTAAATAAAGCACTTTAGTATACACTGACAGAGTGTAGTGTATACCGAGTGTAGTGTTAACCAAGCTTGTGTTCACTGATGCATTTATTTTTTAATCGAGTAGAACAGAATGAATTAAATGATCAATTTAGCCGATAAGATTGATGAGCTGGAAAGTATATGAAATCGACGTAACAGATAAATGTTTGTTATGAAGATCAATGGCTAACATAATTAAAGGAAGATCTAATGGAGTAGATTCAAACGTGTTATTGACACATCAGTAAAAGAAGCTTAAAGCAGAAAAATCAAAGAATGAGATTAAGCGGAAAAATCTGATGGACAAAAAGAAAATGATTTACTCGTCTATATAAGAGACTGGAGATTTCATAGTGAAGTTTCTGGAAGAAGAAGATACTATAGGATTATCGCGTGAACAAGTTTTCATGTATTCTGATCATACTAGTTAGTGAGAACCGAGCTACAGAACAATTACCGAGCTACAGAGAGTAATTACCGACAGACACTAAGTTGATACATTATTGAATCTGAAGTGTTACATTGATCAGAAAGATTTGTATGAGCTGAATATAGATATGTAATCTACAATTGAAGTTGTATTAAGGTAGATCATCTAGTGTTACATATTTAACCATTGTACATAGTCAAATCTCTTAACCAAGTGGACTAAGAAAGTCTTATTATGTATCATTCATAGAATGAACATCATTATCCTATCAACCCTATAGTAAATGCTGGTTGGACAATAACTGCTGGTCTAAAATCCTCTAACAAGGTCACACCTAACAGTGTGTTTGTAAACCTTTAACAGGGTTGGGTCTTCACCGACCTCACTTTAGAAGAGTGAATATTTTTAGGTTGTCAGTCCCAGGTGGTTTTTCCCTTCACAGGGTTTTGACGTTAAATCTCTTATGTTATGTGTTGATTGTGATATTTTTTTGTTATCATACTTTGCATGTTACATGTTAGGTTCGATTGGTAACTGTTATAAGTTTTAGACTGATAATCGATAAAAGCATAGACAAAGAAAATATTTTATGTTTACCGAGTAGCAGAAGTTGAAGCATTTGTTTTGGATTATACATTTTGTTTTGGGGCACTGGATAACTGATTCACCCCCCTCTTAGTTATTCTAACATCAAATGTCACATATATATTGTCTTATGATCTTATTCATTTTTTATGTATTAGTAATGCTAAGTTTATGAAGTAAAAAGAAGAATTTGATATATATTCCAAGTTTCTTTTCCTTATGTAATAATATTAGATGATAATGAAACAAAAAGGAAGAAATGAAAAAAAAACACAAATCATTCAACTCAATAGGGAAGGAAAAACTAACACCTCCACTACTAGATTTGATGTCTATATTAGAAAGCTCAGAAGTAGATAAAAAGATGCATCCTCTTTGCCGATGAATAATCCTAGTTTTCAAAGGGCTGGGATAAGAGACTCTTAGAACAACTAGAGACAAACCACTTCCAAATATAAATAAAAGCTATAATGACTACTTTTTCTACAGCATGTACCACATAAGCATTTAGCTAAAAGCATGGAAAAATTGATCAATTAATTCAAGATTCAAATAAACATAATGAGATGTCAAATAATTTCATCATTTAATTCATGAAAATTAAGTATAAGGTTTGATCTACATGTCAAATAAATTTAACAAAATAGGATATCATAAAAGAATGAGGTGTTGACCAAAACTATCAAATACACTTTTAGGACATAAATACAAGTAAAACTAGTTCAATTACATCAAGGAACTCGAAATGGATGTTGACCTAATTGTTGAGCATCAAGTACTATACTATACATCAAAATAATGACATATTATATCATTGAATACAATAGACTATAAAGGTCAAATTTTGAATACATGAGATACAAATCTAGCCAAGAAATCCTTGTCTCCTTAGCCCTAAAAACTTTTTCTATCTGCAATAATCAAGATGGGAGTGTTCTCTACATGCTTTTTCCATTCAACCACATAGCGGTTAGCTCTCTCGAGGCTCAACCTAACATGTAAAGTATGTCGACCCTACCCAAAAATCCTAGCAACTCGAATTTGGTGGATTGGATCGAACTAGTGCAACAATGAACTAAACTACATAACACCTATATATCTATAGTAGATAACATTGATGTAGAAGGGAGATAAATCAATAAGAAACATATAAATAAATACACATGCAATAGCTTTGGCCAAATAAATTTTAACCAGTTTCTACTAGTACGTAGAATGCATAAAGAGAACTTCATTTCTACCCTTCCCTGGTTTGTCCACATTTTCCGCTCTCCCATAAAAATTTTCTTCTCATATGAAACAAAATTTAACAACAACCATTCCATAACTATTATGTTTTCATTTAATAAAATTCTCTTCTTCCCAAGGGTATCCAAGTTACATACATAATGTCATATACACCCACGATTAGATAACAAGACATTCCTTCCCACATCTTCTTTCAAAAGGAAAAATATATTAAATGTTACATCAGACAACACCTATCATGAGTTTTAAGTCTTCACATTTTAAAAAAAATGTCTAATCCATCAATTGTCTTTCACATCAAAATATTCTAAATATTATTTAATTTCTAGATTATCTTACACTAACAAACTCTTCAATTTAATTCCTTCTTCCTCATAATGGAAGAGTCATCAAGTCATGTAGAGATATGTTAATGACATATGATAAAGTTAGTAGGTGCTGAAAGATTAAGGCATACCAATTGAGAATTTTCTTCTAAAACAAAACTCAAGTATTCATGGTTGCAATCATAGTTTTTCTTTTATTGTAGGAAAAATTCTACACTATGCACCTAAAACTAATATGGCATCACAAGTAGGAATGTTTTTTCTCCATTTCCAAGGTATCATGACTCATTAGCATATTAAAAGGTTAGGAAAAGACTTGAAGGAGAGAATTAATTCCTAGTTAGATAATTGACCTTTATATCATATCGCCTAATAGCGGCGAATGTATGATCATTTATTTTTGTATTGGAGATAGGTGACATAAAAAAAGAAGAACATATCTAAATAATTTATATAATCCAATAATCTCAACAAGAAAGTCATGGTTTTTTTAAAAAAACTTTTGAATAATCTTCTAGTACTACAATTAACTCATAAATTTTGGGTAGCATACTGTAACAAAAAAAATATATTATCTTCAACTATGCTACAAACAGAAAGGATGATTTTTTATTTCTAGGTATATCAATCATGAAAATAATGTAACCCATGAGTAGTTCGTATTCAAGTTCTATGATTTGAATTACGGTTAAAGTCAGCTCCTACTTCCAATTTCTCTTGTGGGATTTACTATTGTTTCTATATACTGAAAGAGATGATTCAAGTAAAGAAAATAAAATATGTATTCAAGCTAGATCAAACACACATATACATGAAAGAAAAACTAGTCTCACCATCAGAAAAATGTACCTTATTTTTGTGTTAATGTTTGAGTTCTTTGGCACAGAGTCATGAATAAGTAGTAAATTGTTATCTTCATCTATAATAACCACATTCATAACTCCTTTCATAAAAGAGATAGTTGATAGAAACCAAAACAAAAAGATGGTGAAGGGAATCATTTACATGCTCTTTCTATAGGTAATGGTGCCTATGTTAATTCTTATGGTAAAACACATATTAATTCTAGGAAAACATAAACACGCAAAATAGCATGGAAGGGGACACACATCTAGATGTGATGCCCAATAATCTAGACACAATGTAATTTAATATGTAGCATTTGAGTGATTAAGAGAGTAAAAGGGTGAAAAAAACACATGCATAAAATCTGCATAGACTCCCTTACACTCAACTTATTCAATTTAATGAAGCATCTCTAAGAAAATGCCTTATTAATGCATTCAAGCATGTTATGGTATCAAATCAAATTGAAGTCATTCATATGGGGATGAGTCAACAAAATTTAATAATAGAGGGAGAAAATCATGGGTTGAGCTGACAAGAGTACACTATTTACAGTAAGGCTACAAGTCAATTTCCAAAGTAAATAGAAATGGATACTTTGCCTACAAAAGTCAATTATCTGAGCATGATGATTCATCTGGGTTCCATACAAACTCATACACCACTACTCAAGGAAAGAAGTTAACAATTACTAGAGAAGAGAATTTCAGAAAGAGTTTAAAGAAATGTGGTTCTACCAATAACAACACTATTTTATTAAAGTATTTTCTTCTCACTGAATACATAATCATACATAGTGTTTCTTCATTGCCTAGAAGAGAAACTTAAAATTTGTTTCTTGGAAAATAGTGTGCAAAGAAAATGTTTTTGTAGTTCTTAACAAAGGTTAGCCATAATTTTTCTCCACCATTTTCTATTGTAACTTGTCTCTTTTTTTTCCACCCTCTCTATATTATTTTCGTGTAATAGATTCCAACTCTTGTCATAAAACTGTTCCCATGCCTTCTAAAATATTTCCTTTTGAAATAGAAAAATAAAAGAAGAAAAGGAAGAATGTCTTCTTCCCTAATTCTCTCCTTTAATTAATGATCACCACTCCTATTATAACTGCATCCCTCTCTCCTCTCATATGGATAAGAATGAAAATTTTCTTTCTTTCCTTTTAAATAAAAAGAATTTTAAGAAATCTAGCATTTTATAATTTGAAAATGGAATTATTAAGATATTACTAACAATACTTTCTTCATTTTTGTTCAAAAATATAATTATATTTCTAATTACTCATTTTCAATGGCATAGTCTTATCAAAATACACATTCTAATTCACATAATCTTAATCAAAGAAATTATATTTGAGATCAACACATTGAACGTACGAGATTAGGGTAGAGACAAAACTCTCTTAATACAATATACAATGCTAACTATGTGGTGTGTGCTAGATCATCATGACCAACCACTATCGAGGATCTAGCCTACTCTACCTAGGCCACATTCTCGACTTCATCCTGCCAAATACTCAGACACTCAAAATCACATCAATATGTTAGTGTCTGAAAACCATAATCAAAATAAGGAAATGCATCATATTTCATTTCATGTACATCAATTCATAAACATGTATTAACATCTTTTACATTACATTCAATAATGAACATAAGTCCAAGCATCACACACATAGATCTTGAAAGGTAGAAACATCAAGGTTGAGGTCATGAAAAAAGAACTCTTTACTCCATTCAATTTGAACCTGCAATGTTCAGAATATGTGTTTGATTAAAATCTAGAAGCAAGGCAATAGTAGTTGACAATAATTTTTTTATCACATTGAGGAAAATAGTCAAACTTAATAGGGATGAAATTAAATGTTAATAAACTGTTTATTGTATAATCATTGCAAATCTCTAATATAATATGGAAATGGATAAAGATCAATAGTCCATTTGTGAGAATGGTGAGGTTATCATGAGGAAAATTGTGAGTTTAGTATTTTAGCTCAACTTTTAGCTGATCTATGAAAAGTTTAACATAATATTAGAATGCTGATTAGCATAATCATATCATATCAAGTTAAGATCTTTGAACACCCGAGAACCCATGTGAACACAATCAGATCAAGCAAAGATCTTTGAACGCCTAAGTTCAACTCAAGAGAGAGAGTGGTGGTAAATGGGCACACCTGAATCAGAGATGAACTAGGTATTAAAAAAAACCTATAGCTTAGGGGTAAGACATATCTCAACAAAAAAGAAGGACCCTAGATTCAAATTGTAATTGACCTATAAAAATCTAACAAAAATTTCCCCTAATTGTCTAAGAGTCTCATAATATCCTACCTCTTCACAAAGCCAATGTTCCAAATTTACTTTGGATCAAACATCATCCAGTGTCACTGAAGTCATTTTGAGTTGATTTATTGATTTTCTAAATTCTGAGTATTTGATTTATATCAAACTACAATTCATTTGAATCCATTGGACTCAAACTTAAGACCTCTCATTTGATACTAGAGTGTTCTACCAACTAAACTATCCGCCCCTCCTTGCTAATCCATCCTCCATCCAAATATGACTTATTTTCAGTAACCCCTGAAATACGTGCTGCAGCTTCATAAGGTTCTTAGTATGACTCTATACTATATGTTGAACTACAATTCATTTGAAGCTAAGACATAAATCTAAGAGCTTCTACTTACGACTAGAATACTTCTTGACCAGTTCATTAGTCTCTTCCTTCAAGAAAATCTTCTTCTGTCTCTTCCTTCAAGAAAAATCTTCTTCTGCATAGTTTCTGAACTTCCCTTTAGCATTATACTGTAAGGCGATGCCCGATAGCCTTATACCGACACTTCAGAATGATTGAAGAGGGCCACTGCAAGAATTTTGCCCCCAACATAAGCAATGCATTGCACCCTAATAATACATGCTTCGCTCCGAAACTCAAATATCTCTAGCAATTTTTTATTTTCAAATAAATTTGTTTATTTCAAGGCCATTAATGGCTTTTATTAAAAAACTATATGCGGCATTTGATAACGGAGCGGTCGCAGCAATTCTAATGAAATTATACCGGAAGCATCCTCTACGCGTAGACGCAGGTTCGATTGACTGGCATTCAAATATCTTCATGAAATTTTAACAAGAACACAACAAGATAAATAATTAGAAATTCCTGGTTTGTGCGAAATAACAGATAACCGCTGCTTCTTGTCTCATGAACACAACACGAAAAACAAATAAACGGAATTTCATGGACACGCCGCTTCCACTGAAACTTCATCATGGCTGATGATAGTGCTCCCTCATTGGTCACATCGTCTAGTTGCTACATGCAAAACCCCTTCTAACGGCCTTGCAAACACAACTATTTCGAGGAAATTTGTTGGAGATATTTGAGAGCAACGTCTACGCGTTACGAGCAGGTTCCGTCAATTCTTCTTCTTTTTTTATTCCATCTTGTGTTCCTTCATCTTTCGAGGAAAATATTGAGAAGCAAGAAAATTAAATTTCATGAATGGAGCACGGCAACGCGTAGAGGCTGCTTCGAGGGCAACTTCACAATAACTAACCCGAATGTTACGCTATTGATCTCCGCGTGGAGTTTTCCAATAAAAGGGCATTTGTAATGGTTGAAGACGCACACAATTACTTGAACGAAATTTGAGTTCGAGAGCGAGTAATTTGGGAAAATTAAGGCTGCATTGCGGGGGAAATTAAAGTTATAATCGTTATCCCTGTAATGAAGGTCGTTGGGGGAGAAGATTGGTGGAAGGAAGAGACCAGATTTTCAGAATTTAGAAGATGGATGCTGTTTGGTCCAGAGCAAACTTGGAGACTTTGCTCTTTGAAGCGCCGGGATAGAAGCCTCTTAGTACAATCAGAAGGAATTTTACTAACCGTAAAACCTGGACTATAATCAATTTTCTTTTCTGTGCTAGGGCGCATCGTCCCTCTTCTGCTTCTGGGGTTTTCCATTGTTTTATTTTAATATTATATATTATAATGGTCAAAGCAGTTAACCGTGACTTAATATCACGCTCAGACTGAATGTAAAAAACCATTCAATATTATTAGTCATTATTTAGTTTAAACCGAATAACTGATTAATATTTAGAAACAATTCTTTTAAACAAACATCAACTCCGAACACTTCATAAGAAATTCTTAAGGGCCACTGTTTTTCTCGTAACTTCTCTGGTTGTTCTAAGAGTCTTGTATCCCGGTCCTTCGATAACCCGGCCTACTCAATCCTTTCGACAATGAAGATGCAGTCACTTTTCTGCTTTCGCAAGTCAAGTCAAGTCAAGGGGTGTCATTTAATATCTAGCAATTGATTTTGGTGAGTTGACCATTTCTAGTTTTTTTTGTAGCTTTTTAAATTTTTAAATTTTTAATTTATAATATCTGCTACCTTATTCTTATCTTTCAGAATCTAATACAAGTACGGGTCACTCGGAATATCTTAGAGAATCACAGAATTGTGAAAAGATCAAAGTTGTTTTTTTGGCTGTGTATATAGTACGACAATTTATGCATGTTACTTAATGGCCTTGCATGTAATCGTTTGAGACTTTGCAGGTTGACTATTCATTATATTGGCGTTTTTTAGATCGTAGACTTGTGTTGATTCCGTCAAGCATTTGAGTCTTCTTAAGCTCTCTTTCATACAAGTCATGTTTGGTCGCGAGGTTAATCATTTCACAGCACGGAGGTAATGTGGTGAATATCCTTATTAGGTCTACTCCAATAACAATATTTTTCTTTAGATCAATGGTTGCTTTCATCGAAGCAAGAAGATTCTAACAATTTTTCTTTCAACTCTAACTAATAGTTACAGATTTTTTCTCTTACACATCTTCGTTTATGCCTTTCAAACAATCTAGATTAAATTTGAAGATGCATAGAGCTTAGCAGATAGAAGAAGATATCAAGGTAGTTATACTTGCTAATGGATATTTTTTATTTTCTCTTTTTATTATTTTTAGTGTATTTTAAGTTTAAAAGTTGTTCATATTCTTCAAGCATTTTAGCCTTATACACCTTAGCATTTGGATTTTATTCTAATTATGGACATGTCTTCTAAGATTCTACATTAAGTTTATTTATTTTCTTTAATATTAGTTTTAATATATATATATATATATATATATATATATATATATATATATATATATATATATATATATATATATATATATATATAAGATTATTGGGTTCATATTTGCGTACATCCAATATTACTAAAGAAAAAAAAGATCTCGCTATACTTGAATACAAGTTGATCTAGGCATGAATAATTTCTTGCTATAGACTCTTAATAATAAAGTGAAAGATATCATTTGACATCAACTCTAGATTATAAATACATCCTTTTAGATATAGACAATGCAATAATTACAAGCATCTCTTTTAGGACAATCACCAACTTAAATCATATGAATATTCTAAAATACCTATGGAGAGGACAAAATAGTCAAACAAAAAATTCTAGTGGATAATCAAGGTTCTTTTATAACCCCATGTTTAGTGGATTTCCCATGGGTTATATGTATGATAAAGACCAACACATCCTCTAAATCTTCAAGTACCAATTTTGTTATAAAAAATAACAATAAGTTTTATATTCTAGGAAAATAACCATTAAATTTTAGGATTATGGGAGATGAAATCAATAAAAGGGTGATGGAAAACAAAATAATTGATCAAATAGCGAAGGATCAAGAAAACCATGATAAATATATGAGGTGTTAATCTTTTAAAAAGAAAGAAGATCAAAGGTCTTTTGTACCATGGGGCAACACCCTCTTGCTTCTTTTTCTATCAAAAACAAGAAAGAAGATCATATAGCTCATAACCTTTTTTTAGGGTATTTTTTGATGTACTTGATGCTATTATTAATGTCCATCATAATCTAATTTTGCTAGGAAAGTCTATTGTTTCTTATGATAAACCTCTTTATTTGTAATAACTATCAACATATTAAAGCTCAACCCCTAGATTGGATATTGATAAACAAGAAATTTTTCCCATTTGTCATCTAGATGAAAAATTTATATTAGATTCTTAAAAAATAGAAAAAAAGATCATTCAACATAGGATATGAGTATTGAATAAAGTTAAAATAGAAATAGAGATGCGGCATGAAATTGATAAAATAATTTTTTTTTCTACTTTTCATTTAGATGATAACTTGATATAAGATTCTTTAAAAAAGAGAGATCATTCAACTTAAAATATAGATATTATATAAAATTAAAATAATAGATGAGATCATAGGCCCTCATAATAGAGCATAATATTGATCATGATAAATTCAAATAATTTGAATAACACCTATTCTATTTGGATCCTCTCAACCTCGTAGATTTATCCCTTAACCATTTTAATTACAATTATACATTATAGTGTAAGAGAGATTAGTAGTATACCTAGAAAGAATGTTATTAGAATACTACTTAAATATCTCAAACCTTTTACATAACTAACTCAAGAAATTAAACTTCCCATAGATTATAGGGAATTTTTCACTTGTAGCTTTGGTAGATGTTAGGAATAATTGCGATTTATACTCAGTCTATTTAGGAGTCCCCTTTTATGCTTGTTATTCTATATATTTTCCTCCTTAAATGTTCACGTCACTCTAATAGTCTCTCTTTTAAACAAGTTCTCTCATTTCAATTACAATGTCCTTCTTATTGATTGTTATGCTCACAAAGATATCCTATGAATGGTAAAAAATTTTTATAGGTTGTATGTTCATAGCAATAGCTTCTTACAACAAATAATTGAAGACGATATTCTAGAAGTTGTTTCAACATATATTTAGTTAGTGATTTTTAAATAGCATTATAAAAATTGTCAACTTGTTTTCTTGATGCTAGATAATGTAAATCTTTATTATTAACCCATTTTTTTATATATTAAATAAGATATTTTAAGTCTTAAAATGTCACTTTTATATTTTAGTTGATGTGGGAAGAAAATATTATAATTTTGTAATAAGAAGGTAAACCTTATCATACTATAGCTCAATATTATTTATTCATAAATTATATTGAAAATAATAGAAACTAAAATAAGAGAATTCATCTGTTCCGGCTCTGCCGTTTGAACACTGCGGGGTGATTTAATATATCCCCCGGCCTTTTTTTTGTGAATATGTATCTTTAATTTCTATTAATTGAAAGGTCTCTATTCATCAAAAAAAAAAGAAAAAAGAGAATTCTTCTTTATGTGGAAATAATCTTCAAAGAGAAGAAATATTTGTATCAAAGATAGGATGGACCCAATGTTGTAATCATAACCTGGATTTACTAATGATATTCTAATTCAACATTTAGTTAGAAACTAAGCGGCTTTAGGAAGATATCATGTAGTGAAAAAATACCATGCTAAATGGTTATAAGTAGGGAAAATAAATTTTAATTTCTTTCATATTTTAATGATATTTCATAGGAGGATAGGTCTAGGAATTGATTTCATTCAATAAATTTAATGAGAAGGTTTTTTAAATCTTTTATGAGTTGTTCAAAGATCAGGCATTGTGTTACTTTTGTTGATAATAGATTTATCATTTTGAACTAAACCTTACAATTATCTTTTCTCATTAATGTATCATCAAAAAATGGAAGCACTTCCATTTAGGACTGGTTTAGCCATCTAAGTAAGTGGTTTGGGGTCATGTCAAATGCCTTGAATAGGTCTCCAACTTATTTCTGGCTAATTCCCATGTTCTACCCTATTTTCCACTTCTTTTCTACCTTATTCTAGCATCTTGACCTAAAACCCTAACATTCTTGACCTCAAGGTCAAGGTCGACCTTCTAGGTCAAGAGACCTCGACCCTAACCTATGTCATGATTGACCTCAACCTTGACCCAAGGTCCAAAATTCAAGATTGCAAAGTTTCCAGATGTCAGGTTTCAGAAAGATTTATTTTCCACTTCTGGGTTAGATGTTTGGGGCTTCAGAATAGTAAAATCTTAAATTATATTTAATTTAGGTTCATTTCTAGGGGTAAAGGTTTAAATAGGAATTTAATTCTCCTAGGTTGGCCTCTCTAGAAGTTTGTGCCCCAGACTAGTATAAAAGGAAACCTTCCTCTCTCATTTAAATCCACACATATCTCTTTCATATCTTCCATCATGTATTCAAGCACTCCATCTTTTAATTAAGGTAGCATTCAAGAAATCATCTACATTCAATCATATAATTTATCCATTGAAGATCAAGGATTCAAGCATTCAAGCCTTTAGAGGGATTTGGTTCAAGCATTGAAGATTCATCATTCAAACACTAGATCTATCCATCATGGTGCTGTGATCTTCCTTCAAGATCCTTTGTTCATCTTCAATATCTATTCATTCTCCCTTCAAGGTGGATTCCAAGAATACAATCATGGAGGTTTTGATTTATATTTATTAATGTTGAGTCCAAGATTTCATATCAATATACTTGTTTACATTCAAAATACAATTGCATATCTATTGAATATCATAGCTTCATTGTTAGATCTACTTCTACTACTTTCTGGTATTCTCTATTTCAATTCCAATTTTAAGGCTAATTCTAAAATGGGGTTTGACCAAGGCAAACCCCTCATCCAAATAACACAACTATTTTTTTTGGAGGAACAGGTAAAAAACAACGAATTACTATGCATATTTGGACACCCTTTTTAGTAAACTCTCAAGATCCATGAACATAATTTCCATCATAGTAGCATATGTCAAGGTCAACATAAAGGGGCAAGATTATGCCCCGAGGCAAGATTGTACCCCCGTATTTAGGTCAAGGTTGACCTTTCTTAGAAAAGCATAAGGTTTTAGGATTTTTACTATTTCTATATTTCCAGGCAAGATCTAGTCATAGAAATTCCCAAAACTGAGTACAAACACTAGGAAACAATGATTTCTAAATCTGCTACCTTTCTAGATAGGTATTTATGTTTTATTAACTTTTGTATGTCCAAAATATTTTCCATCACACACACACACACATCATATTCTATATTATCAAACCCCACACTCTCTCAATCATACACACACACACACACACACACATATATATACATACATGTGTATATATACATACATACACACACACATATCTATATATACACACACACAGATATATATATATATATATATATATATATATATATATATATATATATATATATATATATATATATATATATATATATATATATATATATATATATATATATATATATATATATATATATATATATATATATATATATATATATATATATATATATATATATATATATATATATATATATATATATATATATATATATATATATATACACGTACATGTGTGTGTGTGTGTGTGTGTGTGTCCATATATATTTTTATATCTTACAATTAATATAAATTGTTCAATTGGATCATTTCCATGGAGAAACTATAGTGTAATTAAAATAATAATGTTGTTTAAAAAGTTGTATGTAAAAGTTTATTTGATAAGTTGTATCTCAAGAAAAGGTTGTATTATTAAAAAATGACAAAGGTTAAATATATTAATGATCATTTGATGCATTTAATTTAATTATAAGTTACCTTGAATTAGTAAATATTAAATTAAAGGATGAAGATGAATGTATCTTTTTTTCTTTTCTCTTTGCCTAAATCTTGGGAAAATATGATTATTACAATTAAAAGTGGTAATATTGATCAAAATATCAACAAATTTGTTTCCATAATTTTTCTTTAAAAAGTTAGAGTAATGTTTATGAATTTAGCTCCCAAGATACCTTGCATGTATGAGGAAAGTCCAAAGAGAAAGGGCCTAAATAAAATAAAAAGAGCGAGAAGTCTACAAGATGTTCAATTTGACACATAAAAAGAGTAGAATAATATAATAGAAAAAGGTAAAAGAGTGCATGTGAATGTTGGTATAGATAGTTATTTTACTGTTCCTCCCAATTATAGTAACTACGTAATGTTGGGTCCTAACAACAATTAATCAACTATATTTATTTATCCTCCATTTATATTCTTTTTTTCTTATAATAATAAAATATAATAACATTCTAATCTACTCTCCCTCTCTCATTTGGTATTAGAGGATTGAAACTTCTATAACACTAACCTCTATTGGTGTTTGAAATGAATGGTAAAATGGAAGGATAAAATTAGTGTATTTCCTATCTCTCTTTAGCTAATCAATTGAACATCTATCATACCACTCATGGAAGTTTTTCTATTTCTATGGTGGAGGTAAGTTATTTTGTAAGATGTTAAGAATTTTGACCTCCATTTGATTAGTTGACCACACTATATGCTACTTGTTAAGGGAGTTTCCAAGATAGAAATTATAGGTCAATTAATGAAAATATTTCACATTGAGGATGGTGCTAGTGACATGCCAATGTAGGAGGTGAGAATGACTACCAGCATGGATGAGATCCTAGCTACTATTATGTGTACCAATTTCAAGGTCAAAGGTTATATACCTTGAATCACAATATGTATTGTCTCTTTTATAATAAGACATTCTATGGATAATTCTATAGGCCATAAAAAATTTCATTATTCAATTTTGACAACATCCTCGTAGATTTGTGAAGTCTTCCTGTATTTGAATTTTGGTGTTTAATTCAATGAACACATATAAGTTCAATAATGAAATGCATGAGGTACTTAATAGATGCATCTAGAATTTCATTAGTTATTTTGGATTTATGAGTTGTATTATTTTTTAGTTTATGGTGTGTGGTTTATACTACTAGAAGGTTGATTAAGTATCAAAGAGAAAATTAATATCAAAATATGTAGAGTGAATAGGGATAAAAAATGATTTTGTTAATGTTTCCATCATATGATGATAACTAAAATAATTACAAGTTTATGGAGACTTTAAAAACTATATAACTACAAAGGATCAAGGACTTGGTTCCAAAGAATAGTCATTATTACTTCCAAACATAAAAATAAAATGTAATGAAGATCAGAGCATTGAAGTTCTATGAGAATTGAAGATAAATGAAATGGCATTGATCATTAAACTACACAAAGATAAGCATGAAGCTCTTTCATGTCAAAAGACACAACCAATGAATTCTTACCTCTAAAACTTGATTATTATACCTAAAATGATTGACACTACTATTAGGAAAACCTTCAAACAAGTTGATATGAAGCTTAAAATGATATGACATTGTCTAGTAGAGTATTTTTACTTTTAAACAAGCCTTTGAAGCATGCAAGACTTGATCTATTGGATGCTAAAAGACAAAACAAGTAAATAAAGATTCTTGTTAATTATGTTGGTAGTTCATATAGTTCTAATATATCCATATTTGATGTAAGTCAATTCAATAGGGAAGAATTTTTTTACTAGAGAATTTTCAATATGTGAGGAAAACCAAATCTTCCTAATACTCAGATTGTGTTTCATCAACCAATAGGTGGAATAAATGGGAAAATGTGTAATATTGAGGATGAGGATCCTAAAATATTTATTTTTGTTGAATATTATCGTATTTATGATACTAATAATGGATTCAACTATCAAGCCTTCTATTTTGGAGTCTGGTAGCATTATAGGATAGAGAAATTTCAATTATCTAAAGAAAATTTCTTACTTTTAGATGGTGTTCTACATGATAAGTATTTTTCATTTTTTGGGTTTATGCATTCCATTTTCTTTTATTTTTTAGTGATAAAATTTGTGAACAATGCATGTGTTGTGAAGGTTTATTTTGGAGATAGGTTTAAGATTAAGTGTAAAGCTTAATGTGGATTATTTTCAATTAATTTTTATAGTATATGATCAAGAATTATTACCATTTACACTCATTCAATAATGATTGAAATTTGTCATATCTCTTAGGGATCATGGTTGAATAATTTGAGGTATTGTGATTTGAGAGATTGGAACCCAAGAGCTTAAGAAAACCACTCAAAGGTATAATTTTTTTAGGGTAAGGAGATAGCTTGATGGATCTATAATTGGTTTAGGATTTATTTATTCATGATAATATTTTATCATAAATATCCATTAATTGTATGTAATCAACATGTTTTTTTATGGAAGCCTTTATGGGGGTTCCCTACGGCAAGGTTAATATGATGTTTTTAGGAACAATGTAATAAAGTGGGATTATTTGGATAGATAGTTATTTAACATTCTTTCTTACTCAATTATTTCTATTTCCAATATTATATTCTTGTTCTCTAATAAGGAGAGATTTCAAACATTCTAATATGCTCTCCCTCTCTTCCAATAAAGAAGTAATACAAATTTAAAAGGAATTATTTTAATTTCTCTATAAAAAAGTCCTTCAATGATGATTCTAATACTTTGTTTATTTATGCTAGCACTATTAATGATGATGAGCGCATAACCAAATTAATAGGAAAAAAATATAAATATTTGATGTTTCTATTTTAATGAATTGGGAAACATATAAAAACATTAACATATAAAAGAATCAACCTTTTATCATATCCAACATTCATTTTTAATAATTATTCATATTGTAAAAAAATTGTATATCTGTAAACTAATCATTTATATAAGTTTAACTATCTGAATAATTTAAATCATTCAAAGACATAACAAATAATTTAACCTACATAAGAGGCAATGTAATACAAAACATACACATTCTATAACTCTAACTATATGAAATCCAAGATAAATGCATCTATATGAGGTGTGAAATATTCTATCATTATAACCATTGCAAATGGCTAAGACATCTCTACCTCATACATGGTCTTGGCTTCAATCTATTCCTACATTCATTTTCACTCAAATCTTGTCAATACATTACTCCATATAACTATAATTATAATTGAAACAATTCATAATCACTTCTAAATGCCATTTACACATATTTCTTGACAAATCAGACATCACATATCTATTTTCCAATGATCTAATTTAATTTTTATGTATTAGTAATACTAGGTTTATGAAGTGAAAAGAAGAATTTGATATATATTCCAAACTTCTTTTCCTTACATAACAATATTATAAGAAATGAAAAACTTACAAATTGATCAAATTAATAGGAAATGAAAAACTAACACCTGCTCTATCAAATTTAATGTTTGTTGAAAAGCCTAGAAGTAGTAAAAAAGATGCATCCTCTTTGCCAATGAATAGTCTTGGCTGTTGAAGGGCCATGCTAAGATTCTCTTAGAACAACTAGAGACAAGCCACTTCTAAATTTTAATAAAATTAGTAATGACTTCTTTCTCTACAACATGTGCCACATAATAATTTAGGTAAAAGAACAAAAAGTTGATCAATTAAGTCAAGATTCAAATAAAAATAATGTCATGTCAAATAATTTCATCATTTAATTCATGAAAATAAAGTATAATGTTTGACCTACATGTTAAATAAATACAATAGCACAGTATATCATAAGAATGAGGTGTTGAAAAAAAACTATTGAATACACCTTTAGCACATAAATACAAGTAAAACTAGTTCAGATTACATCAAGGAACTGAAAATGGATGTCGACCTACATGTTGAGCATCAAGTATGATAATATATATCAAAATAATGACACATTATATCATTTCATACAATAGAATATAAAGGTTAAATTTTGAACAGATGAGATGAGAGTGTGCTCTAGGTTCTTTTCCCATTTAGGTACATAGTGGTTAGCCCACTTGAGCCTCAAGATGCCATGTAGAGTATGTCAACCATGACCGAAAATCCTAGTAACTTGAAACTGGTAGACTGGATGGATTTGGTGGAGTAGTGAACTAAACTACATAACACCTATATCTATGTAGTAATTAACATTGATGTAGAAGGGAGATAAACAAATAACCATAATATAAAGAAATACACATGCATGAGTGGTGCAGGAGCACCTAGGTTCTTGGCTAGCTAACTCCTCGATTTTGACTTGTAGCGACCTTAGCCAAGTCACTATCCAACAAGGACTTAGAGAAATCCCTATTTTGGGTGTGAAGAGATCTAATATTTTTAGGAAGGTTGCTAGTAGTTTTAACTAAGGTTTTATGAGTCTTGAGGGGACCTAAGAAGTTTGATCAATATGCCATTTCAGTATGCCAGTCAGTCAAAGCATAGGATTCCCTATATGAAATGGAGAAATAAAATAAGTAATAGTCCTATGGTCTTGTATTATCCTTAGAGGTCATTTAAGACCTATTAGGATGACTTAGAGAAAGTTGTCAACAAGAATGTAAAAGTTGTCAATGACAACTTTGCAATTTTGGAAAGTTGTCATGACAACATTTTGTCAAAATGACTATCGAAAGGCTAGGGTTAGTTAGAGGATTTCTAACTGACTTATCTCTATTTCCTTAAGCTATTTAAATAATTTCCCAACCAAAAAAAAATGTCAGAACTCTGTAATGATTTTAGTTTTTGTCTTATAATAGTCTGGTTATGACTGTGAGACCATAACAGTGCCTACAAGCTCTGTTATCCTTTAGCTATGGATTAGACCAGAGATAATAATTTTTTTTATTAGCTCTAATTAGTTTTATATGTTATTTTGTGTTATTTTTTTGGTAGCTAGGATTTTCTTTTTTCATGTTTTAAAATTCCTAATCTTTGACAAGTTTATTAGTGCATCCAGAGTAGAGGTTAATAAAATGTCTCTAGAATGGGTTCCCATGGAGGGATTTGTAAAGCCTCTTGGAAGATGCTCGGGAACTATACATACTTTTACATATGTATTATCTTGGTCAGGTTTTCAATGGAAGCATTTTTTAAGTCAAACCCTAGGTAAGCCATTGCATGCTCGGTTAGGAAGCTTGACAGTGAAGCAACAAAAGAGAGAAGGCTCAGGGATTAAGGAAGTCAATCCAAGTGGAGAAGAGTGAAGTTTAGATGCCAATTAATCAATCCAAAGAAGGAGAGTACTTGATCAATCTGACAAGGGGTGTAAAATCTAAACCCTCACTAAAAACAAGAGAGACCTAATTAGAAAGTACAGTGCGACCAACTTGAGGATCCAAGAACTTGTGAATCCAAGAGAAATTTGAAAAGGGTGTCAGAATATGGTCTTAGAATTTTAACTTGTTTGGAGAGTTTAAAATGTATATACACTAAAAAGGGATTTTGAAGACCTGGAAATGCCTAATAGAGCTTTAGGCTTGTTTCTTGGAGATCGACTATTGAGGGAAGATAGATAGAGGGTAGTACACCTAAAAACAAGTCAAACCAACATAAAAGGGATTATTCTATCATAATTGAAGAAGAAATGATAATGACTTGGTAAAAGGATGAACTTGAAGGATGATTTCATGTGAAGGAGTAAGGACAAAGAAGGGAACCACACCTTGGTAGAGAGGTCTAGTGGAGTGGAGGTGACTGATAAGAATCCCTTATTGAATAGGGTCTAAGATAACCCTAGAAAAGGTTAAGAGAAGGGCCTTGAAGAAGCCCTACGTGAAATAGGACAAGAGAGAAAAGACCTCCCTATCAAATTGGTATCATAGCCAATCAAAGATTGGGATAAGGCATAGTGTATGTTAGAAGGTGGAAGTACATTAGTGGGAGAATCCACCATGTTAACCAATCTTGAGTTGTTAAGGGAAGTGGTAGAACAAAAGGAGAGGAACCGGATCCTAGAAGAGACTATAGAAGCTTTGAAAGATAAGGTTGATGAGGTTGCAAAGGCAATTGGTAAAATGAAGGAGAATATGGAAGTTGTAGATTACAAGGGAAATTTTTTTTTACGAAGACTATATCCCTAAACTAGATCCATCAATACAAGATGAACCCTTCCTTAAAGCCATTAAGGCCTTGGGAGGTAAAGTAGTTGAGGGAATACAATTGTTCACTGACAAGATGGACTCAGAGCTAGTCATGGAATGGATTGAAGGGATGGAGAATCATTTTGAGTATGAAGGTGTCTCAGAGGCACAAAGGGTGAAGGTTTCCAAGTCAAGACTTAGGGGACCAACCCTAACATGGTGGAAGTTCCTCCAAGAAGAGAGGGAAAGAGAGGGGAAAAGTCCAATAGCCAATTGGAGGGCTATGGTAACAAAGATTAAGGATAATTATCTACTAGAGGATTATAAGATCTGAATGCATAAGAAGAGGAAAAGTCTTAGACAAAAGGAGATGGATGTGACCTCATACACGTAGGAGTCTCAAAAAATTTGTTTAAGGTCCAAAGTTCAAGAAGAGGAGAGCATCCAGGTAGCTAGATACTTGGGTGGATTAAGGTGGAGTATCCAAGAGGAGATTAGTTTTTAGACTCCTACTACTATCCAAAAGTTCTTTCAATTAGCATTTAAGGTTGAAGAGAAGAGCAAGAAAAAACAAGACTCTAATCCAAGAGGTGGAGGATAAGGGAGAGACTCTAGAGGACATAGAGGTGGATATGGTGGTAGAAGTAATGAGCCAAGAAGTCAAGGAGACTCTAAGATGGTTGAACAAATCAGTGAGAAAAGTGGAAGAGGAAGAGGATTTCAAGGTGGAAGAGGTAGATCAAGTAGTTTCATTAGAGGGCCACACTCGACAAGCATGAATTTCTACCCTTATGGTCGGCTAGGCCACCCTGCCTATAGGTGCCTTGACAAAGCCTTTAGCTCTGAAGGAGAGAAGAAAATAGCTTATGCACAAGAGGAAGTAAGTAGTGTGAAGTCACTAAAGGTTAAAGGTTAGATTCAGAGCATGGTGAGAACCTCATTTTTAAGAGGGTTCTACTCAAGGAACCAGTCAACGAAGAACCTAAGCATAGAAGAGATCTCTTTAGGATCAAATACAAGATAATTGGCAAAGTGTGAAAATTTATCATTGATTCAGGGTCAACTGATAACATAATTTTAGAGGAGGAAGTCCAAAACTTGAAACTTGTGAGGATGCCTCATCCTTACAAAGTGACCTAGTTAAACAAGGGGCATAATGTTCTAGTGAATAAACAAGTGTGGGTGGAGTTCATGATAGGTGGTTAATAAGATAAGATGTTGTGTGACATACTACCAATGGATTCTTTCCATTTTCTGCTAGGCAAACCATGGCAATATGACTGGGATGTAGTCTACTATAGGAAGAAGAATATGTACACCTTCAAGAAAGATGGGGTTACTTATAAAATGCAGTCACTTGTGGAGGAAGGAGATGCAAGTACATGTGATACCAATGCACTTTTTATGAGTGGCATGGATTTCTCTCATGAAATCAAGGATGAGGAAGGAGTTGGACTAGCCATAGTCCTAAAGCCCAAGGAAGAGACCAAGGCACTACACCCCACCTTTCCAAAAGAAGTACAAAATATTTTGGATCAATTTAAAGACATAATCAGTGATGGTAGACCAACTACTCTTCCTCCATAAAGAGAAATCAGCTATTAAATTGAATTTATACCTAGAGCATCTTTGCCTAACAAAGAAGCATACAAAGTGACCCCGAACTAGAACAAAGAGATTGCAAGGAAGATTCAAGAGTTTCTTGATCAAGGGTTGATAAGAAGGAGAATTATCTCATGTGTTGTCCTAGTGGTTTTGGTAGCAAAGCAGGGAGGTAACTAGAGGTTATGTACCGATTCTAGGGAAATCAATAGGATAACCATTAGATATAGGTTTCCTATCCCTAGAATTGAAGACCTTATTGATTGTCTTGGGGGATCTTAATACTTCACTAAAATTGACCTTAAAACTGGGTATCAACAAATTATAATGAAGGAAGGGGATGAGTGGAAGTTAGCCTTTAAAACTAACGAGGGTCTTTATGAATGGTTAGTTATGCCCTTTGGGCTTACAAATTCACCTAGTACATGCATGAGATTAATGAATGAGGTCCTAAAAGATTATATAGGTAGGTTTATTATGGTTTACTTAGATGATATCCTCATCTTTAGCAAGATGAAGGAGGAACATATGCAGCACCTAGAGGTTGTCTTAAGAAGGATACATGAAGAGAAACTAGCCATAAATCTAGAGAAGAGTAAATTCCCAAATTAAGAACTAGTCTACTTAGGATTTGTGGTGTCCCAAGGTGACCTTAAGATGGATCCAAGTAAAGTGGAATCCATACTAAGTTATCCCACTCCTAAAATAGGGATAGAAGTGAGGAGCTTCCATGGATTAGCTCAATTCTATATGAAGTTCATAAGAGGCTTTAGTGAAATATGTGCACCTTGGCTAAATAATATCAAAGGAGGAGCTAAGACCAAGTTTAAATGGACCAAGGAAGCTCAAGAACATTTTGAAAAACTAAAAAAAAGAGTGGCAAATCAGCCTATCCTAGTCCTACCAAGCTTTGACAAGATATTTATAGTGGAATGTGATGCAAGCAACATAGTAGTGGGAGTAGTCTTGAACCAAGAAGGAAGACCAATTGTATTCTTTAGTGAGAAATTGAATGAGGATAAATTAAGGTATTCCTCATATGATTTAGAACTCTATGCATTGATCCAAGAACTTAAGAAATGGAGGCACTACCTATTTACCAAGGAGTTTGTGGTCTATATAGATAACTAAGCATTAAGATACATCAACACTCAAGAAAAGTTAAGTCATAGGCACATCAAGTGGATGGAGTTTCTTCAAGGCTATACCTTTAAAATTAAACATAAGAAGGGTCTAAACAATAAGGTAGCTGATGCACTTAGCCAAAGATTTCCGACTATCCAAAAAGTCCATCTTCAAAGCATTGGTTTAGAAGGATTTAAGGAACTCTAAAAGGAAGATGAGGACTTCTCCAAGGTATATAAGGTATGTGATGAATTTGAGAATCACTTTCATAATGATTTTTCTAACTATACATTGAAAAATGGTTTTTTATTCAAGGGTAATAAGTTATGTGTACCCAAGGGATCAATAAGGGAGAACCTTTTACAAAAAAAGCATAATGGGAGTCTTAGTGGAGACTTTGTCCTGAATAAGACATTGGAGCTAGTGAAAAGGTTTTACTATTGGCTGAAGATGCTAAGAGATTTTAGGAGATATGTAGAGAAATATATTGTTTGTCAAAAATATAAAGGGACATATACCAATACAAGGTTATATCATCCCTTACCAATCCAAAATAGGCCATGGGAGTGTCAAAGTATGGATTTTATAGTGAGCTTACCTAAGACAACTACTGGTTTTGATAGTGTCTTTTTGGTGGTTGATAGGTTTAGTAAGATGAGTCATTTTATACCATGTAAGACCACACATGATGTCAGCTATATAGAACACCCTTTCTTCAAAGAAGTGGTAAGGATTCATGGCCTACCAATTAGTATTGTGTCAGATAAAGATGCCAAGTTTATGGGACACTTCTGGAAGTGGAAGAGACTAGGAACCAACCTTGCATTTGGATTAGCATATAATCCTTAGATGGATGGAAAAATAAAGGTGATAAATAGAGTTTTGGGAAAATCTTCAGATGTCTTACAAAATAATATGGACAAGTGTGGGACCAGGTGTTACCACAAGCTTAATTTTCTTATAATGATAACATAAATAGGTCTACCAGAAAGAGCCCATTTGAGGTGGTGTATGACATGCACCCAAGAGGTTTGTGTGAGATTAGAGAACTAGGTAACCAAGGAGGAGTGAGTGGTCATGCTGATGAGTTTTCTCAATCTATGCAAGAGGTACATGAACAAGTAAGGACATTGGTAGAAGCCAATCAAAAGGTAAAAACTAGAGTAGATGAAAGGAAAACATATTTAAAATTTGAAGTAGGTGATTGGGTGATGCAACACCTCAATAAGGAAAGGATTTATAAAGGCATACCCAACAAGCTCCAAATGAGAAGAGTTGGACCATGTAAGGTTCTAGCCAAGTATGACTCAAATGCATACAAAATAGGCCTACCTAGTGACCTATCCATATCTCTGGTTTTCAATGTTGAATATTTGGTTAGATACAAGAGACTTGATGTAAAATAGTAAAAACCTAGTCCAAATGATCATGCTAATGTCAAAGACCTCAAATTACAAGTCCTAATGAAGCCCCAAGATGAGAAGATACTAGACTCAAGTGTGAAGAATAAAACTAGGCATGGTGTCTACATGGAACACCTTGTTAAGTGGAAGTCCCTACTTGAATTAGAGGCTCAATGGATAACATAGAGAAACTTAAACAAGCTAGGAATTTATTTGGCACTCTTGTCTCCTAATGGAACTTAGTTTCATGTTGCAGGGAGAGTATGGTGTAGGAGCACCTAAGTTCTTGGCTAGCCTAACTCTTAGATTTTGTCTTGTAGTGACTTTTTCCAAGTCACTATCCAATAAGGACTTAGATAAGTCCCTAGTGTGGGTGTGAAGACATCCAATATGTTTAGGAAGGTTACTAGTAGTCTTAACTAAGGTTTTAATAGGCTTGAGGGTAACTAAGAAGTTTGATCTATATGCCATTTCAGTATGCCAGTTAGTCAAAGCATAGGATTAACTGTATGGAATGGAGAAATAAAATAATTAATGGTCCAAGGAGTCTTGGATTGGCCTTAGAGGCCATTTAAGACCTATTAGAATGACTTAGAGAAAGTTTTGAACAAGAATATAAAAGTTGTCAATGACAACTTTGTAATTTTGCAAAGTTGTCATGACAACATTTTGTCAAAATAACTATCAGAAGGCCAGTGTTAGTTAGAGGCTTTCTAACTAACTTATCTTGGTTTTCTTAAGCTATTTAAAGAATTTCTTGACCAAAACAAAAGGTAGGATCTCTATAATGATTTTAGTTATTGTTTTATAATATAATGGTGTGATTGGGAGAACATAACATTGCATACAAGCTCAGTTATTCTTTAGCCAGGGATTAGACTAGAGAAACTCATTGATTGTATTAGTTCTACTTAGTTTTCTAAGTTCTTTTGTGTTCTTGTATTCCTCCTTTGTGACCAGTTTACTGGTGCATCCAAAGAAGAGGTCAATAAAATGTCTCTAGCATGAGTTCCCATAGAGGAATTTGTATGGCCTCTTGGAATCTACTAAGGAGCTATATATAATTTGTACATATGTATTATCCTGGCTAGGTTTGTAGAGGAAGAATTATTGAATTCAATCCCTAGGCAAGCTAGTGCATGCTTGGTTAGGAAGCTTGACAATGAAGTAGAAAATGAGAGAAGGCTTGAGGATTGAGGAAGTCAATCCAAGTACATAATAGTTAAGTTTATATGCCAAAGAATCAATCCTAAGGAGATTCCTTGATCAATTTGACAAGGGGTGTAAAATCTAAACCCTCATTAAAAACCAGAGAGATGTAATTAGGCCTAGAAAATAGGCATGGTTGTAGGAAGTACAATACAACCAACTTGAGGATCCAAGAGCCTGTGATTCTAGGAGAATTTCAAAAGAGCTATTAGAATATGGTCTTATATTTTCAACTTGTTTGGATAGTTTAAAATATATATACTAAAAAGGAAGTTTGAAGACCTAGAAAGGCCTAATAGGGCTTTAGGCTTGTTTCTTGGAGATCAACTATTGAGGGAAGATAGATAGAGGGTATTATACCTAAAAAAAAGTCAAACCAACTTAAAAGGGAGTCTTCTATCATAATTTTGGAAGAAATAACAATGGCTTGGTAAAAGCATGAACTTGAAGGATGAGTTCATGTGAAGGAGTAAGGACAAGGAAGGGAACCAGACCTTGGTAGAGAGGTCTACTGGAGTGGAGGTGATTGATAAGAATACCTCAATGAATAGGGTCTAAGATAAACCTAGAAAAAGTCAAGAGAAGGGCCTTGAACAAGTCCTAGGTGAAATAGGACTAGAGAGAAATGACCTCCCTATCAATGAGATTTGGCCAAAGAAATTTTACTAGTTTCTACTGGCCCATGTAGAATCTACAAAGAGAACTTCATTTCTACCCTTCCCTAGTTTATCCATATTTACTACTCCCCCATAAAAATTTCCTTCTCATAGGAAAATAAAGAAAATAATAGACATTTCATTACTATTATATTTTCATTTAATAAAATTCCCTTCTTTGTGGGGTATCCAAGTTACATACATAATGACATATACACCCATGATTAGATAACAAGACATTCCTTCCCACATCTTCTTTCAAAAGGATAACTATATAAAATGTTACATAAAACATATTTACCATCATGAGTTTTGAGTCTTCACATCTAAAAACAAAAAACTAGTATCCATCAATTGTCTTTCACATCAATTATTCTAAATATCTTTAATTTCTAGATTATCTAACACTAAAACACTCTTCAAATTAATTCCAACTTCCCCATAATGGAAGAATAATCATGTCACGAAGAGATATGTTAATGAAATATGATAAAAAAAGTAGGTGATCAAATATTTAGACACACCAATCAATAATTTTCTTCTAAAAAAACTCAAGGAATCATGGTTGCAGTCAATGTTTCTCTTTTATTTCAAGAAAAAATCAACCTTATGCATGTCTAAAACAAATATGGCATCACAAGTAGGAATGTTTGTTCTCTATTTCTATGGTGTCATGATTCATTATCATATTTAAAGGTTAGGAAAAGGCTTAAAAGAGATAATAGATTCCTAGTTAGATAATTGACCTTTATATCATATCACCTAATAGAAGTTAATATGTGATCATTTCTTTTTGGATTAGAGATAGGCGATTGAAAAAAAGAAGTATATATTCACATAATTTATATAACTGAATAATCTAAACAAGAAACTCATGATTCTCTTTTTTTTTTTTGAATAATCATAGTACTGTAGTTAAATTATAAATTTTGAGTATCATACTATAATAAAATAAACAATATTATCTTCAACTATGCTACAAATAGAAAGAATATATTTTTTTTCAAGTAAATCAATCATGAAAACAATGTAACCCATGAGTAGTCCATACTTGAGCTCTATGCTTTGAATTATACTTAAAGTCAAATCCTACTTCCAATTTCTTTTGTGGGATTTACTATGTTTTCTATATAACGAAAGAGATTATTGAAGTAAAAAAAATAAAATATGTGTGTAAGGAGAGTGAACCCACAATAGTGGGTTACACCTTTTTGGAGGAACAAATTCATCCCGAAAAGAATGATCCATGAAATCTACCCACTCTATTTTCAATCACAACTAGCATAAAATTTTGATTAGAAGTAACTTTTGATTGAAAGTATAGAAATTTTGTACTTTTGATTGAAAGTACTTTCCTACTTTTGATCGAAAGTAACATCCTTACTTTTGATTGAAAGTTAAGAATTAAAGTTTTGGTAGGGTTTTTAACCCTCCTGGAACTATCACTTTCACAAGTTCGGTGAGGTTGAAAGTTGTGGGGCTTCTGACTATTGACCATCATTTTCTAAGGTATTTTATTTTTGATTTAAATTATTTATTATTTTTAATGTATATATTTAGTAAAGATATATGTATATACGTATGTATATGTATATATATACATCTATATGTGTGTATATATGTATATATATGTCTATATATACATGCACCTATATATATGTATGTATTTATGTATATATGTATATATGCACATATATATCATGTATATACATGTATACATATATATGTGTATGTGTATATATACATGTATATTTATGTACATATATATATATATATATATATATATATATATATATATATATACACATACATATATATGTATATATATGTGTGTGTGTGTATATGTATATATATATATGTATACATATATATCTATATATATATATATATATATATATATATATATCTATATATATATATGTATGTATGTATGTATATATACATATACATATATATATGTGTGTATATATACATATACATATACATATATATGTGTTTATACACACACACACACACACACACACACATACACACACACACACACACACACACACACACACACACACACACACACACACACATGTGTATACATGTATATGGGTGACCCACAATAGTGGGTTACATTTTTTTAGATATGCTGATTTTTTCTAAAATAACACATTTTTAATAAAATATGATGATTTAAATATTAAAAGGTTCTATTTGAAGGAATTAATTACAAATGGTTAAAGGTCAAATCCTCTTATCTATAAAAAGATTGATATAAAATCTATACTCTTCATTCATACCTACAATGGAATCTCCTTCACAATTATTAAAATGCTGACAAAAAATTACTTCAACTTTATCTTTTAGCAAATTAAATGAACCCATTTGATAAAATTATCTATTTAATAAGGTACTACTGAGAAAAAAATTTCCATGGATTATAATGTTAATATCTTATAAGTTTATTATGACATTGTATTTTTAGTTTTACTAAATAAAGATATTTCACCATATGTCTACCTCTATGTTTGATGCTTATGGAAAAATAGTAAATTAGAGGAAAAAAAATTCTAAAAAATATCTATGCCCTAAGTATTGAAGTTCTCTTTCTATAAAAAAATAAAAAATGAAATTGGACAAACACACAACAGGTTATAAGCTATGTAGTCAAGGTATGCCAAAATTACGGATTAGTCAACTTTAAACGTCAATAAAATATGCAATAATCATGATAATGTTTTTAAAATAATTACATGCCCTCCATATTGATGTTACCAAATTAAATTTGAAAAAAAACACATTGATTTCTATTTTAGAAATAAAGATATGCTCTATAAAAATAAAGAGAAGAAAGAGAAAGGGATAGAAGTTGTCTAAAAATAATTAAAGATTTTATTACTTAATTAATTATCATAATAAAATCTTTAATTAAGATTTTAACGTAGTTTATGTAGAACTTTTGGATCTAGATTTTTACTTTTATCTTATCCTAACTTCACCCTCCCCTTGAATTATAAAGATATTGAATCTAATTTATTTTCTTTTTCCAAGAAGAAAAGGAAATGAATCTAACATCATTTTTTTCTTTTAGGTTTGCAGGAAAGGAAAATTTGTATATATACATGTATATGCATGTTGGCATGTGATGTTTTGGAGTACTAGAAATCATCTAAGGGTTTTTCTTTATGGAAACACTTTTGATAGTGTGATCGCATGTTGTGGACATTGCCACTGGATTCATAGTCATGAAAATGACTAAGTCTAGAATTAGGAAAATAGGGTATAGTGCCATAGTTTTGTATAGAAATGAAGACATAAAAGGTATTATGGCTTGTGAAGTTAACTGGTGGTATTTTGGGATATGTACATGCTTCAGTTAAGATCTCATGAGTTTTGGATAGCTAGTGCAGGAGATACAATGTTCAGAAGGTCTGTGAAGATAGTAAAATAGTATATTAGGGTACATGAACAATTGCAAGGATTAAGGACAACATAATGGATATGGTAACACGCTAAGACATGCAAATAAAGTATAGTTCTGACTCTTTGGTAATATAAAAGTGAAAACTCCATATATATCATTTGCACAAGGTTCTATTATGCTTTTATTTTAATTGTGAAGCTGAATGGAAGGCTAATGTGGTATAAGTATAATTTGTTTTTGTAAAAGAGAGCATGTGATCATATGATATGACAAGTTTGTGAGCATAAGAGTAGAGATCAGATGTGAGATCAGTAAGAATCTAAGCTACAATGGGAACTAGCTAAGAAAGATAAGTTCTTGTATTGTTCCTCTTTTGAGAACTATTTTGGGATAGCATTAGTTGTAAGAGAAATGTGCTCTCATCACCTTTAACCAGGTGTTTTGTATACCCCTAATAGGGTTTTTGTAATCCTCTAATAAGGAAATGTACTATGTAAGAATCATCTCCTAATAGGGACATTATATTTTAGTGCATATTTGTGGGTACCATCCCCACCAGGGTTTTCCCTTCACTAGGGTTTCCTTGAGAACAAATCGTCATGTCATGAGTAATGCATTATGCTTATGTGTTCTTTTTATTTTTCCATTACTTTGGTTTGTTTATAATATTTTTAAGTTTATAATAAAGTTTTGTAATACTGATTCACCCCCCCTCTTAGTATTACCCAATCCTAACAATTGGTATCAAAGTTGTTGGCCCTTTGAAAGAAAGCTTAACAACTTAAGGGAGATCATAATGGATTGAAGAGATCTAAAAATAAAATTTGAAGCTACACTTGAGGATCTGGATAAAATGAAAGATGAAAATGGCAAACTAAAATTCAAATTAAGAAGAGTAGAAGGTTTCATGAGGAAAATTAAAGAACAAATGTAACCATAAAAGATCAGAGATAAGACCTTATGGAGAAAATCAAATAAAGTTCTGACAATGACACATCAGAAAAGGTAAAGATACTAGAGCAATAAAAAGAGAAAATCAACATCTTGATGATCATGGAGATTCAACATGAAAAAGATGAAAAAAATAAAGTTGAAGAGTCACTAAAACTAGCCAACCTTCAGATAGAAAATATGAAGACTAAACTTGACCGTTACAAAGATAAATATTAGGAATTGGACAATTATAACAAGATCGTCAAAGGTGAACTCACTCAAGCTAGACTATGCATTGAGGAGTTGCACATAAGGAATGAAAAGAACAATGAACAAATAACTAAAGGTGACATAAGTGGATCTAATGAAGCTAATAGTTCAAAAACTCAAGAAGAACTAAATGAAGCCAAGAATGAGGAAAGACCTATTCCAAATGAAAGACTTGCAAATGAAGAATCTAGAGAATAATTTAGATCCTTCAGGGGTAGATTCTTTGGATGCAACAAAGCTGGTCACATGAAAAGAGATTGGAGAAGTAATGGTAATTCTAAATCCTTTACCATCTACTAATTTAATTGCTATGAGTATGGACACAAAAAGGTAGATTGTAGAAAACTTGATCAGTCTAGGTATAAGAAAGACTATATCAGAGAAAAAACTACAGCCAAGATCACATGTCAGAAATGAAATAACTTTGGATACACAACAAGGTATTGTAAGTTGCAGACCAGTCAAGATAGAAGAAGACCACCCATCTGTTACAAATGTAATAATCCAAGTCACATTGTGAAGTTTTATAGATATAATAGAGATATCAAAAGAAGAGGACCAATAAGATTCAATGAACCTAAAACATCACCACCAATAGTTATAAGGAAGAATATTAGTGATAGTGGTAAAACTAAATGATTACTTGAGTGAAAACAAGAAAGAAGAGAATGAAAAAATTTGGCACTTGTAAAAGTTCTAAATAAGGCAAAAGTTTAGGGAGAGACTGCTAGCGATGTTGTGTCTTTGCATGATAAATTTTTTGAGGCATTAGAATAGTTGGCCTCATGGCCTCATGGGGAGTAGTGGATGCAGACAATAGATTTTATCTAGCCCCTGTATAAGCAGAGTAAGATCATGCGATCTTAGGCATGATGTGTATAGATGTTTTTGAAACTGGGGATGAGATCGCAACAGTTGAAGATTCATCTTTCGTGTTCACATGTTTTTCATTGGTTGGATGGTATGTGAAGTTGATCTATTTGTGTTTAATGCACACACTCAACTTGCGAAGGATAAAAGACTTAACAGACCTCATATACACACCATTTGGTGACTAGCAACTAAGAAGAGCAGAAGTGTGAAAAGTATAGAAGTGAATGGGCTAAGTGATTTTGGCACTCGTGTGAAACCAAACATCAAATTCAAGTGTTAAGGTATTTAGACCTAATATTTCATAGTATTCATATATGTAGCAGTGATATATGATGTTGTAGATAGACCTAGGTATAAGTTCAAGTGACATCCATACAAATCCTATGAGGATGACCTGGAGGGAGCATTTTCCCAAATTCCTGTAGGTGTATTGCATGTAGAGGATATTAGGGCATACATTCACTATATGAATGAGACCATTGGAGATGTTAACATCTAAAGTGAGTTAGACAATAGGATAGAGGTTGAAGGATCTTTTGTGGAAGAATTCAAACACCTAGAGAATCATTCAATCATTACGTTAACCTGTCTAGGAGAATTCTTAGAGGTTGAATGGTTCAAGATCATTCTTAGTAGAATTCATGATTAGTTTTTGTGGATTGGTGAGGAGCATACAAAAATTTGTGCACAAATGACTCATGAGATCATAGGTCTTGATAATGAAGGAGCCCTACCTATGGCAAAGAAAAACCTAAAGAAACAGGTGGAAACCCTAACCCATTCCAAATGGGATAAGAGAGGGATGTCAGTAAATGATATATATCTATAGGATGTTAGATTTGTAACAATGTTGCTAAGGTACAAATCATTTCACAATAGTAGATCTAACTCTATTTATGTTGGAGTTGTCATGATGGCCTATAGGATGGTCAAGGAAAACAAATAGTATAACCTTTGCGAGGTACTGGCACAATAGTTTCTAGATAATATCAAGGTTATTAAGAAATAAAAATCCAAAGCATTTAGGTTTGGATCACTACTAGTTCACATGTACATTCATGTTATTCATAATTTTCCTAGCATGCATCCCAAAGCATGGAAAAGTGGCGTACCCATTGGAATTCAAATATCAAAGAGCTATAAAAGGCAGAAAAAGGATTGGGTAGATGGTGAGCTATTTGCTATGATAATAATTATTTAGAGATAGATGAAAGAAAGATACAAGATATCAGAAGAACTAGTGGAGAAATATGAAGACACCATATGCTTCATGGTTGAAACAGACTGTGTTTTCTTTGAGGTAGTTGAGCCAAGAACCAAGTGGTGCTATCCCATTGGGTATGAAGTAAGTGTTGAAGTACCAACCATACAAGTGGAGCATGTTCTTGTAGTAGATAAGGACACCACCCAAGAAAGATGGGGTAATTATAGAAAAAAGTATGAGAAAGTAAGAGAAGAACAA
The DNA here is from genome assembly GCA_027943335.1 of Chamaecyparis obtusa. Classification (NCBI taxonomy): domain Eukaryota; kingdom Viridiplantae; phylum Streptophyta; class Pinopsida; order Cupressales; family Cupressaceae; genus Chamaecyparis; species Chamaecyparis obtusa. Next base: position 670,397 of record BSBK01008509.1, read on the forward strand.
GAAAAGGTAATAAGGAAAAGAAAATTCAGCAAAATTGTTGAAGATATTACTAAAAAGCTAGGAATCACTAAGGAGAAATTGAAGAACACAAGAGCTAAAATGGAGGCATCTTCTAGCTCAACTATTGATGCACTTAATCCTTCTAAGGTAGATAAATGAGTTGTTCGTACTATTACCATTGCTGATGAGCAAGAAGAAGAAATTTAAGAAGTTATGCCTATAGTCTTTCCTAGAAGATCTTCTAGGATAGGTAAACAGATCAGTCCAAGAGAAAAAGGGACATAGGAAAAGAGAAATAAAAGGGAAGATAAGATAACTAAAAAAGAGGAAGAAAAGGTGACAAAGGAATTCACAAATTCTATGGAAACCTGATATGAAAGCACTACAGAAGAGGGTTATCAAGGATGGAAATTTGACATCTATAAATAGATATTTTAACAGATATATCCCTAGAGATCAAGCAATTATTGAGGACACCATTATTGAACACCTGTTAGTCTTCAAGAAAAACTTGTTGGAAATTGAAGCAAGTATTCCCAAAGATCTCTATAGCTAACTAGAAATAAGAAAACAATTAGCATATTTAGAAGATGAGAACATGAGGAATAAAATAATTGATGAAATGTTTCTAGTTTTATCCATTTAGGAAAGAGAAAGAATCATAAAGGCACTAAAACCTCTTTTAAGAACAAAAACTAGGCTAGTCAAGATCATGGCTAGAAGATATGATGAGGTAATTGATTATACCCAAAAGGAATTAGATTAAGTTCTAATGAATACCATATCTAAAAGGGTGTCACCTCCTAAGATTGGTAAACCTATGTCCTTGGGTTTAGGAGAGAGTTCATAGATAATGGATAAGAGTGCTCAAGTTGACTTGCAAATAGACTTCTTTGTCACTCGTGTTCCTATTAGCCTTCACACTTCGTAGGATATAAATGATCCATTCATGGACAAGATGGATAGTGCAATGGAAGTTTAAGATTAGGAATAGATAGAAGAGAGGAAATCAGAAGAAAAACAAGTAGAAAGAGTAGAGGAGAAAGAGTTAAAACAAGAAGAACATCAAGAAAAATAACCTAAGGTAGAGGAGACCACTAAAATAAAATTGGATTCATCTCTATTATTTTCAAGTGTTGCCAAACCAGTAAGTTCTGATGTGAACAACATGGATGAAGATGATCTGATGAGATTCTCATTCATGGAATTTTCTAAAGCTAAGGAGAGATCAGCCTAGAAAGGAGACAAAAGAGCCAAGATAATGGGCAGGGCCATAGAAACAATAAACAAGCTACTACCCTCTCCAATTATTCTAAAAGACAAGGATGAAATTGAGAATCTAGGTATAGTATTGGATAGCTTTGATAGTCATTTTACCTCATTGCTAAAAAAAACAAAGGAGAAGACTGAAAGGAACTTCTTGGAAAATAAGTTGAGTGAAGTTCACAAACTCATCACATGGGACCTAGGAATTCTAAAGGCTACCACTCTCAAGGCTAAGATTTGTGTAGCACACGGCATGAATCTATATAGCTATTGCATAAACCCCTACAGACACTTGAAGAATATTGAGGAGACCATAGCCAAAGACAGGGTAAGTCTTGATAGTATGATGGAAAGTTGTGAATCATCTTCACAAACTATGGAAGAGATAGACAAGGAAACATCCAGGATACTTGAGAAAATAGGTGTACTAGAAATGGAGAAAGGGAGAGTTGCAGAAAGGTCTAGTTCATTAAGAAACCTATTGAATCCTAAGTTCTCAATATTGGAGACTCATCTCACTGAGATGATAAAGGTTGAAAGTTCAATGACAATACCTGCTCTTATTGAACTTCAGGTAGCAGAGATGACATCATAAGCACTGAATGGATTAATCCATGTTAGTGAATTTCTAATAAAGTCACAGAGTGAAGAAATTAAGACCTTGGAAACATCTTTCCAAGATGTCTTAAATTTGGTAAGAAAATACTAGACCACCTGTGCTTCAATTTTTGAAATTTTGAGAATACATTTTCTATTGATGTCAAAGGGAGAGGAAGAAAAGAAAAAATGAGGAGAAGAAAGACATATGTAAAGAAAAGAAAATAAAAAAAAGGAGAACAAGAGAGTTGGAGAAAAGGAGAATAAGGAAGTTGCTTCATGACACTTAGTCATTTTTCTAAGTGTTGCCATCAATGCCAAATGGAGAGATTATTGGCATGTGAGGCTTTGGAGTTTTGGAAATCATCTAAGGGTTTCCATTAATAGAAACACTTATGATAGTGTAATTTCATGTTGTGGACATTGCCACTAGATTTATAGTTATGAAAATGACTAAGTCCAGAATTAGGAAAATAGAGTACAATGCCACAATTTTGGATAGCGATGAAGACATACAAGGTATTATGGATTGCAAAGTTAATTGGAGGTATTTTAGGATATGTACATGCTTCAGTTAAGATTGCATGATTTTTGGATAGATGATGTGAGAGATATAGTGTTTGGAAGGTATGTAAAGACAATAAAATAGTATATCAAGGTACATGAACAATTACAAAGATTAATGATACATAATGGATATGGTAACGTGCTAAGACATGTAAATAAAATATAGTGCCAAATATTTGGTAATATAAAAGCACCAAATCCATATATATCATTTTCACAAGTGATGCAAGAGCATCCTAGGTGTAAGAGAAATCTTGCATCACCCAAAAATATTTTTGTTTTTGTATTCAATAAGGGCTATCTTGTGTAGAGCTGCTATTTATGGAAACTTGCTATTTTTAGTAAGTTGGTCATATCATCTTGGAATGTTTTGATTTCATATGTGGAGGTTCATCTCAGTCATATCAGCCTGCTAGTAAAGTTTCATTGACAGATGAAGTCTAGCTTTGTATATATTCAAGATTTTCGGTATTGGAAGTAGGGTACAGAAAATTTAAACTCAGTTTTGAAGGCTTTAGATGCCCCAAATGAGGTTGAAAATTTGGCTGACGAGTGCTTGCATTGGTCAAGCCTGTAGAGCACTTTGTGGCCTTTCCGAAATGGGATCATAATAGTCAATTGGGTCAACTGGCAATGACTTATGGTCTTTGGAAGTTGTGTCACCTGAAATGGCAGAAAATGATTTCCTTTCAAAAATTTTGTTCGGGTTTCAAAATTTATTTTGAGCCAACTTTGATGTAATAAATTGAAAAATAAAATAATTCTAAGTTTGGTCGGCCCTATGGGCTAAATTTTTGGAACCTTCTCGGGCGGTGGAAATTGCCTATATAAAGAAGGCCCATAGTGTTGTCTAGGGTAGTTTAGGGTAGATCTGGGTAATAATTCAAGGCTTTGTGCTATAGAATATTGTAAGGGGAATGCCCATGTGGCTTTGCATATTGTAATTCTGAAATTTGGAATTCCACACTTGTGGAGATAATAAGAAGCCCATTTTCTATTCTTGCAAATTATTATTGTTTCTCTATTTTTTTTATGTGTTTGTGGTATTAAGGGGAGTGCCCTTCATCAACAAGGTTCTATTATGCTTTGTATGACAATTGTGAAGCTGATTGGAAGGGTAATGTGGTATAAGTATAGTTTGTTTTCGTAAAAGAGAGGATGCAAGCATATGATATGACAAGTTTTTGAGCATAAGAGTAGAGATCAAATCCAAGATCAGTAAGAAGCCAAGCTACAAATGGAACCATCTAAGAAAGATAAGTGCTTGTATTGTTCCTCTTTTGAGAACTATTTTGGGACAACATTAGATGTAAGAGCAGTTTTCTCAGCACCTTTAACTAGGTGTTTTGTATACCCCTAACAGGTTTTTTGTAATCCTCTAATAAGGAAATGTAAAATGTAAGAATTAGCTCCTAAGAGGGACATTATATTTTAGTGCATATTTGTGGGTACCATCCCCACCGGGGTTTTCCCTTTACCAAGGTTTCCTCACGAACAAATCATGGTGTCATGAGTAATGTGTTATGCTTATATGTTATTTTCATTTCTGCATTACTTTGGTTTGTTTATAATGATTTGAAGTTTACAATAAAGTTCTGTAATACTAATTCACCCCCCTCTTAGTATTACCTAATCCTAAAAATGCATGTATATATACATGTATACACACACATGTATATATGCAAATATATATGTGTGTGGGTGTGTATATACATGTATATATGTGTGTGTGTGTGTGTGTGTGTGTGTGTGTATACATATGAATAAGGTGAAATATTATTCATACCAAAATGAATAGGTAGAAATAGTATTCACCCTAAAATGTATGGGGGAAATATGAGATCTATTTCACAATCCATATTCCCAAGGGAGAGATCCAAATTGATCAACCAAAAGGTTAATGCACAATCGAATCAATCTATGGAGAATATGAAAGAGGAAGAAAACCTTATATTTTCCTATTAAAAAGAATGTGTTTGAAATGTGAAATATTTGAAAATAAAATACTAACCTTGAAATAGGGTAGATCTAGAAAATGTTGATTTCTGATGTCTGTGTGTAGTGTCAGGCAATTTTGCAACCTGTTTTGGACTAGAAATGTCGAGACAAAGAAAACCCACAAAACTTTTATCTTTCTGATAGTAGGTAGTCTTTAACCCTGATAAAAGGTCAGAGGCTACATTAATATTTTGAAGGTCGACTTTGACTTTGTTTTCAATTCTAGAAGTTCACCAAAATAGGTATCCAAATCCAAGCTCAGATCCACAGTTCCGCACCTGTATCTAGAAGAAAAAGATGGTTTTTGTTATTTGTTTGAGGGGTTTTCCTTGGTCAAACCCCGGTTTGGATTCAACCTTAATATTGAAATTGAAATGAGAATTCTAGCAAGTAGTAGAAGTAGATCTAACAATGAAGCTATGCAATTCAATAGATATACAATTGTATTTTAAATGTAAAAAGATATATTGATATGAAAGCATGAACACAATAATAGAAAATGTAAATCAAAACCATGAAAGTAAATGCAAAACCTCCATGTTTGTATGCTTGAAATCCACCTTGATAGAGGAGTGAATGGATATAGAAGATGAACAAAGGATATTGAAGGAAGATCATGCTATCATGACTAGATCTAGGGTTTGAATGATAAATCTTGCATGCTTGAGCCAAATCCCTTCAAATTCTTGAATGCTTGAATTCTTGATCTTAAATGGAGAACTCAAATGGAGAAGAGGACTTGAATTCTTCCTTGAAAATGCTTGATGAAATTCTTGATTGAGAGATTGTGGATGCTCATGAATAGATGATGGTGAAAATGAGAGAGGAAAGCCTCCTTTTATAGTGATCTAGGGAACAATCTTATAGATAAGGCTGACATTGGGGAATTAAATCTCAATTAACCTTAACCCCTAGAAATGGACCCATATTAAATGCAATTTAAGGATTTACCATTCTGAAACCCAAAATGGCTGACCCAGAAGCAAGAAAACAAATATTTTTGAAACTCAACACCTGAAAATCATGGGAACTTAAAATTTGACATCTGGGTCAAGGATGAGGTAGACCCCACCCTAGGTTAGGGTCAAGGTTGAATTTGACCCTCAAGGTCAAATTTGACCTTGAGGTTAGAAACCTCAGGACCTCAATCCATAATGCCAGCAAATGAAGAAATAAAGTGAAATCAGGTGAAGAGAGAAGCAAAATAGGGGGAGAAAGCCAGATCTGAGAAGAGACTTGATCAAGGTGCTTGACATGGTCCCAAACTACTTACTTAGAGAACTTAATTCTCTTAAAATAGAAGTGCTTCCATTTTAAGATGACACATTAAGCTGCCACTTTAGCAAGAGTATGGATTCAATGCAAACTCTTGGTAAAGGAGAGAAGAGATCTAGTAGATTCAAAATGAGATAGGATGACACTTAGTTAGGGACATAAGCCCCCAAGCTAAGGATTCTAACTCAGCATACGTGCACGAGGGTGTGAAAACAAAAAGGAAAAAGACACAAAAGAGGGGTTAGTACTAAAACAAACCCAAATTAACTAGCACAAGATACATCACTAAGAAACATTTCTCATACTAATATCATATTTGGAAAGCTATCATAAGAGCATAAATGATTACATAAGAAAGAAAAGAGAAACACTATAAATAAAATAGCTTCATGATCCAGTCCTACTAGCATGAAAGTGAAAAGAGAGAAAGGGAAAAGAGTGATTACCTTTCGTAGTAAGATTCCCACCTCACCATGAATCACCTTAGAGGGAGAGCCCAACAAGTTCACCCATAAACTGTGCCCATAATTGTAATGCATCTTCTGAAAACTTCTGGAATACCCATAGATCCACCTTCTTGTATCACTATGAATTTGAAAATGTGTGTCTGCTCAAGATTTAGCAACTTATGTGCATTACCATCAGAAGATTTAGCATATAAATGCATTTCTTTTCATGGTTTAGCAACTGATGTGTATTACCTTCCAAGATTTGGCATATTAAAAAGTTTGAAAAATGTGTGTCTCCTCAAGATTTAACAACTTATGTGCATTACCATCAGAAGATTTAGCATATAAATGCATGTCTTTTTAGGATTTAGAAACTTATGTGTGTTACCTTCCAAGATTTAGCATGTAATTAAAAATAAAAAACTATAGTACAAGGAAGACCCTATATATGCCCCCTCCTTATCATGGTAGTCTACAAGGAAAGATAAGGAAGAGGATACCTACTTCACAATGCAAGGAGATATCCTATTTACAAAAATGTCTACCATATTCTTAATGAAGGATAGTGATCCCAACATCTAAGAGCATAGATAATAGTGAAAATAATATGTCACTCATGGAAAAAGGATCCTCAAAGAAAGAGATCTTATCAATAAGACCCCCACCAAAGAGGAGTGCTTTAGCTAAAATATCATCTTTCAAAAGTTTGGGAGAAAAGATTCAATCATCAAGCCCCCTACAAATAAGAGGAAGATGAATCTTTGTAATAAGGGAAACAACTCTAAAAATAAAGTAAGGGTGAGAGTTTATAAAGAACATAATGTATAAGATAGAGAAGAAGTGACAACCTAGGACAACAACTTCTCATGTAAGAAAGTTATCCATAGTCAAAACATCTGTCAATATGATGAAATAATATTGCAATATAAATAAATACCACTAAGCTAAGGAAATTAATTCCATAGACAAAGATAAAGAAGGAAGAACCTTTCCCCTTAGGGATAGAGACAAGGGATACCTTTGGAAAAAAAATATCTTAGAAAAGATATCTTGAAAAAGATCAATAGATGATTATAAGCATAATGCAAAACCATAGAAAGATAGGAGAGAAAGAATACCAATTACGCTCAAGGCACCATATATGCTAAAAGCCTAATGGATCTTAGGAGACTAGATGAAAATAAAACTCTTTCCCCCAATCATCAGACAAGAGGGGAAGAAAATGTACATTATATCAGAAGGAGAGGAATCCCCTATATCAAAATTATGAATGAATTGTAAAACTGCACAAGAGTGAGATATAGTTACTAAAGAAATTTTTTCTCTAACATATAAATTGTAATGTTTACAATTAGTAGGTAAATGTGTGTTACTATAATGAAAAGGACATTTATATTTGTATAAAGCATCTATCAGTATAGGTCTAAAGATTTCTTTCTTGGAATTAATTAGTTCAACATATACCTTCTTAGCCACTTCTTGATGAGTATTAGGGTTATCTAAGATGGGTGTGGGAAGAAGAATGTGAAGAGGAGGACAATGATTAACATCACCTACCTTGACTTGAGATTTCAAACAACCAACACCATACATATCCGGTTTAGGGGGTATATGAACTGAAACCTAATACCATGCTCATTAACTCCAAGCAGTAACCTTTATAACCTTGTTTAGTCACCATATTATATCTGATAGTGTACATGCTATGTAAAGATTGTACAGGAGGTGATTGCTTATCATGTTCATGAGTAAAGGTTGTATAAGGTGGAATAATAGGTTTTGAAGAAGTTTCTTTACCCTTTCCTTTAATATCACCTTGCATCGAAGGAGAAGGTAAATCAAAGAAATATTGCACATTGACATCCTGAGCTATAGCTTGAATCCAATCATAAGTACAGGAAGAGTGAGGATTAACAGATGGAGAATTAGGTATTGGATTAGGATTAGGAAGATTAGGATTAGGATTAATAGGATTAAGATTAGGATTGATAGGATTAGAACTAGGATTCATAGGATTAGGAAGATTAGGATATTGTGTATCATCTACCAAAGTCTTCAAATAATCCAAAAGATTAATAAAGCTACCACATAAATATTTAATGAAGGTTTTGAATGTAGGAAGACTAGTGTCAGTCAGCTTCACAAAAGCATAGGCAAGAAAAAAGTGAAGGGTCATCAACATAATGAAGTGAATAATACTCTCATAAACATCATAGGTATTGTAAAGAGATGCTAAAAGAAGGGTAATAAGGAACATGACCACACACCAAAGCATCTTAACAATTTCCACATTAAAATGAAAATGCAAGAAATGTTTTTGTATTTTATTGAATATATTAATTTTTTTTTGTGTTCTTGAATTTTAAAATGCAAGAGCATAAATTAGATCTAATCTTAAGGGAAATCTAACACCAAAAAGAAAGAGAGTAAGTATGTCAGGTTCACCAAAATGAATAATGAAGGTGAAACCACAAGATAATATGAAGGGAAAGTTAACACCACAAACACAATAGGCCATCTAAATCCACAAAAGAAAGGGGTAAGTGTGTTGGGTTCACCAAAATGAATGAGATGAAATAGTACTCATACCAAAATGAATAGGTAGAAATAGTATTCACCCTAAAATGTATAGGGGAAATATGAGATCTACTTCGAAATCCAAATTCCCAAGGGAGAGAGTCAAATTGATCAACCAAAAGGTTAATGCACAATCAAATCAATCTATGGAGAATATGAAAGAGGAAGAAAACCTTATGTTTCCCTATAAAGAAGAATGTGTTTGAAATATGAAATAGTTAAAAAGAAAATACTAACCTCGAAATAGGGTCGATTTGGAAAATGTTGATTTCTGATGTCTGTGTCTAGTCTTGGGCAACTTTGTAACTTGTTTTAGACTAGAAATGCTGAGATGAAGAAAAATCAGAAAATTTTTATCTTTTTGATAGCAAGTAGCCTTTGACCCCAATAAAAGGTCAAAGGGTACATGAATATTTTTAAGGTCAAGTTTGACTTTGTTTTCAAATCTCTAAATTTCTTTGAAAAGGGTATCCAAATCCAAGCTCAGATCCGCAGTTCTGTACCTGTATCTAGAAGAAAAAGAGGATTTTTGTTGTTTGTTTGAGGGGTTTGCCTTTGTCAAACCCCGGTTTGGAATCAACCTTAATATTAAAATTGAAATGAGAATGCTAGCAAGTAGTAGAAGTAGATCTAACAATGAAGCTATGCAATTCAATAGATATGCAATTGTATTTAAAATTAAACAGATATATTGATATGAAAGTTTGAACACAATAATAGAAAATGTAAATCAAAACCATAAAAGTAAATGAAAAACCTCCATGTTTGTATGCTTGTATTCCACCTTGATAGAGGAATTAATGGATCTAGAAGATGAACAAAGGATCTTGAAGGAAGATCACACCATCGTGATGGCTAGATCTAGGGTTTGAATGATAAATCTTGCATGCTTGAGCTGAATCCATTCAACAGCTTGAATGCTTGAATTCTTGATCTTCAATGGAGAACTTGAATGGAGAAGCGAACTTGAATGCTTACTTGAAAATGCTTAATGAAATTCTTTCTTGAGAGATTGTGGATGCTCATGAATAAGTGATGGTGAAAATGAGAGAGGAAGGCCTTCTTTTATAGTGATTTAGGGAACAATCCTCTTGAGAAGGCCAACATTGGGGAATTAAATCCAAATTAACCTTAGCCCATAGAAATGGACCCATATTAAATACAATTTAAGGATTCACCATTCCAAAAACCAAAATGGCCGACCCGAAAGTGGGAAAACAAATATTTCCAAAACCTGACACCCAAAAATCATGGGAACCTGAAATTTGAAATTTGGGTCAGGGACGAGGTAGACCCCACCCTAGGTTAGGGTTGAGGTCATCCCTAACCTAGGTCAAGGTTGAGGTCAAATTTGACCCTCAAGGTGCTTGACATGGTCCCAGAGTACTTACTTAGAGGGCTAAATGCTCTTAACATGGAAGTGCTTCCATTTTAAGATGATACAATACACACACACACACACACACACACACACACACACACACACACATACATACATATGTATATATATATACATATATACATATTCATATATATATATATATATATGTGTGTGTACATATATACATGTATGTGTATATATACATGTATACATGTCACATATTCACATACATGTATATGACATGGCATATAGATGTACATGTGTATGTATATATATATGTACATGTGTATGTACATACATATCATATATATGTATGTGTATGTGCATTTATACATGTACATACATGTGTCATATATATGTACATGTGTATGCATTATATGTATACATGTATGTACATATACACATGTACATGTATGTATAACATATATATATATATATGTGTGTGTGTGTGTGTGTGTGTGTGTACATGTGTATGTACATATCATATATATATCTTAATATACATGTGTACATTTCATATATATGTACATGTATGTATGTATACATGTATACATGTCACATATACATATACACATACATATTATGACATGTATATATACATATATATGTACATACACATACATATATATGCATATATGTACATATATATGTCATAAATATATACATGTGCATATTATATATATGTACATACATGTCATATATATGTACATGTGTATGTAGTAAATGTACATACATATCATATATATGTATATGTGTATGTGCATATATACATGTACATACATGTGTTATATATATGTACATGTGTATGCATATATATGTATACATGTATGTACATATACACATGTACATGTATGTATAACACACACACACACACACACACACACACACAAACATAGATATATATATATATATATGTACATGGGTATGCATAAATACATATATGTGTATGTACATATACATGTATATACATGTAATATATATATATGTACATGTGTATGTACATATCATATATATATCTATATATACATGTGTACATTTCATATATATGTACATGTATGTATATATACATGTATATATGTCACATATACATATATATGTACATACACATACATATATATGTGTCTATGTATATATTTATGTGTACATATATATGTCATAAATATATATATGTGCATATTATATATATGTACATGTGTATGTACATATACATACATACATATGTCATATATGTACATGTACACATACATGTACATACATGTCATATATGGTTGGATACTACAATTGAAATAATTGTTGTATTGTCGTTTATGTCAAACCTTAACTGGTAAGATAGTTTCTATCTAAGAAAGTACTATATCTATTGGTTGATGAAAAGGATTAGGGAAAGGGAGATAAAAATAGCACCTAAGGAAAGGTTGAGTTATTTGATACTTCAATGACTATTTGATTATTTGGCACTATGATGAGATAATGTATTGTTTATCTAAGTAAGAAGAAAGGTTGAAGAAGTAGGCTTAATAAAAAAAAAGTGAAGAAATCTAGTATAAGCTTAGTGATGTTAGTGTCAACTAAGCACTAGTATATGTGGAGTAAATCTAGTGTTGACCAAACATCAATTTATGTCAAGTGACAGGAAATTACCGAGCAAGAAAGTGTTAGCCAATGAAGACCATTTGAAGAGATGACTGAGTAATAAAGTTATGACTGAGGATATGAACACAGTATTGACTGAGCGTTAGAAATTTAGATTTCTACACGACACAGTTGAATTATTGGTTTATGTAAATCATGTTGACTTTATTAATTGATTGTATGGAGAATTTAATGCATGGTAAATTATTTTATTATGATTTCAATGAGGAGATTCAAGATGTTTCTAGAAAGATTTATGAAAGACTTAAATGTTGGAAAGATATGTTGGATTTGACCTAACCTAAGATCTACATAGGAGATTAAGAGGAAAAAGATAGATCTACCTATCTGGAGAGGTATAAAAGAAACCTAATGGTGAGGTTACATAGTATGATGGTGATGTTGATGTTATTGACTGATAAGTCCAAGAAAAAGGTTGAAGGTGAAGATCAAAGTTGTGATTGCTTGAAGTGAATTCCAAGAAGATCAGTGATGGAGATGGAAATGATATTTAGTCAGTAAATCAACATTTATGTGCAAATTGGATATGATATCTTCAAAGTGAGTTGTATATTTTATAGATCAGAAACTACTACTACTTTCTAACCATTGTAAGAGTCAAAATCCTTTAATCAAGGTTGACCTAACAGTCACTGATAAATCCTTCAATCAAGGTGGCATTCTAATGGGATGTACTCAAGTCCTCTGACGAGGCCACTCCCAATAGGGTGATTAAAATCATTTAACATGGTCACACCTAATAGTGTATTTTTATACCTTTAACTAGGTTGGCTTTTCACGGAGCTCACTTTAGAAGAGTCAAAATATCAGTAACATGTTACAAAGTGGTTTTTCCCAAATTTGGTTTCCACTATAAATCCTGGTGTCATACTTGTTTGAATGTTTTGATATTCTACAAGTTAAATACGATTTGACAGTAGACTACATGTTATGTGTTTTTTTGATTTATGACTGAGTTGAGTTGGTCATTAGATCTAAGTTTGTTGAAGTGTTTGAATGTTCAATTGGTACATTTGGACATGAGAATAATTGATTCACCCCCCTCTCTATTGTTCTAAATCATATTAATAGTTCATATTAGAGTTGTTGATGCTTACAATTTTTTTTTAAAGGTACTTGAAGCTAATGATCAAGATGTATAAGAAGGAGGTACCAAAGTTGAAAAAGGAGAACTTCCTTGTATGGAAAAGTTTGATTAAATTGTATCTAGCTAGTATTGGTGATTTGGAAAAATACTATGTTGAATATGACTATGTTGCACATGCTGCACCTATGACTGCCAAGAAGATGAAATAAAAACAAGAACACAATCAAGCAATGTTGGAGATTGCATCTACCTTAAGCTATCTTGAATTTGAAGACATCAAGGACTGTACTACTACAAAGAAAATGTGGGATGCTCTTGCAACCATCTATGGTGGTGATACAAATGTACTGAGGGAAAAGGATGAAAGATCGAGAGGTGAGTTTAATGAAATGAAAATGCAAGAAGGTGAGAATATTGCTCAGTATTGTGGAAGAATCAAAGAAATAGTGAATTCTATTAGAGGATCTAATAGAATCATTGATGATGAGACTATCATTGGAAAGGTATTGAGAACTCTTCTTCCTATTTATGCTATCATAATTTTAGAAATTCAAGAATCAACATGTAACCCTAGTAATGTTCTGAATCAGGAAAGCCTTGTTAGTAAGCTTACTACTTTTGAACTGTCTAACTATGATAACTACACTATTCCTAATGTTGAATTTGCATTCAAGTCACAAATGGTTTTTTATAAATCTAAAAGAGAGAAAGATAAATGTGTGAAAAGTGAAAGTGAAAGTGAAAGTGGAAGTGACAGCGACACTTCTGATGAGGAACTGGTTGATGTTGAAGCACTCATGGCTAGAAGATTGAAGAGAGGAAAAGGAAAATACAAAGGTAAACTTCCTATAATATATTTTTCATGTAAAAATGTTAGCCATATTGTTGCAAGGTGTCCTGACAAGAATGACAATGATGAGGATAGAGAAAGAAAGTAAAAAGATAAGAGAGGTAATGATAGGGAGAGGGGATGAACTAATCACAAGTTCATCCTTCTTGGCTACCACTAAGACATTAGGTTTCTTCCATATCCACCAATTGGATCTATAGGAATCCTTTATGCTTGAGATCCCCCAATCCAAAACCCCACTCTTCTATCTAGAGAAAAACTCCAAGCTTTTCCACTTCTAGGTACTCATCTTAGGTGAGTAATACACTAGGCTCCATATCTTTCTCCAAGGTCTAAATACTCACAACTCTCCAAGATTCTTGTATGGTTAAGGAGGTGTTGTATAACCTTCCAATACACTATTCCCAATGCTTAAGATAACCTCATGCATTGATTCATCTTATAGATTTCAAGATTTTCTATCAAAATAGGGCTACAAGGAAAACACCCCTATCAGCCCTCTGCTTCGAGAAATTGGGGAATGAATCAATTTCTCTTCATTAAACCCTCCAAATTTCCTTCAGAGACTCCTATTATTTCATCTAGGACTCAAGGATTTTGGGATTTTTGGACCTCTAAATGGTCGTACATTACCCTGACACATATTGAGGGTTTTTGAGGGTTTCTAGGCCTTTTTTACGTTTGTCTACTCATTATCTTGATTAGGCACCTTCTAGGATTGGTAGAAGCCCTTCCTTCACACTAAATAACCTCTTCTCAATCCCCTATCCATTTCATGCTTTCATTCTTCCACATCTTCATAACCCTTCAAACTAGAACCTCTGCAACTTCACTCTTCCCTAACCAGGCATGCATTAGCTCACCTAGGGAAAGAGTTTAAAAATGCTTTTGTGGCTTTTGAGGGCCCTTCCTCCTAAAATAAAAAAAGTACATAGATTATAATCACTATCCCCAAGGGGCCATACTATTTCTATAGTGGGATAGTGAGTTACATGACTCTCAATACCAACTTCCTGGTTTAGGATAGTGAACTAGCAAAATGAAAATATTTACAAACTTGGAAAGAAACACACACACACACACACACACACACACACACCTAATATATTGAATCAAAAATACTCTAAATAAACCAAAATACAATGTCAAAGTGTTACAGTAACTAGATTAGCACACAAAATCTTCCATTAGCTCTCTGCTAAGTCTTTTACATACAGATTTCCTTCTACAACATATCATTCATATACTGACACACACACACACTTCTAGAAATATTAGGGTTTGGTAGGCTTATATTTTGCTTCTTAGTTATTTTCCCATCATGGCTAGGGTTTCTATCAATCCTTAAGTCTAATCCACCATTTTAAGAAGTGGGTGTAAAATGTTGTCTAACAACATTTGCAAAGTTGCAAAGTTGCACTTTGCAACTTTTACAACTTTTACAAATTTTTACATGTTTTGCCAAAATGGCTAACTCCTAGCTCCCTAAGACCAAAGACTCTTCCTAGGTGACTTCTAGGTATAGAAAATTTATTTCCAACTACTAAAATCTTGAAAAGTCTCCAAAATAACTCCTAACCTCTCAGTAGGACTTCATGTCAAGGAGTACCTCACTAGCCTTGAGGTCTATCCAAAGACTCTTAAGACTTTTAATCACCTAACTAACATTTCCAAAACACACAACTTGGTCCTCTAACCTTGATTTCACTTACAAGGCTCTCTTAGAGAAAGACAAAAAAATTTCTATTGGTGAGGGCCCTATTCTATTTAGGTGCCCCTACACCATACTCCCCACCAAAGAGGCTAAGTCCCCTCTGGAGGAAAAAGGTGGAGATCCACTCCAATGAGCTTGAACTAGTTCTCAAGGATCCAACTTGCCTCTAAGTCTAGTTTTTATTTCTATTTGATCAGGTGCTCATGGTATGTACCATGCCTAGTCTTTTCTTGAACTCGGGAGTCTAAGATCTTCTCTACTTGTAGCTTGGGTTGAGGAGGCAGAGATACTATTTGGACTTCTTCCTTAGCCTCCTCCATATTTTGATCCATCTTAGTAAGGGGTCCCCTGTACTTAACCAAGTATACAACATTGAAGATGGGAGATATATATATATATATATATCTCATTAGGAAGATCAATTTGTAAGCATTCTGCCCATACTTGGCCAGTATAGGGCATGGACCAATTATCCTCATTTGAAGCTTTGTGGGAACTCCTTGTTCCATTATTTCTTTGTTTAGGTGGACCATGACCAAGTCCCCTACACCAAATTGTACCTCTCTTCTCTTGAGATCAACCTTGTCCTTGATCTTCTTGGTGTTGTCAATGAGGGACTATTTCACTTGGTCATGTACCTCTTTCATAGACTTATGGGAATCTTCAACATAGCCACTATTAGGGACTTGGTTTTCCAAATTTATTAGTTCACATACACCCCTAGGATGTATCCCATAGACAATCTCAAAAGGAATCTTTCTAGTAGTCCTATTAATGCTATCATTATAGGAAAACTCTGCTTTGTGAAGGACTAAGTCCCATGTCAAACCATATTCCTTGGTTAAACATCTCAGCAAATTTCCAAGTGTCCTATTGACCACATCAGTTTGACCATCAGTTTGAGGATGGTAAGATAAACTAAATGCTATATTGGTACCTAGTATTTTCCATAAGGACCTCCAAAAGTGTCCCATAAATTTTCTATCCCTATTAGATACAATGCTACTTGGCAAGCCATGAATCCTCACAAACTCTTTGAAAAAAAAAAAAAAAATATGACTTGCATCATGAGTGACTTTACATGGGATAAAATGACTCATTTTAATGAATCTATCTACTACCACATATATGCTGTCAAAGACACTCTTTTTCCTAGGTAATCCAACCATAAAATCCATACTTACACATTCCCAAGGTCTGCTTGGTATTGGAAGAGGCTGATAAAATCCTACATTTGTAGAAGTGCCCTTTTCTCTTTGACATATGATGCATTTCTCTACATAGGTTCTAACATCTCTCTATATTTTAGGTCAATAGTAGTATCTTTGGACCAATTCCAAGGTCTTGTTGAGGCCAAAATGGTCACTCAAACTCCCATTATGTTTTTGTTGAATGAGATTCTCCCTCATTGATCCTCTTGGAACACACAACTTCCCTCCTTTAAAGAGCAGTCCATTCTGTAATGTATACTCTACAAACTCACCATGAAGTGATTTAAATGATCTTGACACTCCTTGTATGCTACTACAAAATATTCATCTGTTTGGTATAGCTCCTTGAAGTTATCTAATCCTATGCTTTTCATTTGGATTTCTTGAGTAGTGAGTAGCCTTCTACTCAAAGAATCTACTAATTTATTGAGTTGTCCTTTTTTATGTTTTATGTGAAGGTATATGACTACAAGTACTCCACCCACTTGACATGCCTATGACTCAACTTTTCTTGGGAGTTGAGAAAGCTCAAAGCTTGATTATCAGTGAACACTAAAAATTCATTGGGAAAAAGATAATGCCTCCAGCTTCTAAGGGATTGAACAAGTGCATAAAGTTCTAAGTCATAGGAAGAGTACTTTTTCTTTGCTACATTTAGCTTCTCATTAAAGAAAGCCACTAGTCTATTGGTTTGACTTAACACCCCTCCTACTATTGTATTGCTAGCATCAAACTATATGAAAAAAGGTTCATCAAAAGTGGGTAACCTTAGGATAGGCTTAGTGGCTACCTCTTTCTTCAATGTTTCAAATCCCTTATCTGCTATAGGTTTCCACAAAAATTTGGTTTTCAATACAACCTTGATGCTATCCATCACAGGAGCATAAATTCCACTGAAGTTCCCAATGAACTTCCTATAGTATTGAGCTAGGCCATGGAAACTCCTCACTTCATTGGAACTGTTAGGAGTTGGCCAACTTAATACTGTTGCAACCTTAGTTTCATCCATTTTTAGGTCTCCTTGTGATAGAAAAAATCCTAAATAGACTAGTTCTTGCTTCATAAAATCACACTTTTCTAGATTAATGGTTAGGTGTTCCTCCTTCAATTTAGATAACATAATCTTGAGATGCATTAAGTGTTCCTCTTTACTCATACTAAAAATTAAGATGTCATCTAAATAGACTACCACAAACTTACATATGAAGTCTTTCAATACCTCATTCATGAGCCTCATAAATGTTCTTGGAGCATTGGAGAGGCCAAATGGCATAACTAGCCATTCATAGTCCTTCAATGGTTTTGAAAGTTTTTTTTCACTCATCTCCCTCTTTTATCCTTATTTGATGATAGCCACTTTTAAGGTTAATCTTAGTGTAGTACTTATCCCCTCCTTGGAAATCCATTAGGTCTTCAATCCTAGGTATGGGAAACCTATACCAAATTGTGATCTTGTTAATGGCTCTAGAGTCTGTACACAATATCCATGTTCCTCCTTTCTTGGGTGCCACAATAGTAGTCACAACACATGGGATGATGCTCTTTCTTATTAACCCTTGATCCATAAATTATTGCACTTGCTTTTCAACTTCCCTATTCTATTTAGGAGTTATCTTGTAAGGTGCTTTGTTTGGCAATGATGCCCCTAGAATCAAATATATTTGATGGCTGATTTCTCTCTTGGGTGGCAGGGTTTCAGGTGCTCCATCTGATATGATGCTCTTGAACTCCTTCAAAATGTGTTGCACTTAATGTGGTATGTCCACCTTATTAGTCTCTATTTCCTCCTTGGGTTTCACTACAATGGCATATCCCACTCCTTTTTCAAGAGTTTTCATGAACTATTTCCCTTTCAACATCAACACATTAGGCCCACTTCCTTGACTATCTGACTCAAGTAGTGACTGAATTTTATAACTCACTCCATCCTTTATGAAGGTGTATGAGTTTAGTTCACCATTGTGCATGGCATCTCTATCAAATTTCCATGGCCTAACTAGTAATAGATGACATGTATCCATTGGAAAAACATCACATAAAAGCTTGTCTTTATACCCTCCTACGGTGAACTCAATCCATGCTTGTTGATTAACCAAGACATGCTACCCTTTGTTTAACCAAGTGACTTTGTAAGGAGTACTATGAGATATTTTGGGAATCTTGACCTTGGTTATGGCCTCTTCTAATATAATTTTATAAGTAGACCACAAGTCTATGATAACTTTACAAACCTTTACCATAATCTTACACCTTATCTTGAAGAGTGACCTCCTTTGTTTGGGTTCTTGCTTGACTAGTTCTGTAATTAGGATCCTCCTTATCATCAAATTATCTCCACTCTATAAATCCAATTGGATATTAGGAGACTTAACACTTGAAGTATCTTCATGTACATATGCCACTTTCATCTCACTTTGTGATGTTGATCCCTTTCTAGGACACCTATAGGTAGGGTGCCCTAATTGCTGACATTGATAACATTTCATAGTAGAAAAATAAGATGGTCCTCTTCCTCTTGGTGATCTACCTCTTCCTCCAAATCCTCTACCTCTACTTGAACCACCCCTTTGAATGGTCTCTCCACTTTGTTCAGTCAGCTTGGACTCACCTTGGGGTATGCTATCATTGCTTCTACCTCCATAGCTTCTCCTATGTCCTCTACCATCTCTACCTCTTCCTCTATTATTTGAGGTCTGGTCCTTATTCCTCCTTCCTTTCTCTTCCACCTTTATAGCTATTTGGTATCATTCATGGACTATTTTAGGAGTGACTAGACTCATGTCTTCTTGGATGGACCACTTAAGACCATTTAAGTATCTTTCTAACCTAATACTTTCATCTTCCACCACCTTGGACCTTAGGTATAGTTTTTGAAATTATTTAGTGTAGGAGTGTACATCCATCTCCTTTTGTCTAAGGTTTTTCCTTCTCCTATGCAACTATATCTCATAATCATCAGGAGTATAAGCCTGCTTAATTTTAGCCACCATTCCTTTCCAAGTGACAATGGGGCTCTTTCCTTCCTTCTCTCTTTTAGTTTGGACAAATTTCCACCAGGTTAAGGTAGAGCCTCTTAACCTTGACCTTTTCAGCATTAGAGAAACCATCACATTCAAAATGGATCTCCATTCAATCAATCCAATCCATGATGAGATCTAGATCCATCTTTCCACTGAACAAAGAATGCCTTCCAAAGCTTTGTTGTTCATTTCCTTTAGTGCCTTCAAGAAAGGCTCCTCTAGTATAATAGGGTCTCATATTGGGGCTTCTTCCTCCAACTCAATATCCTTTTCTTTGGCTTCCCACTCTTCCTTCTATTCCATATTGTCCTTAACTCTATATGCCTTGTCTTGGACATCACCTAACAACCATTCAAGTTGTGCTAGTCTTTCTCTCAGTGACTTGTTATCCTCCTCTTTCTCTTCAACTTTATTGGCCAATTCAGAATTGGTCACCATTATGGTTGATCCACTAGATTTAGTAGGTGAAATCATTTAGCTTTGTTTTCAATTTCTTTTCCCACACCTTTAATAGGCTATGATACCACTTGATAGGGAGAGGGGATGAACAAATCACAAGTTCATGCTTCTAGTCTACCATTGAGACCTAAGGCATCTTCCAAGTCCAAAAAATAGATCTATAGGACCTCTTCTATGCTTGAGATCCCCAAATACCAAACCCCACTCTTCTATCTGGTGCAAAAATCCAACCTTTTCCACTTCTAGGTACTCATCTTAGGTGAGGAATACACTAGGCTCCTTAGCTTTCTCCAAGGTCTAACTACTCACAACTCTCCAAGCTTCTTCTAGGGTTAAGGAGGTGTTTTATAACCTTCCAATACACTATTTTGAATTCTTAAGATAACCTCATGCATTGATTCATCTTACCAATTTCAAGATTTTCTATCAAAATAGGGCTACAAGGAAAACACCTCTATTAGCCCTCCTGCTTTGAGAAATTAGGGAATAAATCAATTTCTCTCCATTAACCCCTCCAAAATTCCTTCAAATACTCCTATTATTTCATCTAGGACTCAAGGATTTTTGGGGTTTTAGGCCTCCAAATGGTCATACAATACCCTGACACAGATTGAGGGTTTTTGAGGGTTTCTAGGCCTTATTTAGGTCTGTCTATTCATTAGCTTGATTATGTACCTTATAGGATTGGTAGGATCCCTTCCTTCATAGAAAAGAACCTCTACTAAATCCCCTATCCATTCCATTCTTGCATTCTTCCACATCTTCATAACCTTGCAAACTAGAACCTCTACAACTTCACTCTTCCCTAATTGGGCATGCATGATGCAGGAGCATCTTGCATCACAAAATAAAAGGGGGTATGATAAAAAAAAGTGGAGAGAGAAAGTAACAAAGAAAAGAGAGAAGAAAAAAAAGAAAAAAAAAAAAAAAGAGAGAAGAAAGAAAAAAGAAGAAAAATAAAAAGAAAAGTTATTTCGTTTACCAAGGTTCATAGGTGGGATAAAAAAGAAAATAAAAATCATTTCATTTATTGAGGTGTGTAGGTGGAATTTTTTAAATTTGTAGAAATTTCTTGCATTTAATATTTGTAGCTAGGTAGTTACACCTTTCTATTTTCTTATTGGCCCACAAAGGCAATGTAATTTTCTAATTAGTCCACATGGTGGTGCTTAATATTAATTGGGTGGGTATTTAATATTTGTATCAAGGTAGTTGTATCTATCTTTTATCACACATTGGTGGTGTTGTAATATATTGGATGGTAAATGCCTATATAAAGAAAGCATAAGAGCATTCATAAGCAAGCTCTCAAGTGGTAGGATCTTGTATTGGGGAAGAAGCTCTCAAGTTGTAAGCTCTTGGACTTAAAGCTCTCTCATTGCAAGCTCTCAAGTTGTAATCTCTCATGTGGAAGATCTCATATTTTGAAGAATCTCTTATGTTTTTAGATGTCTCAAGTTGTAGAAGCCGCCCTCATTAGTGGTATTAGAGTGGGAGTTCCTGAGTGTGTGGATAGATCACTGAGTGTGAGGCAGTTTACACCAGGACCTTGGGTTGGGTGAAGTTTTCCTTAAGAGGATTTGAGTATGGAGAAGAGAAAGAAGATGAATTTTATGATTGGATAGATTCTTAGAATTCCAAGACTTGAGAAAATTAGAGAGAGATATCAAGAAGAGATGAGAATTGTAATACTGGATTTGAAGAAGCAAGTGGTTGAATTAGAATCAAAGCTGAGAAAGAGAATATCGATTCAAAGAGATGATGATAATTATTTAGATGAAGAAAAGAAAGAAGTTATAGTGGAGTATTATGCATGCGATACTAAAGAAGAGGTAGAGCACAAAGATGCAAAGATTCATGAACCTGAAGTTGATGAAGATGATTTATTAATGAAGATTGCAGTAGTTGAGGAAGAGTGGAATTCTTTGGTTGGAGGTCAAAGGAAAGAATTGTTAATCTCTATTGAGAATTCAAGTTATAATTAGTATCAAAGGCTATCAAAGAGTTCGGTCAGTCATTTACATTGAGCCAATTGGTAACATGAAGCTAGACAGACCAGTCGGTAAAGCATATAGACTGAACAACAGACAGTTTACCGAGTACCAGCAAATACTGACATCGATAGACAATAAACACTGAGAAACACAGTATACTCTGAGAAGCTTACATAGTATTTACCAATCATCATAAGAAACATCCTAGTAATCATAAATGGTGAGTATCGAGTACCAGCAGATATTGATATCGACAGACAATAAACACTGAGTGACGCAGTATACTCTAAGCAGCTTACACAATGTTTATCAATCATCATAGGAAATGGCATAGTAATAAAAAATGGCACATTATTCTATGCAAACAGTTACAACAGATCGTAAAATAGTTTACCAAGATCAAGGAACATTTATCGTAATAGATACTCATTAAATGTAATGTATATCTTATTGCAATAGTTGATCTATGATATTTTGTACTGTAGATCTTAGGGTTATGATTGTTTATTGTAACCTAATTTTGTTAAAGCGGCAAAATAGAACACTATATATTCTATGTGTTCACATCATTTTTAAGAATTGATATATGAATCAATGAGCACTTGAAGCTATTGCCTAACTTCAAGTCAATTAGCTAATATAGTAGAAAAGAGTAAAGAAATTTTTAGATTAGCAGAATCAAAGAAGGCTACCAAGTAGATTTAGAGTAGAGATTCATCATAGTTAAGGTGATATTTTATGAGAACTTATAGATCTATTTCAGACAATTGAGTTTTCAATTAGAAAATAATTACTTATTATTTTTTGACAATTGTAATAGAGTTTTGGATAAATATCTTAACCAAGTAGACTTAATAGTCTTATGTAAATCTCTTAACCAAGTGAAAACTTCATTAGTGTTGTTAAAATCCTATATATAGGTAGATCTAGCTAATCTAACATGTCACTCCTAACAGGGTGAGATCACTAGAAGTGATCAAAACTTGTAGCTTTAACAGGCCAAGCTTTTCTATCTGTAGTAGTGAAGAATTTGTGGGTGTCATCCCCATTGTAGTTTTTACCTTCTAACAAGGGTTTCTACAATACAAAAATACTTATGTTATGTGATTTTCATATTGATTTCATGTTGTTTACTTACATAAGTTAAATGGATGATTGATTCATGTAATTAGATTCAAGTTATTTTAGTCGGTTATCATTGTTTATAGTTTTAGATCTGAAAGGTTTACAAGTAGAGTTTTAGAAGGCATTGATTCACCCCTCCCCTCTAACTACCTATCTCTTTGATGAAGGCTTCTCCCCTTAATACCACAAACACATAGCAAAAATAGAGAAACGACAATAATTTGCAAGAATAGAAAATGGGCTTCTTATTATCTCCACAAGTGTGGAATTCCAAATTTCAGAATTACACTATGCAAAGCCACATGGGCATTCCCCTTACAATATTCTATAGGAAAAAGCCTCAAATTATTACCCAGATCTTCCTAGAACTGCCCTAGACAACACTACGCGCCTTCTTTATATAGGCAATTTCCATCACCTGAGAAGGTTCCAGAAATTTAGGTCATAGGGCCGACCAAACTTAGAATTATTTTATTTTACAATTTATTACATCAAAGTCATCTCAAAATAACTTTTGAAACCTAAACAAAAATTTTGAAGGAAAATTATTTTCTACTATTTTAGGTGACCCAACTTTCGAAGACCATAAGTCATCGCTAGTTGACCTGAT
Organism: Chamaecyparis obtusa; assembly: GCA_027943335.1. Taxonomy (NCBI): domain Eukaryota; kingdom Viridiplantae; phylum Streptophyta; class Pinopsida; order Cupressales; family Cupressaceae; genus Chamaecyparis; species Chamaecyparis obtusa. The sequence continues at coordinate 694,230 of BSBK01008509.1, forward strand.
TGACTATTATGACCCCATTTCAAAAAGGCCACGAAGCGCTCTACAGGCCTAACTCACACAAGCACCCATCACCCAAATTCTTGACCTCATCTGAGGCCTCTAAAGCCTTAAAAAATGAGTTCAAAGTTTCTGTACCCTATTGCCAATACCAAAAATCTTTAATATCTCCAAAGATAGACTTGATCTGTCAATGAAACTTTACTGGAAGGCTAATACGACTGAGATGAACCTCCACATGTGAAATTAGAACATTCCAAGATCGCATGACCAACTTAGTAAAAATAGAAAGTTTCTATAAATAGCAGCTCTGCACAAGATAGCTCTTATTGAATACAAAAACAAAAATATTTTTGGGTGATGAAAGATTTATCTTACACCCAGGATGCCTTTGCATCACACACCCAGGGTAATTTGAGAAGTGACCCTATCACAACTCAAGTGTGAAGAGGAAAACCAAGGTGGTTAACCTCCTCCCTTGTCAGCCATGATGAATCTTCAATAGGTCATCCTTTCCACTTGACTAGATATTCTTCATATGTCATGTTCCTTGTGCTTCTGCCAACATGACTATCCAATATGTCTTCAATCTCCTTGGTATTTGAACTACTTGCTGGAATACTCCACTATGCCACTGTGATCTCATTTTGAACACCTCCTTCATGATACTCTGTCATATTTGAAATGTTAAACACTGGTGAAATATTCAGCTCACTAGGCAATTCTACCTCATATGCATTTACTGAATAATGCTTCTTTAGTATCTTACATGGTCCAAACTTCTTCATTTTCAGCTTGTTATATGTACCAACTGGAAATTACTCCTTTTTCAAATGAACCATGACTTCATCCCCAACCTAAAATTCCTTATGCCTTCTTTTCTCATTTTCCTTAGCCTTATACTATGCATTCATCTTGGTAATGTGCTTCCTCACCTCCCCATGGATGTTCTTCAAATGTTCTACAAAATCCTTAGCTTTAGCACTACTTATTTCTCCTTTATCTATCTTTCTCAATTTAGATGCATTTCTTGGACTACTTCCATATACAATCTGGAATGGTGATTTACCAGTGCTCCTACTGATAGAATTATTGTATGCAAATTCTACCTATGGTAAAATCAAATCCCATCTTGTTGGCTTATCTCCAACCAAACATCTCAACAAATTTCCCAAACTCCTATTCACCACCTCTATCTGTCCATCAGTCTGTGGATGATGTGATGAATTGAACTTCAAATCTATCTTCAACTTCTTCCACAATGTTTGCCAAAAATATCCAACAAACTTAGTTTCTCAATCTGAAGCTATGGTCTTTGGAAAATCGTGTAGTCTCACTACCTCTTTGAAAAAAATTCTTCTACATGAACAACATTATTAGTCTTATTGTAGGGAATGAAATGTGCCATCTTTGAAAATCTGTCAACCACCACAAAAATTGAATCATGTCCCCACTGAGTCCTCAATAAACCAAGAAAAAAGTCCATACTGATATCCTCCCAAGGCTTCTCTGGTATAGGTAATGGCTGATACAACCCTGTATTCTAATTCACTCCTTTCACCATCTAACATACTCTGCAACTCTGTACAAACTTCTTAACATCTTGCTGCAATTGTGGCTAATAATAATTCTCACTAACCAAAGAAATGGTTTTATCATCACCAAAATGTCCAGCCAATCCTCTACTATGCTTCTCTTTGATGAGATTCTCCCTCGTAGAACTTTGTGGAATGCACAACTGACTCCCTCTAAATAGCATATCATCCTAGATGATGAAATCCAGCCATTTCATCCTGTCTAGAGTAATAGGTTCTATACAAGCATCACCAAAATTAGGATCCTCTGGATATAAATTCTTGAGTTCCTTGAACCCAACCACTTCAATCTACATTTTTGTTAGCAATAGTTTCCTTATGCTAAGAGCATTAGCAACCCTATTAGAATTTCCACTCCCATGTTTCAAAACAAATGTATAACTCTGCAAAAACTCAACCCATTTCAAATGCCTTTGATTCAACTTTCCTTGAATATTCAAATATTATAAAGCTTGATGATCAGTACACAAAAAAAACTCCTTAGGAAGAAGATAATGTCTGCACTTCTTTAATGCCTAAACTATAGCATAAAATTCTTAATCATAAATATAATACTTTCTCTTGGCATCATTTAACTTCTCACTAAAATAGGCAACATGTTTACCTTCTTGGCTCATAACAACTCCTATTGCACTGCCGTTAGCATCACAATCTACTTGAAACACCTTATTAAAATATGGAAGTGCTAAAATAGGTTTCTCTGTAACTTTTTGTTTCAACAACTGAAAACTCTTTTCTGCCCTATTAGTCCACTTAAACTCTTTTCTATCCCCTCTCATTGTTTAAGTCAAGGGTCCACAAATACTACTAAATTTTTTTATAAACTTTCTATAAAAGCTAACCAAACCATGAAAAGATCTTACCTCAATAGCACTCCTTGGAGTAGGCCATTCAAGGATAGCCTGTACCTTCTCTAGGTCCATTTTTAGACCTTCTGTTGAAACTTCAAATCCCAAATACACTAATTCTTTCTTCACAAAATTGTGCTTCTTCAAATTTATCAATAATTTCTCTTCTGTTAACTTCTCAAACACCCTATGAATATGCATCATATTCTCCTCCAATGTCTTACTAAAGATCAAAATATCATCTAGGTAAAAAAAGACAAACTTACCCAAAAATTCTTTTAGAACCTTGTTCATGAGCAGCATGAAAGTGCTCGGTGCATTGGTTAGCCCAAAAGGCATGACTAACCACTTATACCATCCTTCCTTTGTCTTGAAGGTAGTCTTCCATTCATCTCCTTCTCTAATCCAAATCTGATGATATCCACTCTTCAGATCTATCTTTGAGAAATACATAGCTCCACTCAAACAGTACACAATATCATCCATTCGTGGCAATGGAAACCTGTACTTGATTGTGATCTTGTTTATTGCTCTAGAATCTATACACATCCTCCACTCTCCATTCTTCTTTGGTGCTAATACCTCTGGTACAACACAAGGACTTAGACTCTCATGGATCAATCCTTTCTGCAACAACTCATGTACTTATCTGTTCAACTTGTCACTTTCTATAGGTATCATTCTATGTGCTACCTTATTCAGAAAACTCACTCCTGGGATCAAGTCCATCTGATGACTGATCTTCCTTACTGGTGGTAATCCATCAGGCACATTATTGGATACAATATCTTGAAACTCATTCAACAAATCTACAACTTCTATAAGAATATCTTCTATTTCCTCTTTACCATCTTTTGGAATTAAAGAAAAATAGACATGCTCATGCCTCATAGCATCTAGGAACTTTCTTCCATCAACAAAATTTATTCTTGCACTACCACATACCTTTTCTTCTATGTCATTCAATAGCTTTAGCTTATGTTGCACTCCATCCTTTTTTAGGGAATAGGTATTCGCATGACCATCATGTACAACACATCTATCAAACTACCATGGTCTACCCAACAACATATGACATACATCCATAGATATGATATCACACAGTACCTCATCATGGTATCTGCCAATCTTGAACTTCACTAAGAATTTTTCATTGAGCATGACCTTGTGGTCATCCTATACCCAGGCAATCCGATATGGATGTGGGTGTTTCTATCTTTTGAGCTTCAACTTTGTCACCATCTTTTCTGACACCAAATTGTTAGTGCTTCCACTATCAGTAATCACATCACAACACTTACCCTCACACTTGTACCTAGTGCAAAATAGGATCCTCTGTTCAGGTTCATTCTCACCACTCAACAAGACTCTTCTATTAATCAGTGTTTCTCCTCTTTCAACATCTTTGGAATGTGACAATGTGACATCTTCATCTACATGTGAAACTTTGTCCTGGCCTTCATTTCTCTTGTCTATTCTTCCTTGGTGCTAAGGACATTCAAATTCCCTATGACCTTCTTCTACATAGTGAAAACATGTTCCACAGAAGCCTCCTCTTCCAGATCCTTGTCCTCTTCCTCTTCCTGTCCGATCTTTATTACTCTAATCTTGGAAGTGATTAGAATTATTTCCTCTCTGATTTTGGCTACTACTGGCTTCATTGTTCTTTTTTGGATCTTCATTTTAGCCACCATATGACCATCCACTAGATCTTCCACCATGACCTCTTCCATTTTGTCTGCTCTCAAACTTCTTCTTCAACTTTTCCTCTACTTTTAGGGAAAATTGGTATGCCTCTTCAATACCATTCATTCAAACTAGATTCAACTCCTCTTGAATTCTTGGCCTTAACCTATTAAGGTATCAGGAAACTTTTTCCTTATCAGCTTCTCCATGGTCTATTTTGATGAGGATTCGATAGAACTCCTCTGTATATTCCTGAACAAATCTTCCTACTTGCTTCAAAATTTGCATTTTCTTTAGTAGGTCAACTCATAATCAATAGGAATGAACTGTCATTTCAATTTATCTACCATCTGATCCCATGTTGTGATTTTATCTTTCCCTCTTCTATTTTTCTCCAATTGAATCTCTTGCCACCAGATCTTCACATGACCTTTCAGTCTAGCCTTCACAAATTTGACCCTATCAGGATCCTCAACATCTTCATACTCAAAATATTCCTCACATTCATTGATCCAGTCGATCAATTCTTCTGGGTTAAGATTTCCAAAAAATGTAGGAACCTCAATCTTAGGTCTTTTCCCAATCTTGGAAATGGCCTAAAAAAGTCTTTCTTCCTCCTAGTTCCCAATTTTTACTTCTCCTTCTTGATCTTCTTTGGCTTCATCCTCGCTTTCATCTCTATCATTAAGATTCATTCCTCTATGAATCTCTTCTTGCAATACTCACACTTGTCTCTGGAGCACTCTAACCTCAGGTGTTACAACACCAGCTCTTCCACCATGTTCCCTTCATTGAGGCATTTTCATGATGCATGTTGAAACCCTAAGCATGGTCCTATTGCAAATTTCCTCATAGTCGGTGATCTATTTACACACTTAGGAACTCCTGCTCTGATACCACTTGATGAAGGGTGCTTCCCTTAATACCACAAACACATAACAGAAACAGAGAAATGACAATAATTTGCAAGAACAAAAAATGGGCTTCTTATTATCTCTGCAAGTGTGGAATTCCAAATTTTAGAATTACAATATGAAAAGCCACATGGGCATTCCCCTTACAATATTCTGTAGGACAAAGCGTCAAATTATTACCCAGATCTACACAGAACTACCCTAGACAACACTATAGGCCTTCTTTATATAGGAAATTTCCACCGCCTAAGAAGGTTCCAAAAATTTAGCCCATAAGGCCAACCAAACTTAGAATTATTTTATTTTACAATTTTTTACATCAAAGTCAGCTCAAAATAACTATTGAAACCTGAACAAAAATTTTGAAGGAAAATTATTTTTTTCTATTTCAGGTGACCCAACTTCCGAAGACCATAAGTCATCGCCAGTTGACCTGATTGACTATTAGGACCCCATTTTAGAAATGCCATGAATTTATCTATAGGCTTGACTTGCACAAGTTCCCATCACCCAAATTCTTGACCTCATTCAAGGCCTCTAACTGAGTTCAAAGTTTTTGTACCCTGTTGCCAATACCAAAAATCTTCAATATCTCCAAAGCTAGACTTGATTTGTCAATGAAACTTTACTGGCAGGCTGATACAACTGAGATGAACCTCCACATGTGAAATCCAAACATTCCAAGATCATATGACCAACTTACTAAAAATAGAAAGTTTCCATAAGTAGTAGTTCTGCACAAGATAGCCCTTATTGAATACAAAAACAAAAATATTTTTGGGTGATGGAAGATTTCTCTTACACCCAGGATGCTCCTGCATAACTCTCTTAATTCCAACAATTGGTATCAAAGCTACAATTCTCTTATTGAATAGTTTAACCACTAAAGGATCAAGATCTAAGTCATGGAGAGATACAAGCTTGACAAAACTATTGAGAATCAGAAGATATAGATGTAGATGTTCATGGAACAATATAAACAATCTAGGGAAGAACTGAAGAAATTACTGGTCGAAAGGAACAACCTTACAACTCTACAACATGAAATTAGTTATCATGAAGAACCTATTGATGATATATTCAAGCATATTGGATCTAGTTCTGAAGTATCTTTGATGGATCTAAAAGTATGATCACTGATTTATTTGAAAAGAATCAACATCTATCCGAACAAGTAAAAGCACTTCAAATCGGTCAAGAATCTCAAATGGTGAGAATGGTGGAAATCATGAACAATGCTAGAAAAGCTAAACATGATCAGAATCTAGGTATTGAAGACCGAAGAGTGATGACTGAACAACTTCAAGAAAAATAAAGTGAGATACAAAGACTCACTGATCGTCACTACCAAGTATCAAATCAGATGATAACTGTTAATCAAGAAATGAACCAAGTAAATGGAGAATTATAAAGAAGGCTTGAAGATGTTGCACTACTCAAAGAAGATAATGAAAAATTGAGAAATGAGATAAAGATACAAAAGAAGCACAATGAAATGATGAAGATAGATGAGGACAGTTCTAAAAGGATTGATGACTTCCTGACTAATCAGATAAGATTTGGAAGTAAAGTCAGTATAGGCTACACCGGTGAAGGAGAATTGTCACAAAAAGATAAAAAGGTCAACAAAAATCAAAACCAAAGACCTAAAGTGTTGGCATGTTATCATTGTGGAAAATTGGGACATACATATAATGTGTGTAGAAGCAAATCACAAGCTAAACCTCCTATCACTCCTAAGTTTAATGGATACTGTTACTACTATGAAAAGTATGGACATCTAGCTTATGAGTGTAGAGCTAAACAAAATGATATTTCTAACAATTCTACTATGGAGAAAATATGCTATACTTGTAATAAGAATAGACACACTACAAGAGAGTGCAAGGCAAAAATGAAACAAGTCTAGACACCTAAGGAGAAACCACAATGCAGGCCATATCAACCAAAGAGACTAGGTAACTCTTATGTTTGGGATTATAATACATGGACTAAATATGTTGTATGTGGTCGGTATGGGAACATTGCAGAAAATTGTTATAGAAAGAGTCAGATTGGACAATCAAGAAGCTAGATAAACTCTGGGATAGCTTGTATGCACTGTCATAAGGTCAGTCATTTAAGCAAAAACTGCAAAGACCGAGCACTAGATGAAAACCATATATTTGAAAGTGGATATACCATTGTAGATATCATGAAGTTAAGGAACACTATGTGGAAGAAGGCATCTAATGAGAATGATGAGTCAAGTAACACTATCGGTGAAACCTTGTCCACTAGATTGGGTGACATCGACAACTCCACTTAAGGTGAAATAGGTATATATGGGACTAACATTTCAAATGATCATATTTTACATACAGTTCCTTATACATGATGTTCTTATCCCAAATTTTCATGAATAAAGATGCACTATGGTTTATGTATTATGAGCTAACAATGTTATTTAGTCAGTAAAAGAAAGACTGAGATTTGGTTACCTATCGGTAATCACTATACAAGGTTAACCAGACAATGGTACAAATTGATAAAGAAATCCTATGTTAACCATGCAAATAAAATCATACACATCATTGAGTTGACATCTATTTTTGTATTGAATGGTAGGTCACACATTTATTGCATGAAAGTTTGAGTGGGAATATCAAAAAGTCTATATATACATGAAAGAGATCTCATTATCACATTGTGATTTCGAAGAATGAAGATTTCATAGAGAAGAGTTTGAGCTAAATATTTTTTTAGAAAGATTCAAAGCTACAGTAGATCAAACCAACAACATTCTTCTATGACTTTGAGTAAGTTCATTTGCTATTGAACACTTCTTACCCTATTTTCTTGTCAAAACCAACAACATTCTTCTACGACTCTGAATAAGTTCATTTCTATTGAACACTTCTTACCCTATTTGCTTGTCGAAACTCCAAAATTGATTCATGGAATCAACATTATCTACAAGAAAATCACAAAACATTAAGGAGGAAGTAGAACTAATCATTAGGGAAAATTTCACCGAAGCTAAATTTAAACCACACCCCAAGGTTGTAGCACAAACGGATGATATGGAAGCTTTTTTGAGCATACCTAAAAGGGTTTTGTTGATAGAAGATGTAAGGTCATATATTCCTTCCAAAAATGGAGAAATCGGGAACTTTGAAACTACTGCAGCATTTCAACAACTCTATGGCACCGATGGTAAATTGAAATTAGAACACCAGAATATTGAGGAATTAGGGTTGTCATGTTTTACACTCTTTCTACAATCATTTAAAATACATTGGATCATAATCATTTTGAGAAGGTTTCATTATGACAAATTCTGGCTGGATAAACTGATTGAGGTCAACAAAAAAATTATCACTAGCGTTATTGGGCTCCCTACAATTGACAAGGCTAAGGCTTTCCGTAGTTCATCACAACCGAATATTGAGAAAAATACTAGACCATAATGGGATGGTTGGGCACTAAAGATTTTGACAATCAAAGACCCAACAATTAAGTACATAGTACATATGATCAGGTATAAGTTATTTCAATCTTGCAAACTCAACAATGTACCCTATAGTGTAGTAGACATAGCACACAAAATTGTGGTAAAAGGTCACCACATTGATCTTGCTGAGGTACTATTTCATCAACTTCAAGAGAATATGAAGACTATAAAGAAAAAGAAGTCTAACACATGTAAGTTCAGAACACTAGTTGCTTGCATATTTTTCTATCTACAAAAGGAAGTACCTGGAACTGGTAAACTAAACTAGATACTAGATATACTGATAGAAAAATAGATTAATGAAATGATGAATAAGTTACAAGATTCATTGAATAAATAGTTTTATGCATATTTCAAAGAGTTTCAGTCTAAAATGCACAAAAGCAGTAGAATCCCGAGAGAATTAGTGGACAAATTTGAGAATGATATTTGTTTTGTAGTCAGTACAGATTATTCAATGATAAAGGCTTTTGAAACTAGATCAAAATGGCTAGCACCAATGGGATATTATATAAGCTATGATTTCACCTTGAAATATATTAATGCACTACTAGCATTACTGATAGACATCACTTCCTCTAGGTTTGGCACATATGAAGAGGCTAAATCACGAATCACTACAGACATAGAAATTAGGAAAATGTCTAGAAGGGAAAAGAAAATGAAGAAAGATCTTGCAGCAAGATACAAAAATGTATCAGACTCATCTAAGGAGTCACTATTTAATGCTTCAACTAAAGGTCAGTTACAGTTGGTTGACAAGCCCTATGATAGTGAGGAGATCGAGTCAGAAAAAGAAAAGGATCACACACCGGTTCCTCCTACCATTGTTGAACAAGAAACATAGTTACTAGTACAAGAAGTTATGAAGACAAGGTCATCAATTGCAGCCTCATCACCTTCAAATAAAGAAGCCATAAAAATACCAAAAAGAAGGGCAGCTACACCGACAAAGAAATATATAAAGAGAAAGTACAAGATTGTAGTTGAAGCACCAAAGTAAAGGAGAAAAATAATGAGTAAGGAAGACCTAGAGGAAATTGAGACTGAAGATGATGTCAATCAATTCAAAGTAGTCAATAACAAAGAAAAGATAATCAACGACATTATTGAAGACATAATTGAACATGGAGATCTCATTGATCCTCTACTAGATAGATTTAACAAGATGTCAATAGAAGATCAAATCAAGATAGAAGAGGCTATCATCCAGATGATAATAAAATTCAAGAAAGTTCCAATGGAATTTGCCTGTGCATTACCAAAGAAGTTAGATGATAAGATTACTAAAAAATGGGCTATTCCATTGGACACCAAGAAAATAAAGAGAGAACACTCTCTAGTTCAGACTGCTACACATCTAAGCTTTGGAGAAGTTAATTAGTACTTGACCAAATACCAAGAAAACTTTATGATCAAGGATAGAGCCTTGATGATCTTGGATAAAATTTTTGCAGATACAGATATTGTCACTGATTCTATATGGACATAAATTTTGAAGGCAAAAGAAAAAGCTAAACAAGAAGCATTCTTGAACTTGTCTAAGAAGACACATAATTCCAAAGATAAAGGCATTTGCATTGATGATGGAACAACAAAGAAATCAAAGACTACCGGTATATCGGCTACTGAGGTAATCGATATCACTGAGGAAAAGGAAGAAATAAGTCTTTCACAGGATGCACTAGACAAAGTTGAAATTCAACTGCAAAATAAAACTGATGATGATGTGCTCATTGAGGACATCACAAATGGTGATCCTGATGATAATGATGATGACAACACTATTATCAAAATTATTCAATTCAAAGGTTGTAAGCTTACCAATCAAAGTGTCAAGAGTAAGATTGGATATGGCTCTAGTTTCATGAATTACAGAGATTTTAATTGCATAAATTGGTAGCAAAGTTATGAGAATCTTTCTTATCACTATTTTATCATCTATGACTCCATCAGATGCTCTAATAGCATGTACTACCTCTTTCAGTCTATTTGAGTATTGCACATTGTTCTCACCTTCTTTCATTCTCATATCATCAAATCTACCCCTCAGACTTTCAGCTTGGCCTCTTTTGACATTTTGATCTCCATTGTAAATTAGATTTAGCATATCCCCCATCTGTTTGGAAGTAGTGCATCCTTTGATGTCTTCAAATTCAGCATCGGTACAGGCAACAATAAGTTCCATCATTGTAATGTTTTGTTCATGCCTCTCTCTTAGTTGATCAAGGGTTAGAGGTCTAGTGGGCAGTTTTATGTAGCCATTCTCCATCAAATCTAGTGCAGAATTCCCAATTCTAGATACACGTAGCTTCATTCAGCTCTGCCATACTGCAAAGTTCTCTTTGTTCAATTTTGGTACTTCTCTTTTATAAATCTTGAGATCTTTGTGCCTAAGTCCTTAAAACTCTGTTCTAAGCAACCACTGCTCTGATACCAATTGTTAGAATGACTGAGAGGAGGGGTTGAATTAGTTATCCAGTGTCCCAATACAAAATGTATAATTCAAAACAACTTCTTCAATTAATGCTCTTTGGTAAACAAAAATTCATTCAATGTCTATGCTTTTACCAATTATAGGTCTAAGACCTATAGTAGTTACCAATCAAATCTTAAATGTAATATGCAAAGTATGATAACAAACAAATATCACAATCAACACATAACACAAGAGATTTAATTTGGAAACCCTGTAAAGGGAGAAACCACCTATGATTGGCAACCCAAAGATTGTTCACTCTTCTAAAGTGAGGTCGGTGAAGACCCAACCCTGTTAAATGTTACATACACACTGTTAGGTGTGACCTTGTTAAAGGATTTTAGACTAGAAGTTATCATCCAACCAATAGTCACTCTGGGGTTCAAAGGATAACAATGTTCATTCAATGAATGATACATCATAAGACTTTTATAGTCCACTTGGTTAAGAGATTTTAATTATGTACAATGGTTAAATATGTAACAGTAGTTGATCTACCTTATTACAACTTGAATTGCAGATTACAGATCAATATTTAGCTCATTCAAATCCTTTTGACCAATATATCACTTCAAATTCAATAATGTATTAACTTACTATCCATCGGTAATAACTCTTTGCAGCTTAGTAACTATTCTGCAACTCGATTCTCATTAACTAGTATGATCAGAATTGCATGAAAACTTCTTCACACGATATTCCTACAACATCTACTTCTTCTAGCTCTCTTTATTATGAAATCTCTAGTCTCTTATATAGACATGTAAAATGTTTTCTTTTCCTCTGTTGGATTTTTCCGCTTAATCACATTCATTGATTTTGCCACTTCAAGCTTTCTTGGCTGATGTGTTAATAACTTGTTTCAATATGCTTCGTCAGATCTTTCTTCAATTATGTTTTCTGTTGATCTTCATAAAAAACTTTATCTATTACCTTGTGATCATACACTTTCCAGCTCATCAATCTTATTAGCTAAACTGATCATTTAATGTATTCTATTTTTGTTGATTAAAAAAGAAATGTGTTAGTGAACACAGACTCAGTTAATACTATGACCAGTATACACTACACTCTGTTGGTGTATACTGCAAAATGCTTCCTTTACTGAAAACACTGCTTTGTGTCTTTCAGCTCTATTCCTCATTATAGATAAATGTAACATAATAAAGTCAATATCATATGATCATAGACTCATCAACAAGTTACTCAGCGAATTCCTTTTCTTCATCTGTCATGTACATCTTCTTATGTAAATTTCTCTGTTCTTCATCTCTTCCACCTTTCCTCAGATGTATTGGTAGTAACTTACAAGATAAGTATTGTCAAGCTAGTTGACATCAATGACAATATAATACTAATTTAATCATATTTCATATCTAATCAATAAATTCTAAGTGATCTTTAATCATATATTCTTCAATCAGATTCCAACTATCTCTCCATCTAAATCAGTTGTAGTCTAACAATCTCTCCCTTTGGCATTGATGGCAACTCAAGTAATATGAAATATACCATACACATATCAAACATATATTCTACAACTTTGTGAACAAATGTTGTAAGTCAAATAGACTTAATATGTTTAATCACTATGTTACTTTAAACAACATTAGATAATACAACTTTACCATTCTATAGTTGTGATCTTTTTAGTTCTTTGTTTCTACTTATGTTCTATTCTATAACTGATCTTCAATACTCTATCTCATTTAGATTGTCTCTCCCTTAGATATTTCTCCATCGGTGTCTCTCCATTTCATATTATTTATCTCTCCTTTTTACAAAAATGCCAAAGAAATAAATAAACAAACAATTTTGTCTCCCTCTATATCCTTGTATACTGATATCCCAATTGGTTTTAGTTCTTCAAATTTAATCATTACCTTGAACATGATTCAAAGTTTGAACTATGTTGCATCAACATGTGTGATCTTCTGATAAGAGTAGGCTGATGCAACATCTAGATCACCTTAGTGACCGATAGATAGGGGACGGACCCCAAGTCTATTCCTCAAGTATTCAAATGTGTCCTTCGGTAGAGGCTTTGTAAAAATATCTACAAGTTGTTCTCTAGATGTGAAAAATTCCAATTTCACTTTCTTTTCTTGCACTTTTTCTCTTAAGTAGTGATACTTAATAGATATATGCTTTTTCTTCAAGTGCATCATAGGATTCTTTGAGATATTTATAGCACTAGTGTTCTCACAATATATGATCACTGGATCAGTGATTACCTCATTCATTCCTTCCAACACTAGCTTGATGTAAGAAATGTTTGAGTAGTTCATAGTAGCAACAAAATACTCTGCTTTAGCTATAGACTAATAAATACAAGCTTTCTTTTTACTTGTCTAGGTTACAAGTCTTTCACCAAATAAAAATGCTCCTTTGGTGGTGCTATTTCTATCATCCACATTTCCAGCCCAATTAGCATCGGTGTAAACTTTTAGTTCAAACTTTCCTTCCTTACAATACCATAATCCATAATTTTCTATTTTCTTCAGGTATCTTAGGATCCTTTTAGTAGCTATCATGTGAGATTCTCTAGGATTAGCAAAAAATCTAGCAACAATTCCCACATCATGTGCTATATCTGGTCTACTGTGAACTACATACATTAATTTACCAATCATGGATTAGTAAAGTGTCTGATTTACCTCTGTAGTTTCATCCTCCTTTGTCAATTTGCATCTAGTAGCCACCGTTGTTCCCATAGGTGTAGCATCTTCCATGCCAAATGTTTTCAAGACTTCCTTTATGTATTTAGACTGTGTGATGAATATCCCATCACTTTGCTGAATCATTTGTAGTCTAAGAAAGAATTTAATCTCTCTGAACATAGACATTTAAAATTATTTTTGCATTTCATTAGCAAATTATTTACACACATGATCTGAACCACCAAAAATAATGTCATCTACAAATATTTCAGCAATGATAATAGTGTCATCAGTATTACCTTTCATATACAGATTGTTGTTTTCACTTGTTCTAACAAATCCAATACTTAACAAGTAAGTATGTAGTCTTTCATACCAAGCTCTTGGTGCTTTCTTCAAACCATAAAAGCTTTATGTAATCTACATACCATGTCTTTGTTTTTTGGATTAACAAATCCTTTTGGTTGTTCTATGTAGACTTCTTCTTTAAGTATACCATTTAGAAATGCTGACTTCACATCCATTTGATAGACTTTGAATTTCTTGTGTGCAACATATGCAAGTAGCATTCTGACTCCTAATCTAGCAACAAGTGCAAATGTTTCACCATAGTCAATGCCTTCTTCCTATGCATATCCTTTGCAAACTAATCTTGCTTTATTTCTTGTAACTTCACCATTTTCATTCAGTTTATTCCTCAATATCCACTTAGTACCGATAACATTCTTATCTTTTGGTCAGGGTACTAAGGACCAGGTTTTGTTCTTTTCTATTTTCTCTATTTCTTCCTCCATTACTTTGACCCATTCTTCATTCTCTAATGCAAATTTCATAGTTTTGGGTTCAAATTCACAAACTAGACATATACCTTGTCTTGTTTTGCTCCTAGTTTTCATTCCAACTTGTTTGTCTCTGATAATTTGTCTCAAAATGGTGTCTTCAGAAAAAACTATCCAGAACTGGGTTTCTCCTTTCTTTCCCATCCTGTTTAGGTTGATTTCCTTCCTTGGTAACTTCATCTTGTTCATTGGTTTGTGGTGCCTCTAGTACTGCATTGTTTCCTTTTTGACCAGTTGACACAGTCTATAGCATCATTAAATACTCTGGATGTTCAATATAAGTAAATCTACCATAGTCTTCTGGTTCCTTTCTACTATCCTCTATGTTCTTGTCATCAAACTCATCAACATGAACATTGGTACTTTTAACTATCTTATTTGTAACCTTATTCAGACATTTGTATGCTTTTCTTGTAGTGTAATATCCTAGAAATATCCCTTCATCTCCTTTAGAATCAAATTTTCCATTTCTATCATCTTTCAAAATAAAACATTTACTTCCAAATATTTTGAAATAACTTACAGTAAGTTTGTGTCCAAACCATAGCTCATAAGTTGTTCGGTTGGTATCCTTCTTCAATTGTACTTGGTTAAGAACATATACAGTTGTGCTGATAGCTTCCCTCCAATATGTCTAAGCAACATTCTTTTTTATCATCAATGTTCTAGCATAGTCAATTATAGACCTATTTGTTCTTTCAGCAATGCCATTTTGCTAGGGTGTCCTCTATGTAGAGACCTATCTATTAATTCCATGCTCATTACAGAAATTAGTAAATTCATCAGAGATAAATTCACCTCCTCTATCAGATCTTAAGCATTTTATTTATTTTTCAGTCTCTTTCTCTACCTTAGCTTTATACCATTTGAATATTTTAAAAGCTTTAGATTTCTCTTTCAGGAACATAGCAGTCATCATTCTAGTATAGTCATCAACAAAAAGAATAAAGTATCTATCACCATAATAACTCTGAGTTCTCATAGGACCATATAGATTGGTATGAACCAACTCAATTATCTTCTTTGTTGAGTAGTCTTTTCTTTTAAAAATAGACTTAGTCATCTTACCTTTCTGACATTCATGGCACATAGCATGATCCAGTTTTGTCAAGTTAGGCAATCCTCTAACTCTTTTCTTTTTACTAATCTTGATCATTTTGTCAAAGTTCACATGGCATAACCTTTTGTGCCACAACCAAGCATCTTCATCCTTTATTAATAAACAAGAAGACTAATCATTATCAAGATAAAATAGATTACCTCTGGATTGTGTACCAGTACCGACAAGTCTTCCTTCATCATCATGGATTTTCACCTTTTTAGTTTCAAAAGCAAGTCGGTGGCTTGAGTTGTTCAACTGTGCCACACTTAACAAATTATAGTTCAAACCATCTACCCAATATGCATTCTCACATTTATTTCTATCATTGATCATCAATGAACCTTAAACTCTTACCATACAAGGTGCATCATTTCCCATTGTCACAGATCCTCCATTGTATTCAACAAGTTGATCAAATTTATCTATATCACTAGTCATGTGATGTGTACAGCCACTGTCTATGATCCATGTATCATTTCTATCTATTCTTGAGATCAATGCTATCTCTTCATGTTTCTCTTCTTCTTCTGAATCATCTTTCATAGCAACAAATACTACTTCTATATCATCATCAGAATCAGATTCAGTTTGAATATCTTCAGCTATGTAACATACCTTTTTACCTTTATCATCTTGGTTGTCTCTATTATTGTGTTGGTAGCCTCTGTTAACTCTTCTTCCATAGCTTGCTTCAGATTGGTCTTTAGATTTATCATCATCTTTCTTCTATGGACATCTGATAGCAATGTGACCAACTTCTTTATAATTGAAACATGCCAAAGGTAACTTACCTCTATACCTTCCTTTACCTTTGGGAAATATTCTGTCCATAAGAGCTTCTAGCTCATCAAGTTCATCATTGGTATTACCATCACTATCATCATTCTTATTATTCCTACTAGATTTACCAATCTTCAGAGAAGACATGAAAGAAAATTCAATAGGGGGAACAAAATTGTTATCAAGATTATTCAATTCAAAGGTTGTAAGCTTACCAATCAAAGTGTCAAGAGTAAGATTGGATATGGCTCTAGTTTCATGAATTGGAGAGATTCTGATTGCATAAACTTGTAGCAAAGTTATGAGAATCTTGCTTATCACTGTTTCATCATTTATGACTCCATAAGATACTCTAATAGCATGTACTACCTCTTTCAGTCTATTTGAGTGTTGCACAATGTTCTCACCTTCTTTCATTCTCATATCATTGAACCTACCCCTCAAACTTTTAGCTCAGGCTCTTTTGACATTTTGATCTCCACTATAAATTAGATTAGCTTATCCCACATCTGTTTGATAGTAGTGCATCCTTTGATGTCTTCAAATTTGGAAATGGTACAAGTAGCAACAAGTTACATCATTGTAATGTTGTGTTCATGCCTATCTCTTAGTTGATCAAGGTTAGAGGTCCAGTGGGCGGTTGTATGTTTCCATTCTCCATCAAATCTAGTGCAGAATTCCCAATTCTAGATACATGCAGCTTCATTCAGCTCTGCCATACTGCAAAGTTCTCTTTGTTCAATTTTGATACTTCCCTCTTATACATCTTGAGATATTTGTTCTTAAGTCCTTAAAACTCTATTCTAAGAAACCACTACTCTAATACCAATTGTTAGAATAACTGAGAGGGGGGGTGAACCAGTTATCCAGTGTCCCAATACAAAATGTATAATTCAAAACAACTTCTTCAATTACTGCTCCTTGATAAACAAAAATTCATTCAATGTCTATGCTTTTACCGATTATAGGTCTGAGACCTATAGTAGTTACCGATCAAATATAACATGTAATATGCAAAGTATGATAACAAAAAAATATCACAATCAACACATAACATAAGAGATTTAACGTGGAAACCTTGTAAAGAGAAAAACCACCTGGGACTGGCAACCCAAATATTGTTCACTCTTCTAAAGTGAGTTCGGTGAAGACCCAACCCTATTAAAGGTTACATACACACTATTAGGTGTGACCTTGTTAGAGGATTTTAGACTAGATGTTATCATCCAACTAGCAATCACTCTAGGGTTTATAGGATAACAATGTTCATTCTATGAATGATACATCATTAGACTTTTATTGTCCACTTGGTTAAGATATTTTAACTCTGTACAATGGCTAAATATGTAATAGTAGTTGATCTGCCTTATTAAAACTTCAATTGTAGATTACAGATCAATATTTAGCTCATTCAAATCCTTCTGACCAATATATCACTTCAAATTCAATATTGTATTAACTTACTATCCGTCTATAATAACTCTCGGTAGCTTGGTAACTATTCTGCAACTCGGTTCTCATTAACCAGTATGATCAGAATTGCATGAAAATTTCTTCATGTGATATTCCTACAACATCTACTTCTTTCGGCTCTCTTTATTATGAAATCTCCAGTCTCTTGTATAGACATGTAAAATGTTTTCTTTTCCTCTATTGGATTTTACCTCTTAATCACATTCATTGATTTTTTTGCTTCAAGATTTCTTGACTGATGTGTTAATAACTCATTTCAATCTGCTTTGTCAGATCTTTCTTCAATTATGTTTTCCATCGATCTTTGTAACAAACTTTATCTATTACCTCGTGATCATACACTTTCTAGCTCATCAATCTTATTGGCTAAACTAATAATTTAATGTATTCTATTTACATCAGTTAACAAAGAAATACGTTGGTGAACACACGCTTGGTTAATACTATGATCGATATACACTACACTCCATCGGTGTATACTACAAAATGCTTCCTTTATCGACAACACTGCTTTGTGTCTTTCAGCTCTATTATTCATTATAGATGAATGTAACATAATAAAGTCAATATCATATGATCATAGACTCATCAGAAAGTTACTCAATGAATTCCTTTTCTTCATCTATCATGTACATCTTCTTATGTAGATTTCTCTATTCTTCATCTCTTCCACCTTTCCTCAGATGTATCGGTAGTAACTTACAAGATAAGTATTGTCAAGCTAGTTGACATCAATGACAATATAATAATAATTTAATCATATTGCATATCTAATCAATAACTTCTCAGTGATCTTTAATTAGAGATTCTTCAATCAGATTCCAACTATTTCTCTATCTAAATCAGTTGTAGTCTAATAGTAAATATTACATCCAATAAAGTTGAAGCACCAGAAATTGAATGTCTATTTACATCTCTATCGGGTAAACTTCTTGTACTTATAGAGGTAGCTAAAATACTTTCCCAAGTACCACTCGATGACTCGCATCCCAAGGAAAACATGGACACAATAGGGATTCATCAACCTGAGTAACTTGTAGATACAAATGAGCCTAACAAAATTGAGACATAGTCTACCAAAATGATGAAGGGCCAACAGATCTGATACCACTTGATGAAGGGCCAAAAACTTTGACAAGATAGCCCTTATTGAAAAATAGACAGAAATATTTTTGGGTGATGCAAGATTGCTCTTACATCTAGGATGATGTTGTATCAGACACCCAAGGTAATTTGAGAAGTGACCCTATCATGACTCCGGTGTGAAGAGGGAAACCAAGATGGTTAACCTCCTCCTTTGTTATCCATTATGAATCTTCAACAGGTCATCCTTTCCACTTGACCAAATACTCTTTATATACCTTGTTCCTTGTACTTCTGCCAACATGACTATCCAATATGTCTTCAATCTCCTTGATATCTAAACTAGTTGCTAGAATACTCCACTGTGCTACTGTAACCTCATCTTCAACACCTCGCTCATGATATTCTATCAGATCTGAAATTTTAAATACTGATGAAATATTCAGCTCAGTAGGTAATTATACCTCAGGCATTTCTTGAATCATTCTTTTTTAGTATCTTACATGGTCCAAACTTCTTTATTTTTAGCTTGTTATAGGTATCAACTGGAAATCGCTCCTTCTGCAAATGAACCATGACTTCGTCTCCAACCTAAAATTCCTAATGCATTCTTTTCTCATCTACCTTAGCCTTATATTGCACATTCATCTTGGTAATATGCTTCCTCACCTCCTCATGGATGTTCTTCAAATGTTCTACAAAATCCTCTTCTTTAGCACTACTTATTTCTTCTTTATCTATCTTTCTCAACTCAGATGCATTTCTTGGACTACTTCCATAGACAATATGTGGATGACATGATGAACTAAACTTCAAATCTATCTTCAACTCTTCATTTTCTACTAGTGTCATTCTGTGTGCTGCTTTATTTGGAAAACTGGCTCCTAGAATCAATTCCATCTAATGACTGATCTTTCTTACTGGTGGTAATCTATCAGACACATTATCAGATATAATATTAGGAAACTCATTCAATAATTCTACAATTTCTATAGGTACATCTTCTATTTCCTCATTCCCAGCCTTTGAAATTAAGGTAAAACACATATGCTTATGTTTCATATCATTTAAGAAACCACATACCTTTTCTTCAGTCTCCTGCAATGGCTTTAGCTTATGTCACACTCCATCCTTTGTCATGGAATAGGTATTTGCATGACCATCATGTAAAACACATCTGTCAACTTGCCATGATCTACCCAACAACATATGACATGCATCCATAGATATGATATCACATAGTACCTCATCATGGTATCTACCAATCTTGAACTTCACTAGGCACTATTCACTAACCATGACCTTGTGGTCATCCTGCACCCAGGCAACCCAATATGGATGTGGATGTTTTTGCCTCTTGAGCTTCAAATTTGTCACCATCTCTTCTGACACCAAATTATTAGTACCACCACTATTAATAATCACATCACAACATTTACCCTCACACTTGCACCTGGTGCGAAACATGCTCATTTTCTCAAGTTCATTCTCACCACTTAGCAGGATAGTTTTGTTAATCAATGTTTCTCCTCTTTCAACATCTTTAAAATTTGATGATTTGGCATCTTCATCTACATGTGCAACTTTAGCCTGGCCTTCATTCCTCCTATCTATCCTTCCATGGTGCTAAGGACATTCAAATGCCCTATGACCTTCTTCTCCATAGTGAAAACATGTTCCACGGAAGCCTCCTCTTCCAGATCCTTGTCCTCTTCCTCTCTGATCTCTATTATTTTGATATTAGAAATGATTGAAATTATCCCCTCTCTAATTATGAATATTACTAGCTTCATCCTTCTTTTTTAGATCTTCATTTCAATCTCCATATGACCATCCACTAGATCTTCCATCATGACCTCTTCCTCTTTGTCTACTCTCAAACTTCTTATTCATCTTTTCCTCTACTTTTAGGGAAAACTGGTATGCCTTTTCAATACTATTCATTCAAACCAGATTCAATTCTTCTTGAATGCTCAGCCTCAACCGATTAAGGTAATGGGAAACTTTCTCCTTATCAGCTTTTGCATGGCCTCTTTGGATGAGGATTCGATAGAATTCCTCTGTATACTCCTAAATAGATCTATCTAATTTGAACTCTATATTTTCTTCAGTAGGTCAAGCTCATAATCAACAAGAATGAACTATCACTTCAATTTATCCACCATTTGATCCCATCTTGTGATTTTATCCTTTCCTCTTCTATTTTTCTCTAATTAAATCTCTTACCACTAGATCTTTGCATGATCCTTCAGTCTGGATTTTGTAAACTTGACCCAATCAAGATCCTCGATGTCTTCATACTTAAAATATTCTTCACTCTCATTGAGCTAGTTGATCAATTCTTTTGGGTTAAGATTTCCTGAAAATGTAGGAACCTCAATCTTAGGTCTTTTCCCAATCTTGAAAATGGCTCAGAAAAGTCTTTCTTTTTCTGGATTCAAAACTTTGGCTTCTCCTTCCTAATTTGAATTTCCTTCTCCTTCGGCTTCATCCTCTCTTTCATCTCTGACATTAAGATTCATTCTTCTACGAATGTCCTCTTGCAATTCTCACACTTATCTCTATAGTGCCCTAACCTCAAGTGTTACAACACCATCTCTTCCACCACATTCCCTTTGTGGAGACATTTTTGGGCTTCTCACTGAAACCCTAACTACAGTCTTGGTGAAAACTACCTCACATTCAGTGATCTATTTACACAAAAACCCTAACCCATGGTCCTAGTAAAAACTACCTCATAATCAGTGATCTATTTACACACTCAAGAACTCCTTCTCTTATAGCACTTGATGAAGGGCCAATAGCTCTGATACCACTTTATGAAGGGCCAAAAACTCTGCATAAGATAGCCCTTATTAAAAAATAGATAGAAATATTTTTGGGTGATGCAATATTGCTCTTACACCTAGGATGCTCCTGCATCATGAAACCAAGGAAACATAAGAAACCAAGTGAACCGAGGTGAATCCACATAACACTACATCTGAGGCTCCTACTCTTTCAACTGAGACAACAACCACTAAGGAGTAGAAGGAAGAAACTGTGTCAACCTAGAAGGATACTCTGAAGAGTGGAGATAAATCAATTGTAATTGCTGAGAAGAAGCCACCTCTCACCTCAAAGAAGAAGAAGAAAGGAAAAGGGCCAGTCACCTTAGATTAAGTGATATTTATACTTGAATGTGACCCAAGGACCCTAATCCCTGAGGAATTGAGTAGATATAGAGAGTTATGTTCAAAGAAGGTAGCACAAGAAAAGTTGAAGCAAGAGCACAAATGCAAAGAAGTGTTAATTGATATGAGGGATATTCTACAATAGGCAGTACCTGAGGTAAATATTGATGTGAATACTCCTATCATAGATCAACTTGCTACACTTTATGAGAAGATCAATGCCTTGGATATTGATACAGATAAACAGATTGAAGAAAGGGAAGAATCTAGGATACAATACAAATTGGTAGAGAAAATAAGCCTAGAAGTGGCATTGAAGAAGGTCAAATTATCTGAGGTAATTAATGAAATAGAAACTATCACTCAGTTAATTTGTTAATATTTATTGAAGCTTTGTACTTCAAACACCTTCACTGTAGAAGCTAGTGAAAAGATCAAAAGATTAGAAGTAAAAATATAGTTAAGTACAAATGCAGCTATAACCAAGCCAAATGCTTTCTTAAAGAAAATTCACCAAGTTCAAGAACTCTGATGGTTGATAGCAGATTTGAAGAAACAAGAAGAGCTCATAACAGATCAGGTTACTAAGTTACAAACTAAACTCATTCCATACTTCAAAATTTTTTAAGCACATATTGTCAAAGCTGAGCTACTAGTTGCAACACCAAAAATTTTGGTGTTAGATAACATTTTTGACATGCATGCACAAGTCGGTCTTGAGCATATTGCTCTTACCAACTTGAAAGAGGAATGGGACAACCTCTTGGAGTCTATAAAGAAAACCCACCAGCATATTTTTGACAAGATGTAAGTATACTATATTTTATATTTGACATTATTATCAAAAAGGGGGAAAACATGTATATGCCAAATAAGTATGTTTTTGCTACATATACTACATACTACTAGGAGCATGCACTGAGGGGGAGTATCTAGTACTTAGAAATTTTTTATGGATATGTATATGGCAGAGATACAAGGTATTAAGAAAATTTTGTCTCTATACCTTAAAGAGTTTTGATACTAATGCCAAAGGGGGAGATTGCTAATATCTATTGAGTATTCAAGTTGTCATTACTATCAAATGCTATCAAAGAGGTCAGTTAGTCGTTTACATTGAGCCAATCGGTAACATGAAGCTAGATAGACCAGTCAGTAAAGAATATATACTGAACAACATATAGTTTACCAAGTACCAGCAAATACTGACACCGACAAACAATAAACACCGAGTGACACAGTATACTCTGAGAAGCTTCCATAGTATTTACCAATCATCACAAGAAACATCATAGTAATTAGAAATGACACATTCTTCTATGCAAATGGTTACAACAAATTGTAAAATAGTTTACCAAGATCAAGGAACATTTATTGTAATAGATACTTATTAAATGTAATGTATATCTTATTGTAATAGTTGATCTAGGATATTTTTGCACCATATATCTTAGGGTTATGATTGTGTATTATAACCTAATTTTGTTAAAGTGGCAAAACATAACACTATATATTTTGTGTTCACATCATTTTTAAGAACTGATATATGAATCAATGAGCACTTGAAGCTATTGCCTAACTTCAAGTCAATCAATTAACAGAGTAGAATAGAGTATATAAATTATCAGATTAGTAGAATTAGAGAAGGCTACTAAGAAGATTTAGAGAAGAGATTCATCACAATTAAGGTGATGTTTTATGAGAACTTATAGATCTATTTTAGACAATTGAGTTGTTAACTAGCAAATAATTACCTATTACTTTCTGACAATTGTAATAGAGTTTTGGATAAATCTCTTAACTGAGTAGACTTAATAGTCTTATGTAATTCTCTTAACCAAGTGCACACTTCATTAGTTTTGTTAAAATACCTAACTAGGTAGATCTAGCTAATCTAACATGTCACTCCTAATAGGGTGAGATTACTAGAAGTGATCAAAACTTGTAGCCTTAATAGGCAAACCTTTTCTATCTACAATAGTGAAGAATTTGTGGCCCCACCATAGTTTTTACCTTCTAACAAGGGTTTTTGCATTACCAAAATACTTGTGTTATGTGATTGTCATATTGATTTCATATTGTTTACTTACATAAGTTAAATGGATGATTGATTCATGTAATTAGATTCAAGTTATTTTGATCGATTATCACTATTTACAATTTTAGATCTGAAAGGTTAATGAGTAGAGTTTTAGAAGGAACTAATTCACCCCTCCCCTCTTAGTACCTATCTCTCCTAATTCCAATAAGAAGTTTTTACATGCCTTATTGAAGATATGAAAGAAGAAAACAAAGATGAAGATGTGATAGGGGTAAATTTGAAAGATAAGGATTATGGTTTATATGAGGACCTGACAAGTGATCTTTAGTATAAAAAAGAATATTTGTATGGTATTACAAAGTTTATTGTAGATGTATTAGATTCAATAATATTAGAGAAGAGTGAAAGTTACAAATGGATGAAGATGATTGTAGAGGAGTATTGTCAGTAGCAGAGACTTGGTCTAGAAAGGTGTTGGAAGATAAGAAAAAAAATATCAACAGTGACTACTTCATTTTGTGAATCCATATCCACAAAATTTTTTCTACCTTGGGTGTCTGATGTAGGAGCATCTTGCATCACAAAATAAAAGGGCACATGATAAAAAAAGATGGAGGAGAGAGAAAAAAAGAAAAGAAAAAAAAAAGAGAGAAGAAAAAAAAGAACAAAAAAGAGAATAAAAGAAAGAAAAAAAAAACCAAAAAAAAAAGTATTTCGTTTACCAAGGTTCATAGGTGGGATAAACAAGAAAAATAAAATAAAAGAAAAAAAAAATCATTTCATTTATCAAGGTGTATAGGTGGCATTTTAGAAATTTATAGAAAGTTCTTGCATTTAATATTTGTAGCTAGGTAGTTACACCTTTCTATTTTATTATTGGCCCATAAAGGCAATGTAATTTTTTAATTGGCCCACATGGTGGTGCTTAATATTAATTGGGTGAGTATTTAATATTTGTATCAATGTATTTGTATCTATCTTTTATCCCACAATGGTGGTGTTGTAATATCTTGGGCGATAAATGCCTATATAAAGAAGGCATAGGAGCATTCATAAGCAAGCTCTCAAGTGGTAGGATCTTGTATTGGGGAAGAAGCTCTCAAGTTGTAAGCTCTTAGAGTTCAAGCTCTCTCATTGAAAACTCTCAAGTTGTAATCTCTCATGTGGAAGATTTCATGTTGTAGATCTCATATTTGGAAGAATATCTTATGTTGTAAGATCTCTCAAATTGTAGAAGCTCTCAAGTTGTAATGATTTTCAAGTATTAATGTATGCTTTGTAAAGCATTTTGTCTTCTCTTTGTCTCCATGTTGTTATGTCTTTGGTTTTGAGTTGGTAACGGTGGTGTGGCCCTTCATCAATGCACTAGCTCACCTAGGGAAAGAGTTTAAAAATGCTTCCATGGCTTTTGAGGTCCCTTCCTCCTACAAGAAATAAGTACATAGAGTACACTCACTATCCCAAGAGGTCATACTATTTCTATGATGGGATAGTGAGTTACATGACTTTCAATACCAATTTCCTGGTTCAGGATAGTGAACTAGAAAAATAAAAATATTTACAAACTTGAAAAGAAACACACACACGCACACACACACACACACACACACCTAATATATTGAATCAAAACTACTCGAAATAAACCACCATACAATGCCAAAGAGTTACAGTTACTAGATTAGCACACAAAAGCTTCCATTAGCTCTCTGCTAAGTCTTTTACATATAGATTTCCTTCTAGAGCATACTGTGCGTACACTGACACACACACTTCTGGAAATATTATGGTTTGGTAGGCTTATATTTTTCTTCTTAGGTATTTTCCCATCATGTCTAGGGTTGCTATTGATCCTTAAGTCTAATCCACCATTTTAGGAAGTGGGTGTAAAATGTTGTCGAGCAACATTTGCAAAGTTGCAATTTTACAACTTTTTAGATCTTTTGCCAAATGGCTAACTCCTAGCTCCCTAAGACCAAAGACTCTTCTTAGGTGACTTCTAGGTACAGAAAAATTATTTCCAATTACTAACATCTTTAAAAGTCTCCAAAATAAATCCTGACATTTAAGTAGGACTTCATGTCAAGGAGTACGTTACTAGGCTTGAGGTCTATCCAAAGGCTCTTAGGACTTCTAATCACCTAACTAACATTGCCAAAAAACACAACTTGGTCCTCAGACCTTTATTTCATTTACAAGGCTCTCTTAGATAAAGACACAACAAAATTTATATTGGTGAGGGCCCTATGCTATTTAGGTGTTCCTGCACTAGATAACAAAGATCACTGAAGGTACATAGATTACAAGGAAAAATGTAAGAAATCCTCTTACATTGCAAAAGAGGAAACTGATTGTGACAATAATAATTTTGATATTGAAGTAGTTTATGTTTCTATGAGATGATTCTGATGAGTATGAAAAATCTGCACTTATTTCTTATGTGAGTAAAGGTTATAAATGTATTATTGATAGTGGTTTCTCACATCACATGACTGGTGATAAAAGTAAATTTGAAACTCTAGACTATTACAAAGGTAGAAGTGTTAAGTTTGGTAGTGATGCACCTTGTCCTATGAGAGGTAAAGGATCAATTAAGTTAACTGATAAGATCACTTGTGAAAATTCCTATTGGATTGAAGGGCTTAACTATAATTTTTTGAGTGTTGTACAACTTAATAGCACTAGTTACAAAGTGAAATTTCATCATAGAAAGGCTAAAATATTTGATGCTACTAGTGAACTAATTAAAAGTGGGGAACATACCTGAGGTAATTTGTTCTATCTAGATCTATCTAAAGAGACATGTTTGTTTGCACAAATTGATGATTTATAGTTATGGCATAAGAGGATATGTCATGTTAAATTTGACAATTTGGTAAGTATTAGTAAAAATAAGAAAGTTAGAAGTTTTCCAAGATTGAAGAAACCTGATAATGTGACATGTAAAAAATGTCAGTTGGGAAAAATGACAAAGTCTTGTTTCAAGAGAAAGATATTTACTTCTGAGAACATTTTGGATTTGGTTCATACTGACCTTTGTGGACCTATGGGAATACAAAGCTGTTATGGTGCTAAGTATTTTATTTTATTTGTTTATGATTACAATAGAATGATGATTGTAATATTTTTGAAGGAAAAATCTAATGCATTTTAGTTGTTTAAGTGCTATTTGGCCAAGGTTGAAAAAGAAATAGGTAGAAGCCTAAAATGTATGAGATATGACCGAGGTGGAGAGTTTATATCAAATGAGTTTAATATGTTCTACAATGATAGAGGAATCAAGAGACATATGTCTACACCTTAAATACCTCCATAGAATGGTATAGCTAAGAGGAGAAATAGATCTATTATGGATTGTGCAAGGATACTAAGGATTGAAAAGAATGTTGCATAGAAATAATAGAGAGAATTTTTAAGTATAGCTATTTATACCTTGAACCAAGTGCAAATTAAGAAAAGTAAAAATGTTACACCCTATGAATTATGGCTTGGATATGCACCTAATGTGAAATACTTTAGTATCTTTGGGAGTAAATACTATATATTGAAGGATAATAGAAATGGTAAGTTTGATGCTAAAAGTGATGAAGCCATATTCCTAGACTATTCCACTAAGAGTAAAGCTTATTAGTGTTTTAATTCTAACACTAAAAAAATTTTGGAAAGTAAAAATGTGAGAGTTGATGAATATGTAGAGAAAAATGAATAAGAAAGCAAAAAATAACCTGAAGACTATAGATATTTTTTCTATATAGAAGGAGAGGGAAGTAACACACCTATACTAGATGTAGAGTCCTGGGTAAGAAATGTCAAACATCAAGAGGATATTGCCAAGAAATCAGAAGTAGAATCTGATAATTTTCATGTTGAACCTAAGAAGAAATCTGAATCTACATTGCAACAGTATGTGAGAAGACATCATAAGCTTGGAAAAATCATTGGAGACAAAGAATCTAGAGTCTTGACCAAAAGTAAGTTGAAAGACCCTACATGTTTATTGTGTGAGTTTGATCCTAAGGTAGTAAAAGATGCTTTGGATAATGAAGACTAGATTCAAGCTATGAATGAAGAAATATATCAAATTGAAAAGAATGATACCTAGACTCTAGTGCCGAGACCAAAAAATAAGAATATTATTGGAACAAAATGGGTATTCATAAATAAGCTCAATGAACATGGACAAGTCACAATGAACAAGGCAAGACTAGTATATAAAAATTATGCACAAGAAGAAGGAATAGACTATGGGGAAATATTTTCCCCTATAGAAAGATTAGGAGTGGGAACTCTACTTGCATATGATGCTTACAGAGATTTTAAGGTATACCAAATGGATGTAAAATCTACATTTTTAAATGGTATAGTAGAAGAAGAGGTATATATTGAACAACCTAAAGGATTTTTTGATCTAGATAAGAAAAACATGGTTTGCAAACTGAACAAAGTACCATATTGAGTGAAACAAGACCCTAAAGCATGGTATGAGAGACTGGACAATTATTTGATCAAGATTGGATTTGCAAGGACAAATGACAATAATAATCTATACATGAAAGTTGAAGAAGGTAAAGGGATTTTGCTCGAAGAAATTTTTGTAGATGACATTATATTTGGTGGACAAGATGCCCTATGTTATAAATTTTTAAATAAAATGCAAATTAAATTTTAGCTGTCTATGTTTGGTGAGATCAAATTCTTTATTGGTTTTAAAATCTATCAGATGGAGAAAGGTATCTTCATTAAACAATCTAAATATGTCAAATAGATACCGAAAACTTTTGGAATAGATGATTCAAGGCTAGTGAGTACTCCTATGGCTACTAGAATGAAATTATCTAAGACTGATGATACTTCTGAAGTGAATCAAACCCTATATAGATCCATGATTGGAAAGTTGCAATATGTTATTTATAGTAGACCAGATATTGCTCTAGAAGCTGGGATTGTGGCAAGATTGTCTACCTATCCTAAGGAAAATCATATGATGGATGTGAAAAGAATACTAAGATATTTGAAATGGATAGAAGAGTATGGATTGTACTATAAGAGAAATGAGAAATTTGAATTGAGAGTTTACATTGATGTTGATTAGGCAGGAAATGTTGATGATAGAAAAAGTACAAGTGGAGGACCTTTCTTTCTTGGATAGAGATTAGTCTCCTAGACAAGCAAGAAACA
The DNA here is from genome assembly GCA_027943335.1 of Chamaecyparis obtusa. Classification (NCBI taxonomy): domain Eukaryota; kingdom Viridiplantae; phylum Streptophyta; class Pinopsida; order Cupressales; family Cupressaceae; genus Chamaecyparis; species Chamaecyparis obtusa. The sequence continues at coordinate 723,568 of BSBK01008509.1, forward strand.
AAATTGCATTTCCCAATCTACAACAAAAGCTAAGTATGTGGCAGGTGTAGTGATCTATTAAAATCTAGTATGGATCAAGAAATTATTGAAGGGAATGAAAGAGGAAATTATAGAACCTGTTGTTATCTTCTGTGATAACACAAGTGCCATTAACATATCAAAGAACCTTGTGATGCACACAAAGACCAAACACATTGCAATTAAGTATCATTACTTAAGAAAATTGGTAAAAGAGAAAGAAGTGATAATGGAATATGTGAACACAAATGAACAACTAGCAGGCATATTCACAAAATCTTTACCTAAGAATTCTCATGAATATCTAAGAGGTAAATTAGGGGTGCTTCCCCTAACTAAGGCTACCTCGTCAAGCTAGGAGCACTGCATCAAATGTACTGCATAGAATATCTGACAAATTGATGTAGGAAAGTGTTATCTTGATTTAGAATAATAGAGGGGGGGGGGTGAATTAGTTTTTCTCAGGTCTAGATGTATAAAAAAAACATTAAAAATCTTTAAAAAATTAGATCTAAAAACCAATAGCTACTCAGTCATTACTGATTGCATAATAGAAACATATAATAGTCTAGTCCGCTATCTAATAGTATCTAACTTGTAAAACATAGAAATGTTTAGACCAAAATATTTAAACAAGCATTAACATCAGGATTTATAGTGGAAACCCAATTTGGGAAAAACCACTTTGTAACATGTTACTTTTATTTTCACTCTTTTGAAGTGAGCTCTGTGAAAAGCCAACCTTGTCAAAGGTTATAAACACACTATTAGGTGTGACCCAGTTAAAGGATTTAAACCACTCTATTAAAAGTAAGCCTTGTTATATAGCTTACATACATTCCATTAGAATGAAACATTGTTCAAAGGATTTATATAAATGACTGTTAGGTCAACCTCTGTTAAAAGGATTTTGACTAATGCAATGGTTAAAAAGTAACAATAGTATTGATCTGAAAACATACAACTCACTTTGCAAAATGTCAAATCCAATTTCATACACATTTTGGCTTACTAAATGTGAACCATTTCCATCTCCATCACTAATCTTCTTGAAAATCCCTTCAAACAATCACAACACTTCTCCTTCATCCTTTTCTTCTTATACAAGCAATAACATCAACAATATCTCTAGCATCCTTCAACCTTATTCTTAGGTTTCCTTAATACTTCCTCAATTAGGTCAATATATCTTTTGTTGCTTAATCTCCTCCATAGATCTAAGGGTTAGGTCAGATTCATCGAATCCTTCCAACTTTATGTTCTTCATGTATTCTTCTAGAAACATCTCAAATATCTTAATAGATTTATAATTAAATGTTTTATAGTGCATTAAATAATTCCATGTAACTAATAAATAAAGTCAACACATTTAACATAATCCAAGAATTCAACCATGTTAGCTAGAAATCTGAATTCTTCCTCAAATGTAAATTACTAACACTCGGTCAATACAGTGTTCAACTCCTCGGTCTTCATTATCACCATAAAAACTATTTCCTTGGCTAATACTATCTTCCTCAACAATTATCTGATATTCAAACAAAACTATAGTCTTACTCAACATATACCAGCTTGATCGACACAAACATCACTCAGCTTAAACTAGATTTCTTCACTTTTGCTTGGTTAAGCCTACTGATTTAGTCTTCATTATTAGATAAGCAATACATTATCTTATCATTTTTCCACATACTCAAGTACTTATTGAAGTATCAAGATAACTCAACCTTTCCTTAGGTGCTATTGTTACCAACCTTGCTTACCCTCTTCAAAATAATCAAATAGATATAGTACTTTATTAAATAGAAATAGTCTTACCAGTTAAGGTTTGACATCAATGAAAATAAAAAAAATTCTTCAATTATAGTTTCCAACAATCTTCCTCTTTGGCATTAATGGAAACACCATATGAATAACAAATAAATCACCAAACAATCTAAAACTTATCTGTCTATCATAAATATTTACAATATCCTTAGCTTCATTCTAATACAGAATCAATCAGCCAAATGATCATCTACGTAGTAACATTCAATTCTCTAAATTTCTCCCTCTTTCTTGATATTCCATGAAATCTCACCATGTGTATTCATCTATGATCATCTCCCTCTTTGAAAAAAATGCCAAAGTAGCAACTAAAACATACATCCTGCAGATGTAGATATCATCTTTTCAGTTGAGTAACAATATTTCTCCCTCTGTCATCTTTTCTTATGACTGATTCTTAGCTTTGTTGTATTTTTCACAACTCTAGAATGCTCCTAAAGTGTGACCTTTCTCTACATCAATTTGTCAGATACTCTTTGTAGTACATTTGATGCAGTGCTCCTAGCTAAACTAGGAAACCTCAGTTAGGGGAAGGATCCCTAATTGACCTCTCAGATACTCATGAGCTTCTTTAGGTAAAGGTTTAGTGAATATGTTAACTAGTTGTTCCTTTGTATTCACATATTTCATTCTAACCTCTTTATCTTATACCAATTCCCTCAAGTAGTGATACTTGATGGAAATGTGTTTGGCCTTATTGTGCATCACTAGGTTCTTAGAGATGTCAATAGCACTTGTGTTGTCATAAAAGATGACAACTGGTTCAATGATCTATTCTTTCATGCCAAGTTTGAATAGTTCACTGCTACAACCATATACTCAGCTTTAGTAGTAGATTGGGAAATGCAATTTTATTTCTTGCTTGTCCAAGAAACTAATCTCTGTCCAAGAAAGAAAGCTCCACCACTTGTACTCTTCCTATCATCCATATTTCTTGCATAATCAGCATTAGTATATACTTTCAGTTCATAACTTTCATGCTTCTTATAGAACAATCCATATTCAGCAGTCCCTTTCTAATATCACATTATCCTTTTGACTACCATCATGTGTGTTTCCTTAGGATTGGTAGAGAATCTTTCCACAATCCCAATAGCTAGACAAATATCAAGTCGGCTGTGTATAACATACTATAATTTGCTAATCATGGATCCATACAAGGTTTGATTTACCTCAACAACATCATCATTCTTAGATAACTTTTGTCCAGTAGCCATGAGAGTACTTACAGGCCTTTAATCTTCCATACCAAAGGTTTTCAGTATCTCATGAACATATTTAGACTAAGTGATAAAAATACCTTTCTCCAATTGATATACTTGTAAACCAACAAAGAATTTGATTTCCCCAAACATATTCATTTCAAATTAGTTTGCATTTCATTTGAAAATTTCTTACACATGGCATCTTGTCCACCAAATATAATATCATCTACAAAAATCTTAGCCAACAAGATTCCTTTACCTTCTTCATCTTTCATGTAGAAATTGTTTTTGTTATTTGTCCTTGAGAATCCAATCTATATCAGGTAGTTTTGAAATCTCTCATACCATGTTCTAGGAGCTTTCTTTAGTCCATACAGTGCTTTATTCAACTTGCAAACCATGTGTCTTTTATTTGGTTCAATAAATCCTTCTAGCTATTCAATGTACACTTCTTCTTTTAATATACCATTTAAAAATGTAGACTTGACATCCATTTGGTATACCTTGAAATCTTTATAGGTAAGATATGCAAGTAAAGTCCTTACTCCTTCCAATCTTGTTACAGGGGAAAATGTCTCACCTTAATCTATTCCTTCTTCTTGTGTGTAGCGTTTGCCTACCATCCTAGCTTTTTTCCTTGTGATTTGACCATTCTCATTCAACTTATTACGGAACACCCACTTTGTTCCAATGACATTTTGATTTTTTGGTCTTAGCACTATAGTCTAGGTATCATTCTTCTCTATCTACTCTATCTCTTCTTTCATTTCTTGTATCTAGTCTTCATTCTCTAATGCCCCCCTTGTTGTCTTAGGCTTGAATTTACATCGTAAACATGTAGGTTCTCTTGTCTTGCTTCTAGTCAGAACACCGGTATCTTTGTCTCCAATGATTTGCTTAGGCTTATGATGTCTTCTCACATATTGTGCTAAACACAAGTTCTGCTCTCCTTTCTTCTTTCTCTTCAGGTTCACCAAAAAGATTGTTAGATTTAGCTTTTGAATGATCGATAACCTCTTCCTGATACTTGACAACATTCTCCTATAGCTCAGCACATTCTTCTTATCTCTCAGTAATGTTTTCTAGATGCTCAAAATTTCTTACCCAAGACTCTACATCAGGTGCAGGTTTGTCACTTGCCTCTCCTTCCTCTATATATACAAAAGATCTATAATCTTCTAGTTCTCTCTTGTTGTCAACTTCAGTTTTCTCTACATACTCATCAACTTTGACATTCACACTCTCCACAATTTTGTTAGTGTTAGAGTTCAAGCACTTATAATCTTTAATTTTTGTGGAATAGCCTAGGAATATGCCCTCATCACTTTTAGCATCAAATTTTCCATTCCTATTGTCTTTTAGTATGTAGCATTTTCTTCCAAAGATTCTAAAATAATTTACATTAGGTGCATACCCATGCCATAACTCATAAGATGTCAGATTTATACTTTTTAAGATCTATACTTGGTTAAGAGTATAAATAGTTGTACTTACAACTTCTCTCCAGTACTTTTGTGTCACATTCTTTTCAATCATCAATGTCGTTGCACAATCCAGGATAGATATGTTCCTTCTCTCTACTTTACCATTTTGTGGAGGTGTCCTCGGTGTAGACATCTATCTTTTGATTCATCTATCATTGAAAAATAGATTAAATTCATTGGATATGAATTCTCCACCTCAGTCTGATCTAAGACACTTCACGTTCCTACTTGTCTCTTTCTCAACCTTAGCCAAATACCACTTAAAGAATTGAAAAGCATCATATTTTTCTTTTAAGAACATTACAATCATCATTCTGGTGTAATCATCAACAAAGAGGATAAAATATCTAGCACCATAATAGCTTTATACACCCATAGGTCCACAAAGGTCAATATGAACCAAATGTAAAACATTCTTAGAACTAAAAGTCTTGCTCTTAAAATTAGACTTTTTCATCTTACCCAACTGACATTATTTTCACATTACATTCTCAGGTTTCTTCAATCTAGGAAGACCTCTTACTTTCTTCTTCTTACTAATTTCTACCAGATTATCAAAGTTAACATGATATAGCCACTTATGCCATAACTAAATATTATCAAGTTGTGCAATCATACATGTTTGTTTAGATAGGTCTAGATAGAAAAAATTACCTCTTGTCTATTCTCCACTTCCAATTAGTTCACCAGTGGCATCAAATATTTTGGCCTTCCTATGATGAAATTTCACTCGGTAACTAGTGCTATTAAGTTGTGTAGCACTAAGTAGATTATAGTTAAGACCTTCAACTCAATATGCATTCTCATAAGTGATCTTATTAGTCAGCTTAATCAATCCTTTACCTCTAACATGACATGGTGCATCATTACCAAATTTTACACTTCTACCTTTATAATGATCTAAGGTATCAAATTTACTCTTGTCACCAGTCATGTGATGTTAACATCCTCTGTTAATAATCTATTTATCATTTTTGTTCACATAGGAAATAAATGCATTTTTCTCATCCTCATCAGACTCATCTTTCATTGCAACACAGACAACTTCAACTTTAAAATCATCAATATCAGTGTTAGTCTCTTCTTTGGCAATATAGTAGGATTTCTTACCTTTTCTTTTGTAGTCCTTGTATCTAGGGTAACCTCTATGAACTCTCTTTTTTATTTATGCTTTTTATCTCTTTCTTCCTCCTTATCATCTCTGTTAGAACATCTACCAACTATATGACCAACTTTATTGCATGAAAACATATAATAGGGAGTTTACCTTTATACTTTCCTTTTCCCCTTTTTAGTCTTCTAGCCATAAGAGCTTCAAGATCCTCAAGTTCTTCATCAGATGTGTCACTTTCACTTATGCATCTCTCTTTTTCCTTCTTTGTCTTAGAACTATTTGAGACTGAAAAGAAGATTCAACATTAGCAATAATGAAGTTATCATAGTTAGAAAGCTCAAAAGTAGTAAGCTTACCAATTGAACTTTCCAAAGTAAGAGCATTGTTAGGGTTACATCTTGATTCTTGAATTGCTGAAATTTTGATGGCATAAATAGGATGCAGAGTTCTCAATACTTTTCCTATAATAGTTTCATCATCAATAGTTCTATTTTCTCCTCTAATAGAATTTACAACTTCTTTTATTCTACCACAATATTGTGAAATATTCTCACCTTCTTGCATTCTCATTTCATCAAATTTATCACTTAGGCTCTCAGCTTTTACTCTTAGTACATTTATGTCACTACCATAGATGTTTGCAAGAGTGTCCCACATTTTCTTTATATTTGTACAGTCTCTAATGTCTTCAAATTTTGGATAGCTTAGGGCAGATGCAATCTCCAACATTGCTTGATTGTGCTTGTGTTTAGCTCTCATCTCCTCAGCAATCAAAGGTGCAATAGGTGTGACATAATCATGCTCAACATAATAGTTTGTAGTATCACCAATACTAGCTAGATGTAGCCTCATCAAACTTTTCCATGTAGGGAAGTTCTCCTTTTTTAGCTTTGGTATCTCCTTCTTATACATCTCGATCATTTTCTTCAAGTACCTTTAAACTGGTTCTTTGTAAGCACCAATAACTCTGATACCAATTGTTAATATGATTTATAACAACATCGAGGGGGTGAATCAATTATTTTCAAGTGTAGATTAATTTAAAAAAACTTTAAAACTTTTCAACCAATCAGATCTAATAACCCACAACTACTTAGACATTATTGATTGCATAACAAAAACATATAATAGTGCAGTCAAGTATCCAATAGTATATAACTTGTAAAACACAAAAATGTTCAGACCAAAACATTCACACAAGCATTAACACCAGGATTTATAGTGGAAACTCAATTTGGGAAAAACCACTTTGTAACATGTTACTGTTATTTTCACTCTTCTAAAGTGAGCTCTGTGAAAATCAAAGGTTACAAACACACTGTCAAGTGTGACCCGATTAAAAGATTTAAACCACTCTATTAAAAGTGTTCCTTGTTATAGGACTTACATACATTCCATTAGAATGCAACCTTGTTCAAAGGATTTATACAAATGACTATTAGGTCAACCTTTGTTAAAAGGATTTATACTAATACAATAGTTAGAGAGTAATAGTAGTATTGATCTAAAAAGATATAACTCACTTTGAAAAATATAAGATCCAATTCCATACACATATGCTAGCTTACTGACTGTGAACTTTTTCCATCTCCATCAATGATTTTCTCAGAAATACCTTTAAGTAATCACAACACTTCTCCTTTAGCCTTTTCTGCATATATAGTCAATAACATCAACAATATCTCCAACATCCTCAGCATCCTTCAACCTCATGCTTAGGTTTCATTAATAATTCCTCAATTAGGTCAATACATCTTTTTCCACTTAATCTACTCTGTAGATCTTATGGTTAGGTCAGATTCATTGAATCCTTCCAACTTTATGTTCTTTGTGTATTCTTCTAGAGACATCTCAAATCTCTTAATAGATTTACAATAAAATATTTTACAGTGCATTAAATACAACCATACAATCAATAAATAAAGTCAACACATTTTACATAATCCAAGAATTCAAATATGTCAGTTGGGAATTTGAATTCTTTCTCAAATGTAAATTACTAACGCTTGATCAATACAATTTTGAACTCCTCCATCTTCATTAGAAATATTGGTCATCACAAAAACTATTTCCTCGGCTAATACTGTCTTCCTTGACAATTAGCTAATATTCAGTCAACACTAAATTCTTACTTGGCATATACTAGCTTGGTCGATACAAACATCATTCGGCTTAAACTATATTTCTTCACTTTTTCTCATTTAAGCCTACTGGTTCATTCTTCATTCATACTTAGATAAGTAATACATTATCTTATCATTGTGCCACATAATCAAGTACTCATTGAAGTATCTGTTAGAAAGTAAAGTCCACCAAGATAACTGAGAGGGGGGGGGGGTGAATCAGTTATCTTATACTTATAACCTTTATCAATTTCAGCAACATTCAACCATGTAGGAAATGTAATTACCAACCATAGAAAGATATTCTTACACAATAACATAATGACACAATATGTGTTGACTAGGGAACCTCTTGATCAAAGAGTAAACCCTAGTAGGAATGATGCTTGTATCATCTTAAAATATAAGCACTTCCATGTTAAGAGAATTTATCCCCTTGAGTAAGTTTTTTGGGGTCATATTAGATGCCTTAAATTGATCTTTTCTTTGATCTAGCTTTCTCCCCGCTTTCCACTTCTTTTCTGCTTCATTCTAGGTGAAATTAGGGTTAGGATCTTAAGGATTCTCCTAAATTTCCCTCTTCCATAGCTCTATTTTCTAGGTAGGATTTAGAAATGGATCCTCCTAGCCTTCATCATGGTAATCATAGGAATTTATGTCTATTCCTAACATTCTATCCAATTTTGGCATCAGTTCTAGGTTTTTGGGCATCCTTGGGACCTCTTGACTTGGTTTTGAGTCAACTTAGGACCAAGGTTAATGTCTAAAGTCGACCCTGACTAGGTCAAGGTTGAGCTCGATCCTAACTAGGTTAGGGTCAACCTCAACATTGACCCCTTTCTCCAAATTTTCAAGATCCTTAATTTCTAGGCTTCGGGCTTTCGGGAAATTTATTTTCCCGCCTCCGGGTTAGCTATTTTAGGTTTTAGGATGGTAAATATTTTAATTGCATTTAATATAGGTATATTTTCTAAAAGTGAGGACCTAATTAGGATTTAATTATCCAAGGTGGCCCATCTAGAGGAGTGTGCCCTAGATCACTATAAAATGAGGCCTTCCTCTCTCATTTTGACATCCATCATCCACACTCAAGCAATTTCATGTGTAAGCTCTCAAGATCATCAAGCATTCCATTCAAGAAAGCATTCAAGTCTTCTTCTTCATCCAAGTTCTCCATTGAAGATCAAGGATTCAAGCATTTAAGTTATTGAAGGGATTTGGTTCAAGCATTCAAAATTCATCATTCAAACCCTAGATCTAGCCATTATGATGGTGTGATCTTCCTTCAAGATCCTTTGTTCATCTTCAAGATTCATTTCATTCTTCCCTCAAGGTGGATTCCAAGCATACAATCATGGAGGTTTGATTTAAATTTATTGTTGTGTTCAAGCTTTCATATCAATATACTTATTTACATTTAAAATACAATTGCATATCTATTGAATTGCATAGCTTCATTGTTAGATCCTTTTCTACTACTTGCTAGCATTCCAATTTCAATTTCAATATTAAGGTTGATTCCAAACCGAGGTTTGACCAAGGAAAACTCCCCCAAATAAAAAAAAAACCTCTCTTTTTCTTGCAGGTATAGGTGTGAAATTTTGAATCTGAGAGTAGATTTGGATACCCTTTTCACCAAACTTTCGGGACTAGTGAAGTCGACCTTCATTTTCTTGAGGTTGTCCTTGACCTTTTATGAGGGTCAAGGTCAACTTGATCAAATCTTGGAAAATATTTCTGGGTTTTGTAGATCTCACAGTTTTGGCTTAGACATGAGAAAACTAATAGTTTTTGAGATCATTTGATAGGGTTTTCAACTGATTCTTCTTCGGAGGTAAGTACCTTTATTTCTTAATTTCAATATTAATCATCTACATTTACTTTCTATATCAATACAATTCAAATGTAAGTATAAAATATTGGCTTTGGGGTCTCTTTTATGTGTGAATCATTGTTCTAGGATCCCATACACTATTTTATCCTATACATTTTGGTGAACCTGTTTACGATAACTCTTTCTTTTGTGGAATTAGATTCCTTGTTGTGTTTGTTTTGTTTGATTTCCTTTTCATTTGAATGCATTTAGATATATCTAGATCTATTTTATATGCATTTCCTTATTCATTATCATGATGCTTAAGTTGTTTCAAGTGTTTTTCAAATGCCTTATGGATAGGGATGATAATCTTCCTTTTTGGGATGAACCTTTAGATTTGGATATTTATTACTCTCTTCCTAATGAAACCATTATGGATGATCCCTTAGATAAAGACATTGATTTATCCGCTCCTCATGAAGCTTTAATACAAGAGGGTGATTTATTACATGATGATTACTCTTTCTCTCCCTATGCGGATATTTTAGTGAAAGAAGGTGATATTATAGATTCTTTACCTCCATTTGAAATTCCTTCTAGTGATGAGGCATTAGTGGAGAATGATATGATTTCCCTTAATGCTCTCCATTTTAGTGATGATCTTATAGAGAATCAATATCTTACGTCATCTCCTCCTAGGATGTCCTCTTTTCTTTCTTCTTGTGAATCTATTTGTAGTGTTGAGACAACTAATGTGGTTTTTCTGAAACCCTTGTCACCTTACTATCAAAGGAAAACCTATGGAGTCTTTCAATGATCAAGATTCTATAGCTCACACTTATTATACAAGGAATAATCTTCAACCTAATTTGATGGTTTCTACTTCTTTACCACCTTCTCAACCTATTCTTCCTCCTCCACCACGTCTTCCTAGCAAGGAGTATAATTTGATAAACCAATTGAAAAATACTCCTGCCAAGATTTCTTTATGGGAGCTACTTCAAAATTCACCTACCTACTATGAATCCTTGCAAAAATCTCTAGCAACTCTTCCTACTCCACCTCCTAATCAAGAGAATATCAATAACTTTTTACAATGCATGCATGCTACCTCGAGTCCTCCTGAAATTGTATTCACTCAAAAGGATTTACCTTCTAAAGAAGTTCAAAATAAATATGATGCTCTTATGGTTGTTGTTTATATCCATAAAAGTATCATTCATAGGACCTTGATTGATAATGGATCTGGGCTTAATGTTTGTAGCATGTGTGTGTGTGAAAATTATACCTGATCTGTGGACACAACACTTTAGTAAAACATTAGAGGTTAGCTATAATCAAAATCGTACAAAATTGAAATCTAATCTAACCAAGCAATTTATTGCCTTCTAATAGGTACGAGATTGATGTTCTCAGATTGTAATCGAGATCAGTGACCTAGACGACACCTAAACAAAGGATTTGAATGCAAAACTTGATATGAAATAAATGCAAATTAATCTATTTTATTTGATATCTTATGATGCAATAAGAATGATAAACTGATATGAATCTATGCTATGAAAACTGATATGTAATACTAATCTAGAAATAATATGATATCAATGCAAATGAAATTGATCTCACAAAAGGTTGAATTCTCAAATTGATCTTCCAAGCTCCAATTGTGCAAATTCTCTAAATCTGATGTGCTATGATTCTTGTAGAGTAAGTTTGCAATTCATGAGATATGAAATTGAAGAGCTGAGCCCTTTTTTAATAGAAATCTAGGACTTTGGGTGTGCATGAAAGAAAGCCATAAATCACTCAAATAACTCAGGTTGATTTTTGAGTTATTTTTAAATAAAGGATATTTAACCCACAAAAACATGCAAAAGAAAAATTTAACTCAAAATAGAGTTTAGCTTTAATTGATAATTGACAGTTGTCTATTTTTATGATTGTGCATGATTTATTTATGAATTAATTTAATAATAAAGTGAGTTATTTCCAACTTAACTGATTTTTAAAAATAAAACAATTGATTTATGGGTTAATCAATCATTTAATCAAAATTTTATTAAAAACTATATTATTAAATAATGACAACTTGCTTTAATTAATTAAATAAGAATTTAATCAATTAATCATAGGATTTTAGATTTATTGTCAAAAGTAAATAATACAATTTATAATAGATAGAATTAAATTTAATAAAATAATTAAGTGGCAAATGTTAAATCTAATTAATTAAATATTTAGAATATTCAATTAATCAAACTTTAGGATAAATTGGATTTATCACCAAATAATCATTAAATTAAAGATAATTAAGATAGTTAGGAATATTACTAGGAATATTCCCTGATGTAGATTTTAGGATAAAATCAATTAAGATTCGATGATGCGTAGATGTGCCTTAGGTTAGGACTTCGATGTCGATTTTGTTTGATTTGTTGATGTAGGAGGTTAATGAACATATAGCCCATTTTTGGGGTATTACATTTTGCCGCTCTTTGAATTACTATGCAAAGTGCAGTGGTTCAAAGATAGTCTGTCTATGATAAAGACATGGAACTGATTCGAAAGATAAATCGATTCCAAGATAGAAACCGATTGAAAGATATGGAGATATTAGGTCCTGAATGACCAAAGCTAATGTTCACCATTGCAGCAATGAACCATTGATTGTAAAAGAGTGTCAAAACACCTGATTCTGAACCTTATGATTATGAAGAAGTGAGTGACCGATTCGAGACTCAATTGTCTTAGCACAACCATGATTCTAGACTCGATTGTCTTAGCAGAACCATGTTGGTATCACATCTGAACCCTTCAATTATTGAAGAACCAAGGAAAGAACACTGATGAACTGATGGTTGTGAAAAACTGATACAGATTACAAGATTAAGAGAATGCCAAATTGATATGGATTGATGAATCTAATATGCCCCTAGTGATGATATATTTTCCCCGAGCGATGAGGACTTTTGATGAATCAGCAACTAGACGTGGTTGTTGTCTTGATTACTAATGAAAGATATTGATTTGAATTAGATTTACAGACTTGAATTATGTGTAATACCATGCCCCCTTCGGGATTAAAATTGAAATCTGACAAGAGAAGTTAGTGTTGTAGTTTAGAAGCATGTTAATTGATTTGAGAAGTGGTTATACATGTTCAAGAACGCATTCTACATCATTTAGAGGTCTTGGAGACCGAGTTTGACTAGGTTAAACCATGAGTTGACTATAGTTAACAAAGTTGAAATTTCAATAGTCTGATGTAAGATAATCAATTAAGTTGAATACTAGATTTCTTTGATGATTGAAGGTTGAATATGCAAGCAGTTAATAATATAAATGATCTTAGATTTCGATTTTGATCCTGAAAAAAGATTCTACTTGGTGTTTCATTGGAGGAACCTTCATGTATGATTCAGATCTTGTTAGATTTGAAAAGGTGATTGAAGAATCATTTAAGGGTTGAAGTTTATTTCAAACATTTGTGAGATCATGAAAACATGAAAAATGCAAAGAGACATGCAAAATGAAATGCAACCTAAGACTTAGGACCTAGTCACTGATCATGTGTCGATTTGTTATCATCATTGAACTTTTAGGTAACTAGATAAATCAATACAATGTCCACTAGCTATGAAACTATAGACATATGAATATCTATTTGTATGCGCAAGAACCAATACAACACCCATTGGTTAGACAACCATGGATATATGAATATTGATTTTATTTTCAGAATGTCAGATTAGATATAAGCACCAAGGCAGAAATGCCAGGATGACCTGAATATCATGTCCGGTTTGATAAAACAATTTGCATAAGCATCAAAACATAAACGTTGTGTTGACCTGAATATGCCTTGCATTTAACATACACATCAAACAATAAAGAGATCATTCAAAATCCAATGTGAATTACCTGTAGTGACCCTTTATCGTTCACATCCTTAGGCAAGATTGCATTTCACAGTAGGAGAAAGAATTCACTTCAAAAAGATAATAGTTAGATCAAACATCCTTGAATTTTCTAGGTATCAATGGTCAAGGTACGCATGGCCATCCAATTAGAGATAGAGGCTCTTATAGTCGGACACCATTTCAATCTAGAATTTCCAAAGTTGTTATATTTTCACATACAAGAAAAAGAAAAAGAAAAGATTATGCCCCCAGTCATCACTCTCTAAATCCTATAAAGGACATCATCTAAGAGCTCGAAGGGACACAATATGAAAAAATCTCAATGCGAATCAGTAAGCATACAAGGAGATAAAAGCATGAAGCACATATTGTTTTCAGTTTGTGTTTTGATTGTGTTTTTGTAGATGCAAAATCCTTTCTGGAGACGGTACAGACTAACTGACTCAACTTGAAACTTCAAAGGATTCTAACTAGATATGACATGTCTAAGATACACTGGAGACCATAGGATATGACATTGATTGCCCCCAAGTTTGAAACATTGATAGGATATAGACGCTTGAGCTGATTGGTGTACAAACTGACTTATTGAAAATCAGAGTGCTAAAATAAACCAGGAGATATGCACAGACTAAAGCAAGACTGAAAGCTAGGAAAGACCAAGATTGCGCTGATAGATAGATCATTTTGAAACAAGTGGTGCCCGTTTGCTGGGTTTTCACCATCTTGGCAGAGATTCTATTTTTGCTACCAAGGCGCCTGTTTCCAGGTTTTCACCAAGGGACTTTTTTTTCCTTTTTCTCATTTTTTTGTATTTTTCATTTTTTCATTTTTTTTTATTTTTTTTTTGTAGTTTTGATATTTTTTGATTTTTTTTTGTGAATCATCAAGGTGCCTATTGCTAGGTTTTCACCAAGATGTTCATTTTTTTAGGACTTTTTACAATTTTTAAGATTTTTTCAGAATATTTACCAAGCACTGAATGCCTTAGGCGTAGAATTTCTTCAGATGGAGAATGTTGATTGGTTCTCAGAGCTGTTCTCCTTCAGTCATTGAGAGTTGATAGGCACTAGAGCCAAAAGTAGCAGTGATAACAAAGGGACCCAGCTAGTTGGGTTCAAACTTCCCCTTGCATTCTCGATGTGATTGATTTTTAGGATTTTCTCTCAAGACTAGATCACCAACATGAAATTCTCTATGTTTAACTTTCTTGTTGTGACTCTAGACATTCTTTTCTAATACACTCTGAGATGATCATACGCTACTTGTCTGTGCTCATCTAGTAGTTCAAGTTCTTGCAACCTAGACACTCTGTAGTCACCGTCGGTGACAAGTCCATGCATTTTGATTCTTAATGATGGGATTTCAACCTCAATAGGTAGTACTGCTTCAGACCCATAAACTAAAGCAAATGGTGTAGCCCCAGTGGGTGTTTTGATACTTGTTCTGTAGGCCCAGAGAGTTAGATTGATCATGAGATGCCAGTCTCTTCCTATTTTATTAACTATTCTATGCAAGATTTTCAAGAGATTTTTGTTTGAAGCCTCATCTTGTCCATTTCCTTAAGGATAGTAAATAAAAGACCAATGTTGTGTAATATTGAATTTAGCACATAAGTCATCTAGGTCCTTATTTTTGAGTTGTCCCCCATTGTCTGTGATTATAGAGTGAGGAATCTCATATCTGCATATGATGTAGTTCAATATGAACATAGATATATATTTCCCCATTGCTTGTGTTAGAGGAACCGCTTCTACCCATTTTTTAAAATAATCTATAGCTGTGATTATATGGGTATGTCCATTAGAAGAGTGCAGATGGATAACAGCTATGAGATCAAATGCCCATTGTTGAAAAGGACATTGTGTAGTAAAGGGAATTAGATCTCTCTCTGGAGCATGAATTAAGTTTCCATGTACTTGACACTATTGATAGTTTTTAGAAAACTTGATTGCATCTTTCTCCATTTCAAACTCCTAAGCAAGATCATACCATGCAGTTCCAATGTCTAGCAAGGTGGAGAACAAGAGGGATTGACAAGCTGGTGGAAGGGATGGAAGACAAGAGTATGAAGGAGAATGAGGGGAAGAAATCCTCAAGGGAAAACTCCTCAAGAATACCCAAGCTAGGGAAAAAGTGTCATGTAAAGCACATTTAGACAAGCAATGAAAGGCCAGCATAGGATAAGTCACAAAAGTGTAATGCCAAAGAAGGAAAGGATGTTGTCCAAGGAGTAGACATGTCAAGAGGCTTCATAGCATCGTGTTTTATTCTTTATTTCTTTTTTTTCTTTTAGATCAAGACCAAAGGGGAAAATGATAGCAATAGGCAAAAATGAATGGAGGAAGATAGACATGAAGGCTAAACATGAAAGGAATGAAAGCAAGATCATCGTAAAATAGCTCACAAGATAGCCAAATATTCGTGTATAGAGCAACATTGTCAAGATCAAAGAGAGAAGATGGAATGGATACAATATGTAGAAGAACTATGCATGATGCCTGATTGCTAGGTTTTCATCATGGTAATTATCCAAGGTGCCACAAGGGAGTGGTTTTCACCATAGGATGAATTTATTTCTCTTTACTTTTGCTACCAAGGTGCCTGTTTCCAAGTTTTCACCAAGGCACATTTTCAATTTTTTTTTGATTTTAATTTTTATTAGAAGAAGCCAAGCTCTTTAGATAATGCTCCTTAAAAGGATAAACCATGATATGCAAAGGATTCAAAATGATATGCTCAAAGATGCTGATAGGGAAAGGGAGATGGAAGAGAAAATGGAGAATAAGGTTTTTATGTAAAGCGAGTGAGGTTGGAAGATAGGAGGAATAGGCAAGTGAGGAAAAAGGATAGAAGGTAGAAGGATAATGAATGGAAGTATTGTGAAAGGGTAGATGGAAAGGAAGGCAAGATCAAAATTAACACACACCTTGAAGGGTGGTGAGAGGATGAAGGAAATGTGAATGAAGGAATACGTGAAGGAATATGGTGAATGGATAGAAGAGGTTGCGGTTTAGGTGCATGAAATGGAAGAATATTTGTGGAAGAAGATGAAGTGGAAGCCTTTGGAAGCTTGAATGTCAACTTCACTTTTTGTTCAACACTAGACTCTTTCAAGAGAGACTTTGGAATCCATATAGCTATGGGATTTTTTTCTTAGATATCTCTTTTGACTTTATGCCTTCATGCCGATTAGAGGAGACATGGTGATCTTCTCTTTTTGATGGATTCTTGTATTGCTTCTTTTTTTTGTATTGAACATTCAAGTTACTTCCAAAAGACTGGGGACTTTTGGAAGAAGAAGGAGGATATGACTAGTTTAGATGGGTGGGTGGATGAAAAGGATTCAAAGGTGTGCATCTATGTTGATCTTGAGGAAAGATGGGAGATGGAGGTATGCAAGGACCCAAGATGGATGCCGAATTAGGAGAGTTAGGAGGGGAAAGTGAAGGGACATAAGGACCCAAGATGGAAGGAAGACATGAAGCCCTTAGTAGTGGTGGAGGAGGTCCAAGGATGGATGTGGAAGATGCAAAAGGATAATCAATAAGTTCATCAACATCTATATGACAACCAAGGATATCAATATCTTTAGAGTGAGCATTAGGATTTTCAATAGAGTCATGGATATCTTGAATATGAGCACCTTCTTTGATAGGATTGTTCAAAGTTTGCAAAGACTTAGGAAGAGTAGAAAGTGGAAGTGAACATGGAGTGGTAGAACAAGAAGATGGAAGACTTTGATCTTGACAAGGATCTTTGGATAGCATAAGCTCATAATTTTTTTCTTGATTTTCAATAGGCTTAACATTGGAAGTAACAACACCATTTTTACCAACCTTAATGGAAGTATCAGCTTTGGAAAGCACAAGTGTAGTAAGGTTATTTTGATTGTCAATAAGCTCAATGGTGTAAGTAGTAGCTTGATCTTTCTTAGGAGAAGACTTAAGACATGGTGGAATGCATGAAAAAGGGTGTGTAGGATCAAAAGAACCATGGAACAGATAAGAGACATCATGAAAAGGATTGGATGACATGGAGGTTTCTTGATCTTGATCTTTCTTTATGTTCTTTTCTTTATCATTTTTGGAGTCCTCTTGACATGGAGCCACTTCTAAAGACAAGAAAGCATGTTGGGATTGTATGGAAGACTGTTTTAGAGATGGTGAAGAACCAGCTAAAGTAGACATTGTAGCGTATGAAGGCTTAGGCTCTTTGGGTTTAGCATTATTGAAAGTATTTGCAGCCAAGTGAAGGATAGCTTGAGTTTCTTTAAGAGGTAGCCCTTGAGGATAACTATAGGGAACCATATGAAAAGTATCAGGGCTTGTGTCAGATGAAGGTTCTGTGAAAGATATGAAAGACTCAGAAGCTTTAGGAAATGTATGGGTATTGGAGGAAGTAGGGGATGGAAGGGAACCATCACAAGACAAAGGTCCAACATTAACATGATCTTGCTTGAGAGTGTAATCTTTATTTTCAGCATGAGAGTTCTTAGAGGAGAGATCCTTGTAGTATTGATGCTTCAAGCTAGCACGATGCATTTTAATAGTCCTCAGCAGTAGTAGATAGATCATAATCAAGGTATTATTCACAAAAATCATCAAAGTCTTTTTCAAAATTAGAATCATATGCATCACCATCATGATCTATCCAATGTGACATCCCATTTCCAATAACTAGGAACACACAATGAGGAGGACTCTTAGGAATAGAGGTGTCATAGGTATCATTATATTGTCCATCATCATAGTCATCATAGTCTCCAAAGATGGATGTATCACTCTCTATGGAAGAGGTATCATAAGGATTATCACATTGCTCAAATTCTATCTGGGGGCATGGTGACATGTACAAGTCTTTATCAAATGGAAAAGGGTGAAGGGCCTCCATGGAGAACTCTTTAGATTCCTTCTCTTTCTTAAGATTGTCAAGATGGACTTGCATAGCATGCATTTGTTTCATCATAGTGGTGATCAAAATTTCTTCCTCATGTGTACTGATTCTTTGAGACATGTGTACTAATTCTCAATAGACAGTGATTTGTTTGATAGATTCTGGAATTAGGCTGAAAAAGCTAAGTATCTAGCAATTCTGACAACTTTTCAAAAATTTCCCAAACAACTTTTTGCAGACTCGTACGACAGTGGGTAGGCAATGAAATGATAGTTGAAAATATCATACAATAGTTGCAAGAAGGATTTTGACTTTCTTGAAATTGTTGGCCTGAAAACTCATATGATAGTGGCTACTCAATCATACGATAGATGGGTAGTACTGAAACAACACTTGACAAAACTTGTATGAATTTTGACTTCCTGAAATGACTTTTGACTCCAGAAAGGATTTTACATTAGATTTTGCAAAATTTAAGGTTTTCAGTTTTGGATTGTTTGCAAATTGTACTATCCAGATTTGAAGATTATACTAGATTTGATCATTTTTAATAGCCAAGTAGATAAACAAGCACGTAGAATAGCAAGCAAGTGATTCCAAGCATGTCTGAAAACAATGAACAAGGGAAAAAGTAACCTTGCGCATGAACAATCAAGTGACCAAATTGTGCTAATCCCTGAGAGTACTAATTGTGTATGTTCTGAAAATTTTTGCAATAATGCACATATACTTGAAAATGAAAAATTTGGCCTCTCTAGGGTTTGTAGTAATGTTTGACTCTACAAATTTTATGATTCAAATGGGTGAACTCCAATCCTAGTGCACCATGGTTTTGACACAGTCTGAGAATTTAATCAATCAGGAGCTGCTAGGGAGATCTGACAACCCAACAATGAACCATACTCGTGGAGATTTCTTCCACAAGGACATTTATATAGCCGCTATCACTACCACGTCTGAAATGGCTATGACCGCTTGAGGTTCCGTCAATGCAATTTTCCCTATGAAGGGATTGTTCGCTACGGTTAACCCTCTCTAAAGGTGACTCATAGTATTGTACCATAAGGGTCCTTAGCTCCAGATTCAAGGTTTTGATGCCTCTTCACTTTTAACCCAAACAAAGCAAGCAGATTAATCTGACACGCTAAGAAAATTTTTTGTTTCACCAAGGTCTATGATATCAACTCCATGTGATCTATCAACCTCTCCAAGGAGAGAATGTATCGATCAATAAGAGAAGATGCACTAACCAATTTTGATTCACCAAAGCTCGTGATGTCAACCCCACATGATCTATCAACCTCTCTGGAGAGAGAATGTGTCAATCAATAAGAGAAGATGCACTAACCAAGTTAAATGTGAAATGCACTAAGTATCCTCCCTACCTACAAGGATTCTGTCATCAAGGAAGGATTTCACTGGAAATCCAATCTCTCAACAATCAAAAATAGTGTTCATAGGGCCTAATTACTATGTGAGCATAGATGTATGTTTTCAAAAGCAAATCTACCAAAAGTACCTAAAAAATAAAAAGAGGAACACTTAACGCTTAAAGTGAATATGAGATGAGTCCACAAGGTGGAAAACTTAACACCTCACACAAGCTAAAAATGAGTCCCCAACTTAGAAAACAAGTGAGTTCCCAAAAGCACAAAAGTGTTGCCAAGTGAACACTTAACGCTTCTTTCCTCTTGACCCCTCCCCTTTAATGTGGCGTTGACCTTGCAACCACGGGGTGGAACGAGGGGCCAACAGATTAGCGAGTCCAATAACCCAAGATAGAAATCAAGATCAATCACAAGTATTCTAAGACTACTTAATGAATCCTTAAGGGATCACAACCTAGTATCAATTATGCAATTGCGTAGAAATAGATCAAAAGCATGAAAAGATGCACACAAGCCAGACACATAGGAGATTTATTTTAAGTCCAAATCAAAATGTTATTAGATTAAGGAGAATACCTAGGATCCTTGCAACATGCTTAGTAGATTTTACCTGATTTTTAGCATTTCTTGTTGAGCTTTTCCATGCAAGCAAGTGACGAACTCTCCAACAAGCAAACAAGATATGCAACATATATTCAACTTATGAAAACCATAGGGTTAGCTCTAAAAATCAATTATTATCAGCAATAATAACTAGAAATTAACCCAAATGACAACTCATATCATTCATTGAACCATGTAAAAAAAAAAAAGTGCATACCCATCACAAAACTTTATTTTTTTTGCTGCATTTGACCTAGTCAACAAGATTTGATTTTTTTGATATGATTTTAGCCAGAAAAATAGAAATTCAAAATAGACACCCCTTCTAAAAAATAGAGAGCTTTCCAAAAATGTAAAATTTTTAGAAAAATCTCTTCATTTGTGCCCTAGAGACCCATTTTACCAAAACAGACTAGTTTTTGTAAAATGACTATTTGAGCTATTATATTGAATCCAAATTTAAAACACAAAGAATGGACCCACTGTAGAATTTAAAGAGCTTTCCAAAAATATAATTTTTTTTGAAAAATATGATGATTTGCGTCAGATATTAATTTTTAAAACAAAATTATTAAAAATTCAAAACATCTCAAAAAATTCTAAATTTTTTACTATAGCTTCCTTGATATGTTGTCAACTTGCAAAACAAATTTCAGAGAAAAAATCTAAGCCATTTGGGAGATAAAATTAAATCTTTGAAACTTTAGGGTTTTAGCTCCCCAAAAAATCAAAACTATCATGTAAAGGTGGGTTGCCCCACGGTGGGGGCCAAAAATGTGTGTGTGAAAATTGTACCTGATCTGTGGACACAATACTTTAGTAAAACATTAGAGGTTAGCTATAATCAAAATTGTGCAAAATTGAAATCTAATCTAACCAAGCGATTTACTACCTTCTAATAGGTGCGAGATTGATGTTCTCAGATTGTAATCGAGATCAGTGACCTAGACAACACCTAAACAAAGGATTTGAATGCAAAACTTGATATGAAATAAATGCAAATTAATCTATTTTTTTTGATATTTTATGATGCAATAAGAATGATAAACTGATATGAATCTATGCTATGAAAACTGATATGTAATGCTAATCTAGAAATAATATAATATGAATGAAAATGAAATCGATATCACAAAAGCTTGAATTCTCAAATTGATCTTCCAAGCTCCAATTGTGCAAATTCTCCAAATCTGATGTGCTATGATTCCTGTAGAGTAAGTTTGCAATTCGTGAGATATGAAATTGAAGAGCTGAGCCTTGTTTTTATAGAAATCCAAGGCTTTGGGTGTGCATGAAAGAAAGCCATAAATCACTCAAATAACTCAGGTTGATTTTTGAGTTATTTTTAAATAAAGGATATTTAACTCACAAAAACATGCAAAAGCAAAATTTAACTCAAAATAGAGTTTAGCTTTAATTGATAATTGACAGTTGTCTATTTTTATGATTGTGCATGATTTATTTATGAATTAATTTAATAATAAAGTGATTTATTTCCAACTTAACTGATTTTTGAAAATAAAACAATTGATTTATGGGTTAATCAATCATTTAATCAAAATTTTATTAAAAACTATATTATTAAATAATGGCAACTTGCTTTAATTAATTAAATAAGAATTTAATCAATTAATCATAGTATTTTGGATTTATTGTCAAAATTAAATAATACAATTTATAATAGATAGAATTAAATTTAATAAAATAATTAAGTGGCAAATGTTAAATCTAATTAATTAAATATTTAGAATATTCAATTAATCAAACTTTAGGATAAATTGGATTTATCACCACATAATCATTAAATTAAAGATAATTAAGATAGTTAGGAATATTACTAGGAATATTCCCCGATGCAGATTTTAGGATAAAATCAATTAAGATTCGATGATGCGTAGATGTGCCTTAGGTTAGGAATTCGATGTTGATTTCATTCAATTTGTTGATGTAGGAGGTTAATGAACATATAGCCCATTTTTGGGGTATTACAGTATGGACATGCTCAAAGCGATTAATGCCGATCTTTCAACTATTCAACCTGGCAATGTTCCTATACATGGATTTGATAACATTGCTAAGAACACTTTAGGAATCATTACCTTATCTATCAAAGTAGGACCAATCATCTTGAATACTCCTATTCATGTTATACTTGGACCTCTTAATTATAATCTTCTTTTGGGTAGACCTTGGTTGCCTAAGATGCATGATGTTCCTTCCACCCTTCATTGTAAAGTCAAGTTTATATATAACAATGGGATGTATACACTTCATGCGGATGATGCACCTAATCCTTGTCTCAATATTCAAACTCACACTACTCCCATTCCTAATAGCACTCCTCCTCCCTCTAATGCTGTTTCGGGTGATGATTGGGGAACCTTGGATTTTACTCCTACCTTTATTGGAGAGTATAAGATTAATGATCTTGATTTGATGAAGAAACAAAGAGAGGTTGAATAATGAATTTTTGCTTCTACTTCTAGTACCCTTCATAATAACTTTGTCACTTCTTATTCCCACAATGAATCTGTCAAGCCTACTAATGATGACATAGTGACTACTAAAGTTCCATTGATTCCTTCTAATATGGCTTCTCATTATGGTCCTGGTTATCATAATTAAACAAGGATTTAATGCTCAAGGATGTGGTAAGCATAAACAGGGAATTCAAATGCCCTTACACACTGGGGGGCATGAACATTCTTATGGGTTAGGATTTAATCCTCAACAACAAATCAATGTTAACAACATCTCAAATAACACTTCAAAACATGATGAAACTATGAAGGAATTTGATCAAGAGGTTCTTTTGCCTAAACTCCTTCATGATAAGATGATTACTAGACCTAAATGAAAAAAGAAACATAGTCGATACTTGAAGACTCTTCCTTTTTGTTTATATCACAGATTTCATGATCACTCTACAAATGAATGTCAAGATTTACATTATAAGATTAGGCACCTCATTGATTGTAATGTTCTTTATATATCATGTGACAATGAGTTGTATTTCAATCCTATTTTCTCTAAATAACATTCATGTTCCTATTATGGAGCTCCACATTATGTAAACAATAGTAGCCTAATACTTGAGGGCTCGTTGTCTTGCATAGTGTTGCAAGAAATTAAATAGGTCCCCTTTCATCTTTGTTCCTACACTTGGGGGGCAAGGATGTCATCTCCTTTTTTGTCTTTTTGGGATTCACCTCTTTCCTTGGTTAAGTAGTATCTATCTATTATGTGATATCCAATTATACATGAATATATTGGTTTTCATTGAGGATCTTATTCCTTGATCACAACTGATTTTATTGTTTGATATTGGGTTTCCATGGTTGATACATATCTCACCTTGGAAATTGAACAGTGTGCTATCCCTCACAAGGATTAATTTTTCACTTCTTTCATGATATCTCTTTGCATTCATCTCTTCCATGGCCTCATAGGAGATATGATCTTCTTGGCTTAGATTGGGTATTGTTTGTGGATGTTGTCTTGATGTTGAAGAAGGCTTTATCCTTGTTCATTTCTTTCCTTAACATGTCAAAATAGTATGTTTTTCCATATTAAGGAGGGGTGCATATATACGGTCTCCCTCATTTTATATTATGTATTTTTGTTCTAACCTTTTGTTTTGCAGCATGCTAAATCTCTGAAGGTAATGCACATAAGTTTCTAAATCCTAAAGAGACACATTTTCCAATTTTCAATATGCTAAATCCTCTGAAGGTAATGCACATAAGTTGCTAAATCCTGAAGGGACATGCATTTCCAATTTCAAATATGCTAAATCTTGGAAGGTAATGCACATAAGTTGATAAATCTTTCGAAGGTAAGCAACATAAGTTGCTAAATCCTGAGGAGACACACATTTCATATTCATAGTGATACAAGAAGGTGGATATATGGGTATTCCAGAAGCCATCAGAAGATGCATTACAATTGAAAGCACATTTTATGGGTGAACCTATTAGGCTCTCCCTCCAGGGTGATTCACAGTAAGGTGGGCATCTTAATGGGTGAGTTAATCACTTTCTCCTTTCTCTCTTTTCTGCTTTCATGTTAGTGGACAGGATCATGAAGCTATGTTATCTATAGTGTTTCTCTTTTCTTTTTTATGTAAGCATTTATGCTTTTATGATAGCTTTCCAAATATGATATTAACATGAGGAATATTTCTTAGTGAGGTTTCTGATGCTAATTGATTTGGGTTGTTTAGTACTTCGCACCCTCGTGTGTGTATGTTGAGTTAGAATCCTTAGTTTGGGGGCTTGTGTCCTTTGCTAAGTGTTTTTTTATCTCTTTGTGAATCCACTTGGATCTTCTCTTTCTTCTCCTTTACCAAGAGTTTTCATCTAATCCATACTCTTGCTAAAGTGGGGGCTTAATGTATCATCTTAAAATGGAAGCACTTCCATGTTAAGAGAATTTAGCCCTTTGAGTAAGTGGTTTGGGGTCATATTGGATGCCTTAAATTGATCTTTTCTTTGATTTGGCTTTCTCCCCACTTTCCACTTCTTTTCTGCTTAATTTTAGGTGAAATTAGGGTTAGGATCTTAAGGATTCTCCTAAATTTCCCTCTTCCATAGTTCTATTTTCTAGATAGGATTTAGAAATGGATCCCCCTAGCCTTCATCATGGTAATCATATGATTTTATGTATATTCTTGACATTCTGCCTGGTTCTAGCATTAGTTCTAGGTTTTTGGACATCCCTGGGACCTCTTGACGTTGTTCTGAGTCAACTTAGGACCAGGGTCAATGTCTAAGGTTGACCCTGACTAGGTCAAGGTCAAGCTTGACCTTGACTAGGTCAGGGTCAACCTCGATATTGACCCCTTTCTCCAAATTTTCAAGATCCTTAATTTCCCAGCTTCGGGCTTTTGGAAAATTTATTTTCCCACCTTCGGATTTGCCATTTTGGGTTTCTGGATGGTAAATCCTTTAATTGCATTTAATCTATGTTTATTTTCTAAAGGTGAGGACCTAATTAGGATTTAATTCTCCAAGGTGGCCCATCTAGAGGAGTGTGCCCTAGATCACTATAAAAGGAGGCCTTCCTCTCTCATTTTCACATCCATCATCAACACTCAAGCAATTTTATCTGCAAGCTCTCAAGATCATCAAGCATTCCATTCAAGAAAGCATTCAAGTCATCTTCATCCAAGTTCTCCATTGAAGATCAAGGATTCAAGATTTCAGTTATTGAATGGATTTGGTTCAAGCGTTCAAGATTCATCATTCAAACCCTAGATCTAGCCCTTATGATGGTGTGATCTTCCTTCAAGATCTTTTGTTCATCTTCAAGATTCATTTCATTCTTCCCTCAAGGTGGATTCCAAGCATACAATCATGGAGGTTTGATTTATATTTATTGTTGTGTTCAAGCTTTCATATCAATATACTTATTTACATTTTAAATATAATTTCATATTTATTGAATTGCATAGCTTCATTCTTAGATCATTTTCTACTACTTGCTAGCATTCCAATTTCAATTTTAATATTAAGGTTGATTCCAAATTAGGGTTTGACCAAGGCAAACCCCCCCAAACAAATAAAAAAACTCTTTTTTTTTTGTAGGTACAAGTGTAGAATTTTAGATCTGAGAGTAGATTTGGATACCCTTTTCATTGAACTTTCAAGACTTGTGAAGTTGACCTTCATTTTCCTAAGGTCATCCTTGACCTTTTATGAGGGTCAAGGTTGACCTGATCAAATCTTGGAAAAATATTTCAGGGTTTTGTAGATCTCGTAGTTTCGGTTCAAAAACATGAATATCTATAGTTTTTGAGATCATTCGATAGGGTTTTTAGCTAATTCTTCTTCAAAGATAAGTACCTTTATCTCTTAATTTCAATATTAATCATCTACATTTACTTTATATATCAATACAATTCAAATGTAAGTATAAAATATTGGCTTTGGGGTCTCTTTTATGTGCAAATCATTGTTCTAGGACCCCATACACTATTTTATCCTATACAATGCCCACACAAGATGCAATAATATGAATATTCCTTGTGAAATGATGGACTCTGTTAGGAGTCTTATGAAATACATTCAATACATATGAATTCTGGTTAGGAGATTTTGAATCCATGTTAAAAGATTCTAGCCCTGTTAAGAGTTATGGAAGATAGAATGACCCACTGCCTAAATAGCTTCAGGGTAAGATCACTGAACACACTATCCAACTGACCTTAATATTATTCAACATAATAACATGAAATATATTACCTCCTTCACTGTGCCAAACCGCACTGACTGCTGCACCAAATTTCAATTCCAGATCTCTGTAGTTCGCATGTCTTCCTTCACAATTTCATTAGCTCTTTTTTTCACTTCATGCATACATTCACATTTAATCATAATCAATTACTTTCATAACATCTCATATCTTATCAATAAGGAAAATAATTCCTTCCTTTATACCACACTCAAATAATTACAAATGAGTTGGCATACAATTACAAAATAAAAGTTTTCAACATGCTACATCAAAATTACATAAAACTGTTGGCTTCCAAATACAATAAATCTTCACTCATGTGACCTCAAAGTTTGCACTATCATCCATGTCACTATCAATGTGTCTCTAACTTCCCTTTAATTGTGCAAAACTAGATTGCATCCTGATTAGAAGATATCATCTGAATTCCAAAAACCGCTACTTAGGAACACTACCTGAATACTTCTTTCACCAAAAAGCTCATAATGTTCATGAATAAATTAATTACTGTTTGCACTCTTAACCATAACCATATAACATATCAAAGAGTATATTCTCAACATCACATAGCTCCAACTACAATATACCATGTGCGCCAATCAAAACATTGTCTGCTTCTCTACAAGTTTCCAAAAGGTCACTGTGTTGACATCATTGACAATCATAGTCATGAATGCAATGAAAAATGCTACAGAATGATTGCCAAGTATTCAATATTCATTTCTAACAATGTCCCCCATTGGCATTGATGGAAACAAAGATGAAAAAAAAAAAAAAACATCCGATGTTCCAAAAATCCAATACTGTAAAATTGCTACTCTAGAAAAATATTTTCAAGTCCTCTTCATCAATCAAAATGCTGCTTTTCTATCCCTATTGACATCAAATCAATCTTAGTTTTTTTTCATGTACATTTCTCCTGCATTGACATCAATGACAAAAATTTCATCATTATGTCAACAATAACTTAATGTCAAAAGACATAATTCATAAAATACAATCACAAGAGTCCTCATGACTCAGCTCAGATACACATACTCCCCCATAGAGGAAGTACCAACATCCAGTCTAGAAGAAGAATAAGGCTCCTATACCACTAGATAGATGTAACCAACTTCATCATTACTCAAAAGTAGGTTGGGGCATAACCCCAAGCATACCTCTCAGATACTCAAATGTATCCTTAGGAAAAGGTTTAGTAAATATGTCTGCTATCTACTCCTTTTTGCTTATGTACTTTAGTATGACTTCTTTGTTAGCAACTTTGTCTCTTACAACATGATACTTGATCTCTATATGATTTTTCTTAGAATCTAATACAAGATTCTTAGACATACTAACCGTGCTGGTGTTGTCACAATGTATGACAATAGTTTTAAAAAACTTAATTCCAATATCCTTCAGCATTTGCTTCATCCAAATTATCTAGTTACAATTATTTTCTACTGCTATATATTCTACTTCTGTTGTGCTCTGTGAAATATAATTATGCTTCTTTCTTTTCCAAGAAACTAATCTTCCTCCAAGAAAAAAGGCTCCACCACTGGTGCTTTTCTTATCATCAACACTGCCTCCCCAATCAGCATCTATATATGCACATAGGGTAAAATCATCAGATTTTTTATACCACAATCTGTAATCCATTGTGCCTCTTAAATATCTCAATATCCTCTTTACTACTACATAATGTGATTCTCTAGGTTCAGCTTGAAATCTTGCTACAATTCCAATAGAATGTGTTATATCAGGTCTTGTATGTGTCAAATACTACAATTCTCCAATCATAGATTTGTATTTCTTCTGTTCAACTGTTGGTGTTTCATCTGTGCTAGATAGTTTATGTCCTGTAACCATAGGTGTTCCAACTGGTTTACAGTTCTCCATTCTAAATCTTTTCAGAAAATAATTCAAGTAATTTGTCTAACTTCCAAAGATACAATCATTTTTCTATGTTATTTGTAAGCACCAAGTAATTTGTCTAACTTCCAAAGATACAATCATTTTTCTATGTTATTTGTAAGCACAAAAAGTATTTCATCTCACCAATCATGCTCATTTCAAATTCAATTTTTATTTCATTAGCAAATTTGTCACTAGCTTCATCTTCTCCTCTAAAAATAATGTCATCAACAAAAATAAATACAACTAACAATCCATTTTCAATTTCTTTTATGTATAGATTTCTATTAGCTATTCCTTTTGTAAATCCCAACTTTAACAAATACTTATCTAGTCTTGCATACCAAGTTCTAGGTGATTGTTTTAGTCCATATAATGCTTTCTTCAGTTTA
Organism: Chamaecyparis obtusa; assembly: GCA_027943335.1. Classification (NCBI taxonomy): domain Eukaryota; kingdom Viridiplantae; phylum Streptophyta; class Pinopsida; order Cupressales; family Cupressaceae; genus Chamaecyparis; species Chamaecyparis obtusa. The sequence continues at coordinate 752,487 of BSBK01008509.1, forward strand.
CATACCATGTATCCTTCTTGAGTCAAAGAAAAACCTTCAGGTTTCTCAATGTAGACTTCTTCCAATTAACCATTTAGAAATGTGGACTTCACATCCATCTGATATACTTTGAATTTCTTAAAAGTTGCATAGGCCAAAAACATTCTTACTGCTTTAATTCTTTCTACTAGTGCAAAAGTTTCTTCATAGTCAATTCCTTCTTGTTCTAAGTATCCCTTACATACCAATCTTTCTTTTTTTCTTACTACTCCTCCTTGTTCATTCATCTTGTTTTTGAATACCCATTTAGTTCTAATCACATTTTTATCTTTAGGTCTAGGGACCAATTCCCATGTCTTATTCTTTTTAAGCTGATCTAATTATTCTTTCATAGTTTTAATCTAATGTTCATCTTCACAAGCTTCATTAGTAGATTTAGGTTCAATTTGAGAAATCAAACATAAATATACCTTTTTTCTAGTCATAACTCCTTTGTCCAAGCTTCCAATAACTTGATCAATAGGATGATGTCTTGATAAATACCTATTTAATGTCATAGTCTTAGATCTTTCTTCAACTGTAGATTCTTCTCTAGATACTTCTCTAGTTTCTTTAGCATGAATTTCATTCAAAAAATTCACTGTCAGTCTCATAGAATAATTCAGTAGTTTCAGTGTTAGGCTGAGGATGAGTTCCTTCATCAGATTCATAATCAAACATTCTTTCCTAAATTTTAAACTTTTCATCAACTTTAACATTTTCACTCTCAACAATAGTCTTAGTTCTCTTATTGTAACATCTATATGCTTTTCTTTTCAAAGAATATCCAAGAAAAATTCCTTCATCACTTCTAGGATCAAACTTTCTGATGTCATCATCTTTCTTTATATAAAATTTGCTTCCTAAAATTCTAAAATACTTAACTGAGGGTGCATGACCAAACCATAATTCATAAGGTGTCTTGTCTGTGTCTACTCTAATTTGTACTCTGTTCATTGTATATATTGCTTCTCTCCAGAATATCTTCACCAAATGATTCTCAAATAACATAGCTCTTGCTGCTTCAGTCACTGATTTATTTCTTCTTTCTACAATACAATTTTTTTCAGGTGTTCTAGGGGCTGAATATTGTCTCTTAATTCCATTTACTTCACAAAAGGTGTTAAACTCTCTAGAAGTAAATTCACCACCTCTATCAGATCTCAAACATTTAATCTTCATTCTTGATTCAATCTCAACTTTATTCTTGATGATCTTAAACTTATCAAATGGTTCAAATTTTTATTTAAGAAATGCAATCCACATCATTCTTGTAAAATCATCAACAAGAATCATAAAATACCTTTCTCCATAGAATCCTCTAGTCCTAGTAGGACTACTCAAGTCTGTATGAACAATCTCCAACTTCTCTACAGATGTGAATTTCTTACTAGGAAATGAGCTTCTCTTCTATTTTTCCATCACACATTCTTTGTGTAGACACCGAAAAATCCTTCAGAAAATAAATTATTTTTGTTTTCTGAAAATCCTTGATGACATCATCATTTATTAATTAATTATTTATTTAATTAATTAATTTATTTTTATGGCATTAAATCCCTCTCTCTTAATTAAAAATCTTTAATTAAGGAATCTAGCCTAAAAATGTCATTTGGACATTATCTCTAATTTATTAATTATTTAATTAATAAATTGACCAAAAACTTCAAAACTAAATTAATTTATTTTTAATTTATTTTTTTATCCCAAAGTTGGCCAAAATTCTAAAGAGCACTAAACTCTTCTAGAAAGTCCTAAACCTTCCTCTAAATGGGTCAAATCCCTAATCTAGTTCCTTCAAACCCTAAGCCTAGATATTTAATATTTATTAAATTTACCTTTAATAAATATCTAAATCTCACCAAAAGCCACTTGCCCATCCCTTTCTCCTAATCCTAATCCTAAACCCCTTTCTAATCTTGTCACATTCCATTAGCAAAAGGTTTACCAAAACTTATGCTAACCTCCTCTTAGTCATCCTCCTTAGTCAACAAGGATTGCCACCTCTTGGCCACCTCTTGCAAATGCATTTAAGGATGCATTTAAGCCTTCCTTATCTTTCTTACATGCATTCATTATGCATTTAAGACCTTCTTATCCCTTCCTTGCCACCTCTTGGCCTTGGGCACATTTACCAAATTGTGCACATGCCCTCAAATTTTCAACTCAATCCTCCCTTGACACTTGTCAGGACACTTGTCCTTGACTCAACCCTAACCTTAGCCCTAACTCTGACTCATCCCTTTAACCCAAGACCTTCCCTTTTCCTATAAATAGCCTCACTTCTTTGAGCAAACAATCCTCTCTCATCTTTCAACTCTCAAACTCAATAGCAAAGTTATAATGCCATTTTCATTTTAGCATAAGCATAAACTCATCATTTTAGATCATTTTCAAGCTTAAATCACATCTAAATTAGCTTAATTGGATTAACATAGATTCATTTCTTGTTTAATCAATCTTAGTTCATCATTTAGTTTTGCATATTTGTGTGTTCTTGAGGCCTTTAAGGCAAAATAGGTTCCTCATACCTATTTTGTGTCATTTTGGGTCTTCTTGATCCTCAAATCATCCTAATTTGCATGCTCCAAGTGCTTGAGTTTGCACACCCACATCCATCTATATCCAAGCATATCAAACGGTGCATGGGCGCATCCGTTTTAGGCTTAAACTGAGGTGGCTTTGATTTTAGTTTGTTTACCTTTAAATTTGATTTGATTATATGCTATGACGTTTGTTTGTCTTTGGCCTTCAAAATAGGTTTAGGTGCACACTCAAATCCTAGTCTACACTTTGTAAATCATATTAGTAGGTTTCATAATTTTAGGTAAATCCCTTACTGCAAGTGTAGTACTTAATTTCACAATGTTATCAAAGTTTATATGACAAAACCTTCTATGCCATAACCAACTGTCATCAATCTTAGTAATCAAACATGTCATCTCAGTAGGATTCAACTGAAATACATGTTTATCACACAAGTTTTCTCAGTCAACCAAACTTGATATCCCTTATCAACTAACTATCCAACACTCAAAATATTATGTTTCAAACCATCCACAAAATAAACATCATCATTATTAGTCTTTCCATCAAGAGTAATAGATCCTATACCTTTAATCAAACAAGGTGCATTATTTCCAACTCTCACAACTCATCCATCATAATCATTAAAATTTATGAACTTCTTCATGTCTCTAGTCATATGATGTAAACAAAAATTGTCTATAATCCAATCAGTTTTTTTTCAACTTGGGAAACTAAGGCTTTTTCTTTCTTAATATTAGTTTCAGGATTCTCTTTTTTAATTGCTACAAATCCTATGTCATCATTATTCTCATATCACTTTCACTTAGAGTTATTTTTATACTAGCTTCAAGATCTTCATCATTATCATAATAACATTCCTTAGATCTTTTAGGCTTGAAATTGTTTCTATGCTTCTTAACTCTCTTAGGATATTTAGATGCAAAATGACCATATTCTTGAGAAGTCCAACATTTAAATTTTTTCTTACCGTCTGGTTCTCTTTTCACAAGCAAGGTAATTCCTTCTTCAATCTTTTGGTCTTCTTCATTTCTAGATCTGCTATGGCTAGCATAATCTCCATTCACACTGATTTTTCTTGACAAAGTAGAGCAAATACTAAGAGCATTGAATGATGTCTCCATTCTAGGTAAGTCTCCTGATAACCTTAGCCTCATTTCTACTACTTCCAATATTTCAAGAAGAGTCTCTCTTGTAAATTTCATTGTACAAGGTATTACTTGTTCAATAATCTCTGTTGTCTGCTTAAATATAGGAGTCAATGTCCTTAGAATTTTCCATATCACTTCATTCTCTATCTTTGTTCCTCCACAAGATTTTATCCCTGCAACAATTTCTAACATTCTACCAATATAGCTTCAAATAGATTCATCTTCCATCATTCTAATATTGTCAAATGCACATATCCAATTATGTAATCTGGATCTTTTTACATGTTCAACACCTTCAAAATTAGAGTGTAAAGCTTTCCAAATTTCATGAGATTTTTCAAAACATTTTACCTGACTATACTCATTCTCCAGAAGGGCTGTGAAAAGTGCTTCTCTTGCAAGTATGTTACACATGAATAGATCTCTCTCATCACTAGAACATGTCTCAAGATTTTCTTCTTTAATGATAGTATTGTCATACTTATTAATTAACCAATAGCTTGGTCCTAGACATAGTAGATGTCTTTTCATCTTCTCTTTCTTGTTGTCAAAATTTACTCCATAAAATTAGGGCTTTCTTTCCTAAAATTCACCATGGATCTCCTTAAGTTGGTAAACTTCTCTTTCAAGGACCTATTTCTCTGATACCAATTATTAGAAAGTAAAGTCCACCAAGATAACTAAGAGGGGGGGGGGGGGGGGGGGGGGGTGAATCAGTTATCTAATACTTATAACCTTTATCAATTTCAACAGAATCCAACCATATAAGAAATTTAATTACCAACCATAGAAAGATATCCATACACAATAACACAATGACACAAGATGTGTTGACTAGGGAACCTCTTGATCAAAGAGTAAATCCCAGTGGGAATGATGCCCTCAAAAGATGCACTAATATGAATATTCCTTGTGAAAGGATGGACTTTGTTAAGAGTTTTATGAAATACATTCAGTACATATGAATCCTAGTTAGGAGATTTTGAATCCCTGTTAAAATATTCTAACCCTGTTAAGAGTTATGGAAGATAGAAGGACCCACTTCCCAAACAGCTTTAGGGTAAGATCAATAAACACACTATCCAATTGACCTTAAGATTATTAGATAGAATAATATGAAATATATTACCTCATTCACTATGGAAAACCACACTGACTGCTGCACTAGATCTCAATTTCAGATCTCTGTAATTCACATGTCTTCCTTCACAATTTCATTAGCTCTTTTCTTCACTTCATGCATACATTCACATTCAATCATAATGAATTAATTTAAAAAAATCTCATATCTTATGAACAAGGAAAAAAATTCCTTCCTTTATACCACACTCAAATAATTACAAATGAGTCAGCATACAATTACAAAATAAAAGTTTTCCACATGCTACATCAAAATTACACAAAACTGTCAGCTTCCAAATACAATAACTCTTCACTCATGTGACCTAAAAGTTTGTGCTATAATCCAAATCACTATCAATATGTCTCTAACTTCCCTTTAACTATGCAAAACCATATTCCATCTTGATTAGGAGATATCATCCGATTTCCAAAAAATGCTACTCAGGAACACTACCTGAATACTACTTTCACCAAAAAGCTCATCACTTTCATGAATAAATTAATTACTATCTATGCTCTTAACCATAACCATATAACATATCAAATAGTATATCCTCAACATCACATATCTCCAACTACAATATATCACGTGCGCTAATCAAAACACTATCTACTTCTCTGCAAGTTTCTAGAAGGTCACTGTGTTGACATCAATGACAATCATAGTCATGAATGCAACAAAAACTACTATAGAATGACTACCAAGCATTCAAAATTCATTCCTAATAGTATCAAGATAACTCAACCTTTTCTTAGGTTCTATTTTTACCAACCTTTCCTACCCTCTTCACAAAAATCAAATAGATATAGTACTTTCTTTAATAGCAACAGTCTTACTAGTTAAGGTTTGACATCAATGACAATACAACAATTGCTTCAATTGAAGCTTTCAATAGAAAGGTAACACTTTAGGAGCTGCCTAGAGTTGTGAAAAGAACAAAAAAGCTAATAACCAGTCATAAGAAAGATAACAAAAGGAGAAATACTGTTACTGAACTGACAAGATGACATTTACATATAAAGATATAAGTTCTAGTTGCTTCTTTGGCATTTTTCTGAAAGAGGGAGAAGTGAATGAGATGAATGATATGAATACACATCATGTACATCAAGAGCATATAATCAAAGAGGGAGAGACAAAGAAAATATTCAAAGGGAGTTATTGTGTAAACGATCAAGTAAGGATAAGTTATTGAGAATCAAAATGAAGCTAAGGATATTATAAATATTTCTAATGCAATGAAAAAGTTTGGATTGTTTGGTAAATTATGTGGTATTCATGTGGTGTTTCCATCAATTCCAAAGAGGGAGATTGTTAGAAACTACAATTAAAACAATTGTTGTATTTCTATTGATGTCAAACTTTAACTAGTAAGATAGTTGCTATCTAAGAAAGTACTATATCTATTGGTTGATGAAAAGGATTAGGGAAAGAGAAATAACAATAACACCTAAGAAAGGTTGATTTATTTGATACTTCAATGAGTACTTGATTATTTGACACTATAATGAGATAATGTATTGTTTATCTAAGTGAGAAGAAAGACTGAAGAAGTAGTCTTAACTGAGAAAAAGTAAAGAATTTAGTTTAAGTCGAGTGATGTTATTGTCAATCGAGAGCCAATATATGATGAGTAAATCTAGTGTTGACCAAACATTAGTTTATTGTGAGCAACCAAAAATTACCGAGAAAGACAGTGTTAGCTAAGGAAGAAAGTTTGATGAGATGACTAAGTTATATAGTGATGACCAAGGAGATGAACATAGTATTGACTGAGTGCCAACAATTTACATTTGGAGGAAGAATTAAGATTTCCAGCTGACACAGTTAAAATCTTGGGTTATGCAAATCATGTTGACTTTATTAATTGATTGTATGGAAAATTTAATGCATGGTAAATCATTTTATTATGATTCCAATGAGGAGATTGAAGATGTTTCTAGAAGGATGTATGAAGGACTTAAATGTTTGAAAGATCTTTTAGATCTGACTTAACCTAAGATCTACAGAGGATATTAAGAGGCAAAAGATAGATCTACTTATATGGACAGGTATAAAGGAAATCTAATGGTGAGGTTACAGAGTATGTTGGTGATGTTGATGTTATTGACTGATAAGTCTATGTAGAAGGCTAATGGTGATGATCAGAGTTGTGATTTATTGAAGTGAATTCAAAGAAAATCAGTGATGGAGATGGAAATGATACTTAGTCAGTAAATCAACCTATGTGTGCAAATCAGATCTGATATCTGTAAAGCGGGTTATATATTTTATAGATAAAAAATTGCTGCTACTTTCTAACCATTTCTATAGTAAAAATCTATTAATCAAGGTTGACCTAATAGTCATTAATAAATCCTTTAATTAGGGTGGCATTCTAATGAAATGTACTCAAGGCATTTGGCCATGCCACTCCTAATAGGGTGATTGAAATCCTTTAATAGGGTCACACCTAATAGTGTGTTGTATACCTTTAACAAGGTTGACTTTTTATAGAGCTCACTTCAGAAGAGTGAAAATATCAATAACATCTTACAAAGTGGTTTTTCCCAAATTGGGTTTCCACTATAAATCTTGGTGTCATACTTGTTTGAATGTTTTGATATTCTGCAAGTTAAATACTAATTGGATAGTAGACTGTGTTAGCACCTGCAAAAACATTTCATGGCCTTACCCATTTTTCTCCTAGACTCTACAATGTTTTCATGGTCTTTTCCTTAAACCTTAAGAAAATTTTCAAATTTATAGCCATTATAGTGAAAAACCCCCAAAATACCTTGGCCCTATTATAATTTGTCATTACCTTTTTGGGCCACTTAAGTTCCCTTTTAAGCATGTGCATTTTTCCTTCCCAATCAGTCACAAGTTCTCTAAGTCCCTAGTAGTCACGTCTTCTCATTCGGTGAACTGGTGAACATGTGTTCATGTAATATCTCATTATCTAGTGGTTACTGGTTAATATTAATCGACCCAATGAGAGGTTTGTCTCTACTTCAGTCGAGTATTCATGAAATGATGGGCCCTCTTTATAAATGATAGTACATGTAGAATTATGTTAGTGTGGAGGTTGATGTGTCAAACAACTATTGGTTTCTGAGTGGTGAGTTGGAATCTGTTAGCGGGCCTGGCTTTTCTTTCCCTTTTGATCCAATGGTTGGTGTAAAAGCACATAGAGTGTGTCAGAGACTTGTGATCTTATACCAGCCATTGATTTTTCTTTATGACATGATGCTTCAAATGGGAGCATCCACTGACATGTATGCACAAATGGTGGTTCCTTATTGGTAAAGAGAATTGATGATATGGCAGGGTTGTCAGAGGGACCTATGAGCAAAGAAAAAGTTTCATGTCCACTTGTTGGATTTTGCAACATGGTAGTTTGTGATTCATCGAGGCATCTTACATGGCAGGGTGGGGTCAGGATTTCATGATGTTAGTGAAGATTCTAGATCTACGATGGACACATGATCTCAAAGGATCTTCTGAGCCCATGAGACCATGCACCAACCGTCTGATTCTCCAGGTGTGTAGCATGACAGTTGTGGGTTAGCTGACAGGTGTTACTGTTACCCTAATTTTCTTGTCCATGCAAATTTGGCTAAAATCTATTCTAAGGTCTCTATTTTACTCCTACCAAGCATCTTTGAAAGTTTCATGACCTCATGTTTTGTTTCTTGGCCTCTGCAATTTGTTTCAGTCCCTGGTCTATAGGTCAAAATATTCAAAAACTAGCCGTTGTGTTGAAACCTTTTAAAACCCTTAAAAAACCCTTTGGCCTGTTATAATTCTTCATTACCTTTTTTGGCCACTAAAGGTTTATATTAACCATGTGCGCTAATTTCTTATTGGTCGGTCACCTATCCTCAAAGTTTTCTGGTGGTCCCCTTTTTATTCGGTGACTTAGCAAATACAGTGATTCTCATAATCGCTAAGTGTTTACCCATCACCATTTAAAATCTTGTGACCTAGCGAATGTTAACTTTTCTTTGGTCGCGTATTTGTGTGGAAGTCCAGTGGTCTAATTTTTTGGGGTCCCGGTTAGAAGGATCTAATGGTTGGCGTATCTTCGGATAGTTTGGTGTCTGAGCTTGAGATCTTCAGATGACCATTAGATCTTCCATGTCTGTAGCACTTCAGTGTGTCAGTGGGACCAGTGCCACCTCATCTGATGTGGCAACCTCTGATAGGTCCACATGTATCAAGTCATCTTCTGTTAGAGAGTCTATAGGATATGTCAGAGCAAAGAAGATCAATGGCTAGTGCATGATTTAAAGGGCTGGTGTCAGAGCATGAGATCATGCATCGACTATCAGATTTTCCAAGTGTTCAAGGTCCTGTTAGTGGGTCCAGTGTTGCAGGTTGATGACTTGCTCATTTCTCATTGGTCCACATGTGTTGACTTGGATTAACTGTCAGTGAGGCTAGATTTCTTAGATGTTTCAGTGGGGTCCCAAAGGAAAGAGGATCTATAGTGAGTGTATGATCTGAAGGAATATTCAGTAGCTATGAGATCATATGCCCACCATTGGATTGGAATCTCGGTTTGGTGGGTCCTATGTCTGAAGGGTGCTATGTGTATCTTGGTTGGCAGTGTTTCATTGGCTGAGAGGTAGACATCATGGAAGTTCATCAGTGGGTCCAGTTCGAGGGTTTAAGTGATTTTCTCAGTGTATCACGACCGTTCATTTTCTAGGAAGATCTTCATCAACAACTCTATTATTTTTGAAGGCTTGGCTAGCCGTTTGATTTCAAATTTGAACTTTCTGCGAGGGTTTTTGAAAGTTTTTCTAATATTTTTAAACGTGCACGGTGCTTGGTAGCTCAAGGATTGAATGCTAAGGGTGAAGGTGGTTGTGGGGGACTCTGAGGTGATCATTAGGTGGCATTGTAGGGCTCAGTGCTATGTGTTCATGCCGTGAGTTGATGAATGGGTGCTTGGCACCATTATTTATGTAGTCCTTTTCCAGGGTGGTGTGACTAATTTTAAGAGCCTTCATAGCTGAGTGGATTTGCAGTTGGCTTGTTGGTCAATGTTTCCATGTTCGAAGGTGGTCCCGGTATAGGAAAGATACAAACGTGATGAAATTTGATCTTCCGACCGACTGTTCTCAAATATTTTTGATAGGTTGCACCATTAGGGTTGAATATTTTATTGTAAATCTTGGTAACCCTAATGAGATATTTTGATTCCTACTTCTGTGCAATATATAATTTATTTTTGGAGCTTTTGTGCTAAAGAATGGAATAATTGTAAAAAAGAAAGGTTTTCTTTCTCAGAGAGCAATTTGTAGCATTTTTTGCCCCTTTGGCTTTCTGCAGTTATAAAATTCCCATTGATAATTCAGATCTAAAAGACACCTTGTGATATTTCTCATCTCCCTATGCCTTCTTGTGTGAGTTATCTCTTAGTGAGTTCAGTATTTTTATGTTTCTCAGTGATATCTTAGGGTTCTTGATCCTTCCTTCTTTCTACAATTTTGTGTATCATTGTGGATGATTTTACGTGAATGTTTTTTTGGGTATAATATAACCCCTTAACAATCTTGTCTCATTCCTATATGTAGTTGCAGAGGTGAATGTTTGTTTGTAGGTCATAGATTGTTTGTCTAATCTTAAGAGTCTTATTATTTGTGAAAGGATCTCCCTCTTTCCTTGAATACCCTCTTTTATTTGCAGGCCCTTCTATGAAACACTTATGCAAGCCTATTCAGTGAGTTGTGATCTCCTAGACCTAAGTTCATTCATTGAATCCATCCTTTATAATGCAATTCATCTCTTTTTTGGTACATCATCTATTAGGATAGATTTTCTTTCATTCATTTCCCTTTCAAGCATTCCTCCTATCCCTTTCCCTCAAAGGTTTCATATTTCATGTCAAGAAGCAAATTAAGGTGATTATCCAAGAGGAACCAGCCTAGAATCTGGAGGTCTCATCTTAGTTAGCATAGGTCCCACAACCTAGAGATGATTCCCATGTTATACTAGGTTATCAAAACTATGAGAGCTTGAAACAAGGGTCCAAAATTAGTGTATAACAATTCTAGCATGCCCGGTGGGATAGTAAAAGAAGTTCATTATTGAAGGTTATATCATCTCTAATATGAAGATTGCATAATACATACCTTTAGAGGTTTTTTATCAAGTATATATGGTAACTCCACTGGTTTCAAAGATTCAAGCCAACCTTGTTTAAGGTTTATGAGAAAGATTGAGACTAGAAGCTCAAAACCCACCAGTTTTTCAGAGTTTCCCTTGAAAAGAAATTACAAAGGCAGGTCAACTCAAAGGGGATCTCCTGCTAGGAGAGTTCAATCAACACCTCCTGATACTTTAGAAAGGAGACCTTTTTCCTTTCATTCTAGAAGAAGAGGAAGATCTCTAACTAGAGATCTTGAAGAAGAAGAAGATTCAAATCCAGCAAATACAACTCATATAGTTGTTAACCTTCAAGTTATAGCTTCTGCAATGGCTAGATAGTTTTCTTTTGCACCATTCAACCAAGGAAGTCCTCTTGAATTTTTAGTGCATCATGATGTGCCTTTAGTGGCATTAAAAATTCTACCTAATTTCATAGGTGAAGGGAAAACAACTTCTTTTGAACACATTAGAGATGTGACCACCATCTGCAGCATCCACAACATAACTCAAGAAGATGTGGCCACAAAATTATTAGCAGCCTCTCTAAAAGGTAAGACTCTTGAATGGTTTAGAACCCTAGCTATTGGTTCTATTACTTCTTGGGATGCATTAGGAGATGCATTAGGTAAAAATTTTGCAGATAAATCAGATAATTTATCTCTAGTTGAACATCTAACAACTATTAAGAGAGACCCTCAAGAACAAATGATAGATTATAACAGTAGATTCCTTAAAACATGGAATAGAATCCCAGTCTCAGTAAGGCCATTAGCTGACCCAGCTTTTTTATATTATCTAAAAAGTCTAAATGGTCAAATATCTATCATGATCTAGTCTATGGCTGGTACTTCCTTACCCCAAGCCTTTGACATTGCTGTTAGGGCTGAAAATTGTTTAATACAAGTAGGCATGATTGCTAGAAGGCCTCCAATGCCCATTTTTCCTAGCCTTCAACCTATTGCACCTACACAGGTACCCCCATTTACCCCTATCCCTACTTTTCTAGCACCTCAGGCTAGTACTAGTGGCCAGGAGCATGCTGCAACAAATTTCTCCCAAGAGCTATAAGAAATAAAGAGTAGCCAAGCAAATAGTATACAAGAAATGACCAATTTTCTGTAGACCTTGACTAAGGAGGTCACAAATTTGAAGAAGTAAGGTCAAGGAATCAGACCACCCTTCCAACCACAAGGCCAAGGTCCTAATCAACAATATCAAAATTAGGGACAGCCTTATCAACAAAATAGGCCACCATTCCAAGGAGGCTATCAAGGACAGAGATAGTTTTAATTAGAGACCATTCCAACCATATAAGCCTGCACCTCTTAATTCTGTAAACCTAGTGATGGATATGGTACTTAGTCAAAATAATGTGGCTATGAAAAATGAATGGTGTTTTCCTTGTAGTCAACCTCACAATCAGGCTACATGTTCAAATGGATTAATGAATCAAACTCTAATGGCCCAAGGTGCCTCTTATACTCAATTAGAGCCTTCATCTAGTGGTTCAGTGCCTCAGAAAGAAGAAGAAGAGAATGAGACTACTCTTTTCAATTGGGAGCAACTAGACTTCAATGGAGTTAATGATGAAGCCACTTTTGTTGAATATACAAGAGCAAAAAGAAGAGCTCAAGACATGGAGAGAGCTAACTCTAGTACCCAAGATACTACATCCGTAGAGCCAATAAAACAAGCTATTTCCACCATACCCAAGAAAGATCTTGTCATACCAAGTAAAGAGAGCCACACTCTCAAGGAGATGGAGCCTTTCATGTCAAAGACACAAAAAAAGATACACTCTGTGACACCTTATAACATTGTGGATAGCATGAAGAAGGTGAATGTCACTATGTCTATGTGGGACTCCTTATCTATTCCAAGATAGCCTGAGATTTTGAAAAAGGCTATATCAGAGGTAGCCACTCCTCAACCCACAAAAGAAGTTGCAAAGTTAGTGTTGATTAAAACTGATCAAGAGAAGGAGACTCCAAGTAGAAACTCTAAAAGAAATACCATGCAAGGTAGGAACTTAAAGCCTCTTCCCTTTTATGTATCTTAAATCATTGGAAATTCTTTAGTGCATAATTATATGGTAGATAGTGGAGCTACTAGCACTCTGATGCCTAAGAAGGTAGCTAACCAATTAGGACTAAAATATGAACCCTTCCAAAAGAAGGTTACACAACTTGATGGATCCTTAGTCAATACTATAGGTGTGGCCAAGGATACCAGTTTGACCATTCATGCTAGTCCTAATTTCTCCATCCTCCTGGATATATATATCATAGATCTCCCTACATTATTTTCCATATGTTTGTCAAGGGAGTTTACAGCCAAGATAGGAGGCTATCTATCTTCTGATTGGTCTCACATGCTATTTCATACAAGATATGGTACCAAGGTTACCATAAAATCTGAGAAATTAGCAGCTCACCATATACAACCTTATGTGTCCAATACAATCAATGTGAATTGCCCTATCTTTTATAGCAATGATTTCCAAGCCATTAGTGAAGCAAGCACCAAGATAGGAGACATCCCTTATATTTTCCTAGATGAAAGAGAATCAGAAAGTCTTTTTTGGGATTTTGGTTTGGGGAGTTATCTGATTCAAGAAAATTATGTCAAGGAACCAAACCTTATCTTAATTAAAAATATTTAATTAAGAAATCCCTCCCAAAAATGTTCAAATCTTATTTAAACATTATTCCCCTATTTATTAATTATTTAATTAATAAATTGACCAAAAATCCTGAAAAAAATAATTTATTTATTTTTTGCCCAAAACTTGGCCAATTTCCTTAAGACCACTAACCTCTTCTAGAATCTTCTAATCCCTCCTTAATTTTGATTAAAAGGCTAATCCCATCCTTTCTAACCCTAATCCCAACTCAAAATATTTAATTAAGATTAAATATTTAATTTTCATATTTATTAAATATATTTTAATAAATATTCCCAAAACCAAAAGCCTTTGGAATGAATAAACATTTATTCCATAAAACCTAAGAAACTCTAGACTCTTCTAGAAACTTCTCAACCCAACCTCTTCACCCATCCTAATCCTAAATTCCCCTAATCCTAATCCTAATCCTCCCCTTAAACCTTGTCACATTCCCTAACCAAGGTTAGCCAACTCCTAAGCTTGACCCAAAGTCAAAAAACTTCTAGAGGCTTCTCTTACATGCATTGAAGGCATTTAAAGCCTCCTTATCCCTCTTACATGCATTTATGATGCATTTAAGAAGCCCCTCACCCCTTTCTTACACCCTTTGACCTTAGGCACATTTCCCAAATTGTGCACATTCCTCCCATCTTTCAACCCAGTCCCCTTATGACACTTGTCACAAGGAGGTAACCCTTCCCCTAATGAGCCTCAAACTCATTAAATCTTTTGAGATAAATAAATCTTTATTTATCTCCTAAATTCCTCTTTATCCTAGAAAGTCCTAGACTCTTCTAAAAAGTCTTCATCCTCATCCAAAGCCTAGACTCTTCTAGAAGAAGTCAATCCTTATCTTTGACCCTAACCTTACCCCAAACTCTAACTCATCCTCCTAACCCAAGCCCTTCTCAAATCCTATAAATAATCCTCCTTCCAAGAGAAAATTATTAGCTTAGTTTTTATCATTTATGCATTGTTATCATGAGCATTTTTAGCTAGATCATCTTAGCATACATCTTAATTGTTAGATTTCTTCATATTTTTCATGTTTTCTAACACATATTAGAATAGCTTAATGGATTAATCTTAGTTCATATTTCAAGCTTTTATCATCATTTATGCATCACCACAAATCCCTCTCCATGCATTTGAGAGCACACCCACATCCCTCTAATTGAAGAAAATCAAACATTTGCTCTATAGCACTTGTTTTTAGTAACAATCTTGAGGTGGCTTGGTTTTGTATTTGTTTATGCTTTGAACTGATAAATGCTAGATTAGTCTAATGTTTGAATGTTTTAGCCTTTCAAATAGATAACAGGTTCAAAATTATAGTCTACATTCTGGCATGCCCGGTGGGACCCACTTCATGGGTTCTTTGCAAACATTCTGATGGGTTTTAGAGCATTTTCAGATTTTTCAAGCTTATAGGTGGATGGAGCACTTCGAATTCTTCTTCCTCTTCTTGTCTATATTCTTCTTCTATTCCATCTACTTCTTCTTCTTCTTCTTCTAGCAAGATCTTGGCCATTTTTTTTCAAAAAAATCCATAAGGAAGCAAAATCATACACACCTTGGTTTAGTGCTTAAAATGAACCCCCATATCATTCTTAAATGCATTAAAGACTAAAATTTTGTAAAAAATCTTTTAACAAATGAAACTAAATCAATCCAATTATTTGCATCGTTGCAACATCAAGGTTTTAAATGCATTCATGAAAAGTTAGGAACACTTCATTTTTTAGAAACTTAATAAGAACTTCAAGTTTCCATTTCAAAAAGTTCAAAATCAACACTAAGTGCACACAAAATTCTAAATCAAACTCAAAAAATCAATCAGGGATAAAATGAACTTCATTTGTAAATATTTTAAAGTTCTTTTAGAATCTCATGCAAACAAAGAGTCCTAAATGGTTACCAAAATTGTCCTAAAAGCTTTGTTATTTGTTCCAAACAAATGTCTTGTTGCAAAATCTTGAATGTTTCCTAAGTTTTTCATGCATCAAAACAATCTAGGAATATCATTTTTGGGCTTAAAACATGCAAACTAGAACACAAAATCTTGAATGAAAACCAAAATCCAAAGAGTCATTTTTACTTTGAGTCAAAAACAATCTTGAATGATCTAAATTGGAAAGAAAAGCATCCCTATTCCTTCCTCTTTGAATTTCAGTTCAAACAAACTCAATCTTGAATGATCTAAGGTTAAAACAAAGCACTTCAAAGTTCTTAAAAAAACACGCAAATCTCAATCTTGAATGATCAAAGAAAGAACTTGCAATCGCTCAAATCACTTACTTTTTGGAGAAAGAACAACTCAAAATCTAAACACTTGTGTCTTCAAAAGTTTTCGATCAAATCACACTTAATTCAATTTGGAAAAAGAACAACTTGCTTGATGTGCATCTAGGAGCTTTACTTTTTCTGTAAATCCTTGTTAGAGTAAGCAACGTAGGACATTTGAACTTGGACAAGTTCACTTGCTCTACTTTTAGTGAGGCTTGTCTAGGGAGAAGCGCTTCCTCCTTGGAGAACGACCTCAAATCGGTATCCCCATTGGCCAGTATATAAATAAAGTGAAGGCAAAAAGTACTCACTTATATCTCCTAATCATAGGGCATTCATGCCAAACACAGTGACTGAGGATGGTAAATATTCCTCTCCCCCAGCATTATTGGCTAGGATCTTAAGTGAGTCATGGGTGATCAGCATAACCGGGTATGGAGACTCCATGGAAGTATTAAAAACTTGATAAAATAGAGGCTACCCTATCTACATCCGAAAGTATCAAAATCCTTGTGCAAGGACCAATTCCAAGGGGTTTACCAGGTCACCTCAAGATTACTCACCAATTGTATTCCCTTCTAGGGAATATCAAGCTGTGGGAAAGTGATTTTGATACTCACCTCCCTTAGGTAGATCTACTTGAAGTGCATGACAGTCAAATACTTTGTGAAAACACTTGTTGGAACATACACTTTCAGAGCTTTATCAGAGTTAGTCATCCTACTTGTATCCTGCAAGGTTGCTTTGTCCCTTGCAGAGATTACTTTTCCAAAAGTCTTGTTTATCTATCCTTTGCCATTGGTAAAACATTGAAACCAACCTACAAACTTGATACTTAGAAAGTCTTGTAGAAATCAGATATCCAAGAAGCCTTTTGTCTCAAACCAAATTGATTAGAATTTTCCCAAAGATATGCCCAATTTGATCAAACATCCGAAAGCCAAGTTGCCCAAACCAAAATATTATCAAGAGAAGAAAGTTGCATAAAGAAACCTCAAGAGCCATCAATCCTCTATCCAAGCAACCCAAGCAGAAGAAAAATATCAAGAAAAGCTTGATAATATTGGCTATAATGCAAGAGTCAAATAGTTTGCCTACTGATTCTGAGTAAACCATCGCTACATCAACCTTGAAAGAGAAGATTAGTTGGATCCATCACATGTCCTATTCTACCTTCAGATCTCACAATCTTATCTTGATAGTCCTTCATCCTAGTCTCATCCTAGTTTCATCCCTGCATCATCACCAAACCTTAGTTGCATCCTAGAGTCCTTTTTAGTTGCATACACCATTATCTTCCTAGCAACATCATAGATCATCCATCCCAATTGCATCTGCATCATCCTTTTAGAAAGAGCATTGTTCCATCATCCTTCTCTATCTTTCCATCAACAATCCACAATAAGAATCCCATATCCTTCATCCAAATCTAGCATCCGTCATCCAAATCAGAACCCACCATATTTTGTACCAAATCCAAAGATCCAAATCCATAAGACACTTAGTCTTCAAAACCTTTGAGTTCTTTCCATCCCTTATCCTAAAATCATAAATCATCCCCTTTTTGATAGAGCATTTTCTAAAGGAAACCCAACTTATCCTTGTACAACCTCATCATCTTGAGCAAAAGATTGGCTTGTATTGATAAGAATCTAGTTGACCAAAGATCATTAGTCTATCCTAGGTTGGCCCAATCCTATCATTGATCCTCCATCGGGAAAAACAATAGCTCATTGTTGGCACTTAGTAATCTTCCACCAGCATTCCACCAATCCTCCATCCAATCTTGACCCAAATCAGAGCATCCCACCAATCCTCCATCATCACCAAGCATTTCACAAATCTATCACCATCTTCCATCAAAATCCAAGCATCCTACCAATCCTTGCATTACATTCTAGAAGTTTCATCATTCTTAGAAGCTCCTTAAGTGTGCATCCTTTAGAGTCCTTTTTAGGAAACATCTTGCATCCATCTAGCATCTACATCTCCATGCCTATCGAGGCAAGATCTAGATCTAGGAAGAGAAGGCACATGAATCCTTATCCGATCATTGGCTCATCTGATCCCAATATTTTTACCAGTGTGATGGTAGCCTATGATCCCCAAATACAAACTAGAAATGCATGGGATGATCCCAATATCCCCTTAGCTCCTCTGGCAATAGAAACATTTGTGAATCATCTAGAGAATCCACTAGTAGTCCATACACTCATGGCCCAAAACCAGTAGAGCATGTTCACTAACTTTGCACAAAGGCACACTTCCATTCCACCATATCTCCATCCTCATATTCCCATAAACACTATCCAAATCCTAGCAAAAGTATATCCCCCTTTCATCCAACCATTTCCTGATCCAACCTTGCAAACATCCCAAGAAACCTCCACCATTCCCCTTCTTTTGCAAGGAAGCTTTGCACATCCTATAACACAAGCTACAACACCATTTTCTCCATCCCCTATCATAGGTACTTCAGCATCCGCCATGTCCACCCAAGCTCTTGCAAAAATTCAGCACTTGTCACAAAATCAACTCCCACTCTCACACAAACCTTTGCACAAGCAGTTCCACCATCTTCCATAAGCCAAGCAATGCCTTTCACCCTAGGAGGGATGCAATCATCCTTCCCCTTCACTTCACAAGCTTCCACATCCACACCTTCTATGCTAGGAGGGATGCAATCATCTTTTCCTTTCAATCCCCAAGCTTCAACATCCACACCATCATTTCAAGGGTCGACGCAATCGTTTCCCTCTTTCACCCAACAAACCTCTATATCATCTACTTCGGGGGTAGTGCAATCGCTTCCCATTTATACTCAACAAAATTCCACTTTAGCATCCCCCTTTTCATGGGGAGCACAAATATTCCCTTCCTTTCCCCCCCAGCAAGCATCTACCTAGGCACAAGCCCAATAAACTGTCATCACCATAGGAATGCCTTCCATGGGTTTTTCCAATCCACCATTCATGTCCCAAACTCCTATCACATCTACCTTCTTAGTGTCTACTGCAACACAATTCCCACCACACACTGGCTCTCATTGGGGCCTCACTCAAGAAGAAATGAAAGCTTGGGGCATACCAACCCATTCTCCTATGTCCATGTTTGAAAACCAACAAGCCACCTTCTCACAAGAAGCACAACAATCGCCATCACAACCCCCACCAGTTTCATCATTCATGAAATATCCATTCACAACACCTAGTGCTTTTTAGCAAGTTCCTCCACCTCAGCAGAAAAGTTCATCCCATTTTGCAAGTTATCTTGCCTAGCCACCCTTTGCTTCAAGTTTCCCTACATCAGTTCCAACCTTAAGCAATGCGGGAATGCACCCGACCTATATCGGTCAGCCAAAAAACCAAGTTCAGCAAGGATCATCTTACCAGCAAGCAGCGTCATTCCACCAACCTCCCCCACAACAACCCCACTTCCAGTCACAACAACAAACTCCCATAATTCCATAGCAGCAACAAGTTTCCTCTTATTAGTCACAATAGCAAGTCCCTGTCATGCCACAACACCAGCAAGTAGTCCCGTATCCTCCACCACAATATCCCCCTATGCCGCATCAACAATATCCTCCCTAGCAAATATTGCTCCAAAATCCACTCCAATCCACCTATCCTGCTGGGCAATCTCCATATCCCACTCCACAATACCCACCTCCAATGGGAGTATCCACCCAAATACCAATCAATGCTGAGTGGGAAGCCATGAAGAATGCTCTTAAAGAGCTTCAAACTGGTACTGAGAATAAAACCTACAAATACAAAGAGGTGTGTACTTATCCATTTGACCGATCGATTGCCACTATTCCTTTCTCCAAGCACTTTGAGACCCCTAAGTTTGATAAATATCAGGGGAAAGGAGATCTAGTCAATCATATCAAAGAGTTCTATATGGCATGCCAAGAAGTGGCTTATAGTGATAACTATCTCTTACACCTATTCCCCAAAAGCTTGGGAGGAACCACTGTTGAATGGTTCTATAAGATACCATGTGGGACTATCACAACCTTTGCTGAACTTTCTAAAAAGTTCATTGCCCATTATGCCCACAATGTTGAGAATGAGTTGACCTTGTTAGATCTCTACAACTCAAAGCAGAAAAAAGGAGAAAGCCTAGCAGAATACTTGTAACAATGGCAGAACCTTACCACTAGGTTATCATACCAGCCACCTGAAAAGCATTTGACCAAAATATTTATTGATAACCTACATCCTAAGCTGTCCCACTTCATGAGGATGAATTGTCTCCAAACCTATCAAGATATCAAAAGAAAGGGGATAGGCATTGAAAAGACCCTCCTAGATGGAGGCATGATTCGAAACTTCAAAAATGATTCCCAGAATAAACCCAACAATGATAAATCCCATTATTGGAATCATAATAAGAACGTTGTTATTGATGGAGCCACTGATAGCAAGCATGTTCAATTTGTCGTGGCTAGTCCTACGTCCACTCTTGCATACCAACACCAAGCACCCATCTATCAACAACCTCCTCAAGTCCCTCAGCAACCCATGCAACAATACCATTCTTAGAATAATTAGCAAAATTATTAGCAGCAAGCCCATCAAGCTTATCAAGGCAATCCGAACAATCATGTCAATACCATTAACGTTGCTCCCAAACAAAATAGGCCCAGAGCTCAGAACAATCCAAAAAGAAACTTCACACCACTAGGTGAGCCCCTGGATGTTATCTTCCATCGAATGGCCAAAGCCAACCTAATCACATTTCCACCAATTTAGCCAGTTGATGATACCACTCCCAAGCTTGATTGGTACAAAGATCATGAATACTGTGATTATCATCATGTCAAAGGACACACTACCTTGAAATGTATGAGACTCAAAAACTATATCCAAGATCTCATTGATCAAAAGGAGATCTAGGTAGATACACCCACTCAAGCCTCACCAAATGCCAACCTAAAAATCTATCAGAATGTGTTCCCACAACACAATGTTGGGAAGAACCAAGCCAATACAAATCATCCCCAAAATCATGGCAAAGGCAAGCAAGAAGATCACACTACTGCCTATATCAATTATGATAATATTGTTGGATGTATTACCCAAGTTGAACCCATAGTCAATGTCATCGATGTCAGAGGGGTAGATAGTCAATGTGTTGTTACCATCCACAGAGGCCAGATAACTATTGCTAGTGCCCGTCCAAGACCAGCACATAATGCACACAATGCATAGTATAACCTCATAGAACATCTTGGGAACACACCAGCCCAAATCTCCATCTTGGACCTTCTCTGCACTTCACCCCTCCATCAAGAGATCCTTGAACGAGCTCTCAAAGAAGGACATGTCCCCATAGACATTAACACCACCTAGTTTGAGACCCTTGTGGGACATCTATCTACAGCCTATGCTCTATCCTTCAAACCATCTAACATACCAGACATTGCACTTGACCACACTCTCCCCCTCCGTATTGCCATCATGGTCAGAGACTTTTCCATCAAACCGGTGTTGATAGATAATGGCTCAGCCCTGAACTTGTGTACTTTAAAATTCATTCAGTAGATTGGGTTCACATAGGTTGATATAGAACATGAAGTAATCACTATCAAAGCCTATGAAAACTTGGAGCATACCTCTGAGGGTACTATCACTTTTCCTATTCATCTAGGCCCAGCAACACAAGATACTATTTTCCATGTTGTTGATCTTGACCTACCATTCAATATCCTCCTAGGCTGACCATGGATTCATTCCATCAAGGCTGTACCATCTACTTACCATCAGTGCATCAAATTTATACATTAAGGTGCTGTGGTTACCAACCATGCTGATCCCCAACCCTTTTCATATTGTCGTGTGATGGAAGCATCATTCCCTCATTCCACTCACTATCCTGGAACCAACATTGGCACTTCTATTTCCAGTTCATCCTAATCCCACTACGATCTAGAGACCATCCTCACCTCCACCCTCTCTTCTGTTAAGATCAATAACCAGGCCTGTGGTGAATATAGCCTACATGATGCATTTTTTGTAGGGGCCCTCCCACTTGATCCACATACTCAAGGGTGCCTGAGTCACCAAATAAAAACTATTGAAGAGCATCATGCAATCAAAAGAATTGGACCTATGAATTTTGAATCCCATGGTACATTAAATAGTCAAGAGATGGATCCTAACATCAATAGGTGGTTGTATAAAGATCCCCCACCACCGGACACTCAACTTCTTGGCCACTTCAAGGATAAATACCCACAATCACACAAATACACTACTAAGTAATGGAACTACCAAGGAGGTGGTCTAGGACCACAAGAAGGCAGAAGCAAAGACCCTATCACAGCATCAAAGAACCCACAACATCAGGGTCTTGGCTTTAATACCCCTTTCCTACATATACAAGGGCCCAATACCACAACTGGGGGCACCAACATGACTAGCGTTCCCCTCTTGAATAGCCCAGAAAATCTCATAGAAATTGAAGACATCCTTGAAGAGAAAGAAATAAAATCCTATGATGATATCTTTGATGATGACACCCTCCTGGGGACTTTTGTCCTCCAAAAAATTGCCATCAATCCCATAGAACTTCCCCTCATCTACCCTCAACTCATAGACTAGGACCAACCAAGTATCACACACATCGATGAGTTCCAAAGCATAGAAGCACTCCTAGAGTTCATGGGGGGATTAGGACCACAATCAGTTCAAGATCCAGAATCAACACGCATCTACAAGCTTGATCCAGAAGGATACTTTTGGGAGGAGGCAAGCTTTAGCTACAAAAGAGAAATTGAAAAAGTAAAACATGAGTCCTTATGTGAAAACCCTTCTGGGGCACATTCTGATTCCAAAATAGTAAAAATAAAGAGTGTATCTTCTAGTGAAAACTTGGCAATTCAAGTGCTAGAAGATGAAGACTTGCCTCTTCCTCCTATCCGAGATTATAGACCTGAGTAGTCACCTATCATCATAGAAGAAACCAAGAAAGTCAATTTGGGTACAGAGGAATGTTTGAGAATCACCTACATTGCAAAAAACCTGATAGAGGGTGAAGAAATAGCTTTGATTGCACTCCTTAGAGAATTGATCATAAATTTTGCATGGTCATATGCACACATGCCTGGGCTTGATCCTAATCTTTTAGTCCATCATCTAGTAGTGGATCCCAATGTCAAGCTAGTAAAGTAGAAGCTGAGGAAAATGCATCCAAAATTTTCCTTATTAGTCAAAGCAGAGCTTGAAAAACTCCTCCAAGCTAAGATTATTAGAGCCATAGATTACTCAGAATGGATCTCCAACATGGTCCCTATCACAAAGCCTTCAGGAAACATCAGAATTTGTACAGATTTTAGGGACCTGAACAAGGCATGTCCTAAAGATAATTTCCCACTACCAAATATAGACATGATTGTAGATCTTATAGTGGGTCATGAAATTTTATCGCTAATGGATGGCTTTTCAGGCTACAATCAGATTCGTATCGCAGAAGCAGATCAACATAAAATAGCATTCACAACTCCATAGGGTACCTTCTACTACAACATGATGCCATTTGGGCTAAAGAATGCAGGAGCCACATATCAGTGAGCAATGACAGCAATCTTCCATGACATGATCCACAAGATCCTAGAAGACTATGTGGATGACATCCTTGCCAAATCTAAAACATGAGGTGAACACCTAAGCATTCTTGAGAGTGTGTTCAATCGCTTACATCATTATGGCTTAAAACTCAATCCAAAGAAATGTGTCTTTGGTGTTACATCTCAAAAGCTCCTAGGTTTCATAGTATGACAATGAGGCATAGAGATCGATCCTAAAAAGGTTAAAGAAATAATAGAAATGCCTCCACCAAGAACTCTCAAATAGCTCAGAAGCCTATAGGGAAAGCTTCAATTAGTGCGTCGGTTCATTTCTCAGCTAGCAGATAAGTGCCAACCTTTCATGCATCTCTTATGCAAAGACACAAGCTTCAAATGGGATCCCATATGTCAGAGAAGCTTTGATAAACTCAAGGAGTATCTAGCCAATTCTCCAATCCTAGTACCACCAGTTCTAGGATGCCCTCTCATACTCTACATCTCAGCAACCACTACGGCACTAGGGGCACTCTTAGCTCAGCATGATGATGAAAACAAAGAGTGAGCCATCTACTACATCAGCCAAACTCTTGTCGGCTATGGGCTTAATTATTCACCCATGGAAAAAGCATGTCTTACAGTGGTCTTTGCCACTCAAAAGATTAGACATTACATGCTCAGTCACACAATCAGGCTCATTTCAAAAGTGGACCCCCTCAAGTATCTATTATCAATAACAACTCTTACAGGCTATATGGAAAAATGGGTCATGTTACTCAGCAAGTTTGACATCCAATACATAGATCAGAAAGCAATCAAAGGGCAAGTCATTTCTGATCAACTAGTAGAGGCGCCACTGGTGGATGCCTATCCACTAATCATGGAATTCCCTGATGAACACTTATGTATGATCAAAGAACAACCCATGTGGAAACTATACTTTGATGGCTCCTACACATCACATGGATCAGGGGAAGGAATCCTATTCGTCACACCTCAAGGTGACTACATTCCAAAATCATTCAAGTTGGGATTCCCATGTACTAACAACATTGTAGAATATGAAACACTCATCTCAGGTCTCAAAATAGCTATTCAGTGGAATATCATAGAACTGCAAGTGTTTGGAGATTCACAACTAATTATCAAACAGGTCCTTGATGCATATCAGACAAAGGATGACAAGTTGCTACCTTACAAAGAACTAGTGGATAGACTAAAAGAGCATTTCCTGAATTTACAGTTCACACAAATACCAAGACTTTAGAACAAGGTAGCCGACACAATGGAAACTATTGGATCCTTGTTAGAAATCCCACGTGATGCCTCATAGTATGAATTTCTAGTCGAGCAGCTACACACACCAGCTTATGAGAATGCCGATTCCAAAATGGTGTGTGTCTTGGTTGGTCCTCAGTCCCTGTGGTACCACGACATCCATGCATATCTAAAGAATTGTATCATATCTCCCCATCTCACCAACAACCAATGCCAAAACCTTATTCACAGAGCTTCCCGCTACACTCTTGTAGCCAACACCCTTTATCATCGAGGATATCACAATATCCTCTCTAGGTGTTTAGATTCAAATGAGGCCATCTTGGCTTTACAAGAGGTCCATGCTAGAATTTGTGGTGCCCACACGAGTGGCATGGTTCTAGCTAAGTAGTTTCTTTGTGTTGGTTATTATTGGCCAACCATGGAACACGATGCTTGTGAGTTTGTCAAAAAATATTTACCATGTTAGCAGCATGCAAATCTGATTCATGCACCAGCACAAGACTTACAACCCATTGCACCACCTTGGCCATTTTCATGTTGGGGCTTTGACCTTGTCGGCTTAATCACTCCCCTTTCCTCAGATGGACACAAGTACATAATCACTGCCATAGAGTACTTCACCAAATGGGTTGAAGTGATTCCACTCACCCTAACTACTGGCATCCAAATATCCAAGTTCATCCTTTACCACATCATTTACTACTTTGGCATACCATCTACTATCTTCACCAACCATGGCACACCTTTTGAAAACCAATATGTGGATGATCTGTGTGCCAGAATCCACATCTGTCACCATTTCTCCAGTCCATATTTCCCTCAAGGAAATGGCCAAGCTGAGGCAACCAACAAAACTATCTTGAAAATCCTCAAGAAGGTTGTCAATGATTTTGGTCATGATTGGCACCTCCAAATCAATCCTGCCCTTTGGGACTATTGCACTTCTTATTGCACTCCCATAGGCACCACCCCATATTCCCTTATATATGGTGCTAAAGATGTTTTTCCAATCGAGGTCAAGCTCCCATCATTGTGAGTCTCCATGAAGAACTACACCACTGATGAAGACTATCGTGTAGCCCGTCTCACATAGCTAGACCTGTTAGATGAAAAGAGACAACAAGCATATCATTACCTGGTTGCATACCAGAATCAACTCAAAAGGAGTTACAATAAGAAGGTCCATCCTAGATAGTTCCAGGTTGGTGACATGGTTCTCAAAGAAAATCAAAAATTCCAAGCCAACAGAGAAAAGAAAGGCAAGTTTGAACCTATGTGGCTGGGCCCCTATGTTGTCACAGCATGCTTCAGCTCTGGAGCTTATCAGCTATCTACACCAGAAGGTGAGCCTTTGAATGATCCAATCAACATCATACATTTGAAGAGGTTTTATGCCTGAACCAGATCCTACATATTCAGAAAACCCCAAAAAAAAAAAGAAAAAAAGAAAAAAAAGAAAAAAAAGAAAAGAAAATAAATGTCCAATGGTGAAAACTTGGCAATTCAAGTGCCTTGGACAAGTATGTTGGTGAAAACCTAGAAAACAGGCACCATATTTAGTGGACCAAGTCATTATCTATCAAACTCCCATCTCCCCCCATCCCACCATCTCTGTCCTTTTTCTACCATCCCCATCCCCATCCACCATCCCCAGTCTTCCTCTTTTTCATAAATCTCAAGAAAATTTGTCGTTCCCGCCTGCCCATATCTTGTACCCTATCATGTACCATATCATGTATCTCTTGTATAGTGCTATCCTTATTGTACTATATCTTGCACATATCTTGTTTCATATCTTGTCCTGTCTTGTATAGCACAATCCTTCCTATATATCCTGTATAGTGAGATCTTCCTATCCCAAATCCTGAGCTTCTATACATATTAGCTGGGTCGCTTTTCCTATTCATTGTACATATCCTTGTGTCTTGTTGTACCTAGTCCTTGTTAGTCCTGTAGTAGCATTTGATAAGAACTCTTTTCCTACCCAGCCTTGTACTTCAACAACATCAATTGTTGACTATTCTTGATCACCGTGATTATTCTTTGCACTTCATCATTTTCTAGTGAACAACAACACTCATTCTCTCATCAATTAGTGGGTCCTTGAGGATGTATCCTTCCTCCTATCAGACCTAATCTTTCACCAATCACACCTGGTCTGTGTCAATGCACCCTTCCACATGTTCAGACCAGTCTTCTCGCCATCACTCCAATCTGTCCAATCAAATCTCTCTCCTTGGCAAAGGATGTCTTTTTGGAGTTGTTATTTTGGTCTTGAATTTTTTCCTTTGGATCTTGTTAATATTTTATGGCTTCTCGTTGTTCTCTACTCAAAGTCACCATAATGTTTTATATCATGGTGCGTCACGAATGAGGATAATCTGGGGCAAGGTCTTTTGATCTTTTTCTTCTGCTTGTGAGTCAGTCGTGTGTTTGTGGTTTCTTCTGCATTGTTTCCACCATGCCTCCTTCGGGTTTCATGTGTGATGCTGGGGCAACCCTGTGTGTCTTTTTAGCGTTAGTCCTATGTAATGCTGGTGACAAGGCCTCATGATCCCAGTATCCTTGGTAGGTCTCTAGCATTGCTATATTAAACTAGGTTGTGCTCTCCACATTTGCACTTGGAGCTTCCCCCAATCCCTTGCATTCTGCATCATATAGATTAATCTTGCATCTTGCATCTCTCATGTAGCTGCATCCTACATTTTGCATTCCATCTCATCTTGCATTCACTCATGTTTTCTCTTGGAAGCTTGGTTATTTTTCTCCCCTTCTTCCTAGGTCATTTCTTCTCTATTTCCTTTCAAGAAAATTCCACAATGTTTACTCCTTGCGTTATTTTCTTGAGGGGGCACAACCCCTTATTCCTCCAAATTCTAGCCTTGGGCATCTTATTTTCTTGTCTTTGATGCCATGCCACTTGCAGCACCACATCAAAGAGGGGCAAAATGTAGACACCTAAAAATCTTTTAGAAAATAAATTATTTTTATTTTCTGAAAAACCCCTGATGACATCATCATTTATTAATTAATTAATTATTTAATTTATTTATTTATTTTTATGTCATTAAATCCCTTTATCTTAATTAAAAATATTTAATTAAGAAATCCCTCCCAAAAATGTTCAAATCTTATTTAAACATTATTCCCCTATTTATTAATTATTTAATTAATAAATTGACCAAAAATCCTGAAAAAAATAATTTATTTATTTTTTGCCCAAAACTTGGCCAATTTCCTTAAGACCACTAACCTCTTCTAGAATCTTCTAATCCCTCCTTAATTTCGATTAAAAGGCTAATCTCATCCTTTCTAACCCTAATCCCAACTCAAAATATTTAATTAAGATTAAATATTTAATTTTCATATTTATTAAATATATTTTAATAAATATTCCCAAAACCAAAAGCCTTTGGAATGAATAAAAATTTATTCCATAAAACCTAAGAAACTCTAGACTCTTCTAGAAACTTCTCAACCCAACCTCTTCACCTATCCTAATCCTAAATTCCCTAAATCATAATCCTAATCCTCCCCTTAAACCTTGTCACATTCCCTAACCAAGGTTAGCCAACTTCTAAGCTTGACCCAAAGTCAACAAACTTCTAGAGACTTCTCTTACATGCATTGAAGGCATTTAAAGCCTCCTTATCCCTCTTACATGTATTTATGATGCATTTAAGAAGCCCCTCACCCCTTTCTTACACCCTTTGACCTTAGGCACATTTCTCAAATTGTGTACATTCCTCCCATCTTTCAACCCAATCCCCTTATGACACTTGTCACAAGGAGGTAACCCTTCCCCTAATGAGCCTCAAAATCATTAAATCTTTTGAGATAAATAAATCTTTATTCATCTCCTAAATTCCTCTTTATCCTAGAAATTTCTAGACTCTTCTAGAAAGTCTTCATCCTCATCCAAAGCCTAGACTCTTCTAGAAGAAGTCAATCCTTATCTTTGACCCTAACCTTACCCCAAACTCTAACTCATCCTCCTAACCCAAACCCTTCCCAAATCCTATAAATAGTCCTCCTTCCAAGAGCAAATTATTAGCTTAGTTTTTATCATTTATACATTGTTATCATGAGCATTTTTAGCTAGATCATCTTAGCATACATCTTAATTGTTAGATTTCTTCATTGTTTTCATGTTTTCTAACACATCTTAGAATAGCTTAATGGATTAATCTTAGTTCATATTTCAATTTTTTCTCATCATTTATGCATCACCACAAATTCCTCTCCATGCATTTGAGAGCACACCCACATCCCTCTAATTGAAGAAAATCAAACATTTGCTCTATAGCACTTGTTTTTAGCAACAATCTTGAGGTGGCTTGGTTTTGTATTTGTTTATGCTTTGAACTGATAAATGTTAGATTAGTATAATGTTTGAATGTTTTAGCCTTTCAAATAGATAACAGGTTCAAAATCATAGTCTATAATTTCTTATTGGTCAGTCACCTATCCTCTAAGTTTCCCAGTGGTCCCCTTTTTATTCGACGACTTAGCGAATATAGTGATTCTCATAATTGCTAAGTGTTTCCTGGTCACCGTTTAAAATCTAGTGACCTAGCGAATGTTAACTTTTCTTTGGTCATGTATTCACGTGGAAGTCCAGTGGTCTAAGTTTTTGGGGTCCCGGTTAGAAGGATCCAATGGCTAGCATATCTTCGGATAGGCTGGTGTCAGAGCTTGAGATCTTAAGATGACTGTTAGATCTTCCATGTCTGCAGCACTTCAGTGTGTCAGTGGGACCGGTGCCACCTCATCCAATTTGGCAGCCTCTGATAGGTCCACATGTATCAAGTCATCTTCTGTGAAAGAGTTTGTAGGATGTGTCAAAGAAAAGAAGATCAACGGCTGGCGCATGATCTGAAGGGCTGGTGTCAGAGCATGAGATCATGCACCAACTGTTAGATATTCCAAGTGTTCAAGGTCCTGTCAGTGGGTCCAGTGTTGCAGGTTGATGACTTGCTCATTTCTCATTGGTCCACACGTGCTCACTTGGATTAACTATTAGTGGGGCCGAATTTCTCAGACGTGTCAGTGGGGTTACAAAGGAAAGAGGATCTATGGTGGGCATATGATATGGAGGAATATTTGGCGGCTATGAGATCATATGCCCACCATTGGATTAGAATCTCAGGTCGGTGGGTCCTATGCTTGAAGGGTGCTATGTGTATCTCAGTTGGTGGTGTTTCATTGACCAAGAGGTAGACAATGTGGAAGTTTGTCAGTGGGTCCAGTTGAAGGGTTTAAGGGATTTTATTAGTGTATCATGGCTGTTCATTTGCTGGGAAGATCTTCATTGATGACTCTATTATTTTTGAAGGCTTGGCTAGCCGTTTGATTTCTAATTTGAACTTTCTACGAGGGTTTTTGAAAGTTTTTCTGATATTTTTCAACGTGCACGGTGCTTGATAGCTTAGGGATTGAATGCTAAGGGTGAAGGTGGTTGTGGGGGACTCTGAGGTGATCGTTAGGTGACATTGCAGGGCTCGGTACCATGTGTTCATGCCATGAGTTGATGAATGGGTGCTTGGCACCATTATTTCTACAATCCTTTTCTAGGGTGGTGTGACTGATTTTAAGAGCCTTCATAGCTGAGTGGCATTGCAGTTGGGTTGTTGGTCAACGTTTCCATGTATGCAGGTGGTCCTGGTATAGGAAAGATACAAACATGATGAAATTTGATCTGTGAACTAACTGTTCTCAGATATTTTTGACAGGTTGCACCATTAGGGTTGAATATTTTATTGTAAATCTCAGTAACCCTAATGAGATATTTTGATTCCTTCCTATGTGCAGTATATAATTTTTTTTTGGAGCTTTTGTGTTGAAGAATGGAATAATTGTAAAAAAGAAAGGTTTTCTTTCTCAGAGAGAAATTTGTAGCATTTTTTTCCCCTTTGGCTTTCTACACTTATAAAATTCCCATTGATAATTCAAATCTAAAAGACACCTTGTGACATTTCTCATGTCTGTATGCCTTTTTGTGTGAGTTATCTCTTAGTGAGTTTAGTATTTGTATGTTTCTTAGTGATATCTTAGGGTTCTTGATCCTTCCTTCTTTCTGCAATTTTGTGTATCATTATGGATGATTTGATGTGAATGCATTTGTGGGTATACTATAACCCCTTAAAAATCTTGTCTCATTCCTATACGTAGTTGCAGAGGTGAATGTTTGTTTGCAGGTCATAGATTGTTTGTCTAATCTTAAGTGTGTTATTATTTGTGAAAGGATCTCCCTCTTTCCTTGAATACCCTCTTTTATTTGTAGGCCCTTCTATGAAACACTTATGCAAGCCTATTCAATGAGTTGTGATCTCCTAGACCTAAGTTCATTCATTGAATCCATCCTTTATAATGCAATTCATCTCTTTTTTGGTGCATCACCTATTAGGATAGATTTTCTTTTAGTCATTTCCCTTTCAAGAATTCCTCCTATCCCTTTCCCTCAAAGGTTTTATATGTCATGTCAAGAAGCAAATTAAGGTGATTATCCAAGAGGAATCAGCCTAGAATCTGGAGGTCTCATCTTAGTTAGCATAGGTCCCCAAACCTGAAGATGATTCCCATGTTATACTAGGTTATCAAGACTATGAGACCTTCAAACAAGGGTGAAAACTTAGTGTATAATAGTTACAATTAGAGATTTCTTATTGGTTGTGTCAGTGGGACTATTTTCCAGGTGCTTCCAAAGTGTTCATCTCTGATTGGTCCACATAGTTATGACTTGGCATGTGTCAGTGGGACCTAGGCTTCCATCTTGTCAGAGGGTTCTGACATCTGTAGAGAATTGACGATGGGGGTATCTTCGAAAGGAATGTGTTAGAGACATGAGATCTTAAGACAACCATCGATTTTACTTTTTTAGAGGTGGCAAAGTGAGGAAGGTCCAATCCTACAAGTACTTAATTGGAATCTTCTCATTGGTAGAGGAAGGATGAGTTGGAGTTTGTCAGAGGGTTCTGTGTCAGAGATTTTGATCGATGGTCAGTGTATGATCACATGGAATATTCTTCCCCCATGCGATCTTGCACCCACCATCTGATTAGATGCCCAAGGATTAGTGGGTCCTGCATCAGAGATGATTGGATAGAGACAATGAATGGTGTGTTAACATGTGGCAAGTTTCTAGGTGGGCCCATATGTGGGTCTAGTAGTATATAATTCAGTGAACCTCTAAGTTTGGCAGTCCTGATATTTTTCTATAGTGTTGGCATATTCTCATAATAAATTGGTGAAGTTCTAAATGATTCAATGAATTGGCGAATGAGTGTGTTCACAAGATCCCAGAATGAATTAGTGAAGCCCTAAATTTCTAAGAAAATATGCTAATGTCTTAGATCATTGATTCACTAAAAATAAGCCCAGTTTCCTGATGAGGGTTTAGAAAAAGGTCTTGTAAACTGGTGAATGAAGGTTTAATGCATTCATAGAATATAACCAAGGGTTAAACATAAGACTCAGTGATTCAGAAAACACTTTTTTCGCTGAATCGCTTGACCAGACTGAGGTTAAGAAGAGCATTAAGTGACTTAGAAATTCTTTGCAGTCACATATTCGCCAAATGGGTAAAAAGGTTAAGTGCTTGCTGAGATGAGTGGGACTGTGTGCTGATTCATCACTGATGTGTCATGTTTTGATTTGCTGAGTTGGAGGATGATGAGGTTGTGTTAGTGGGCCTGAATCTTTCATGGGGAAAGGAGAAGATCTAGGGCTGGCGTAAAAGCACATAGAATCTTCTGACCCCATGCAATCTTACGCTGGTCATCTGAATAAAAGACATAGATGAGTGGGTCCAATGTGCTACGAAATGATAACATGCTCAACTTCTATTTACTGAAGGATTTTCCATGTGGGCATGATGTCAGAAGGTGCTAAGATGGAATTTGCAGGCGAGCCCAAGATTTTGAAGTATTCAGCAATTTGGTGACTAAAGAGTTTGCACATTCACAGAGTGTGACCTTGGTTAAGAAAAGGACTTGGTGACTCAGTGAAGCTTGTATTTTCACATTCTCACAATAATACCTAGGGTTAAGGGATGTCTCAGTGACTTCAATTTTTAAGGGATGTCTTCGATGACTTCAGTTTTAAGGGATGTCAAGTTAAGTCTTATAAAGCTCGAGAAAGTAAGGAATCTGATGGTGATGTTTTAAAGTTGATCTTAGTTTGAATGATGACTGTTGATATGCTGCTGGCATGATTGATATAGCCATTTCTTCCAGGATTTGAATTTTTAAAGGGTTTTCTACGACAGGAATGACTAAAATTAAATGTTTTAGAAGCTGCGTTTGGTAGAAATGATTTTCCAATGCTGTAGTGTGGTCTAGAGAGGCCTGATAATGGATTGCAAAGAGATTTGTGCCATGATGGGATGGGTTTTCTTGCTCGAGGTGTGTTGTAGGTGGATAATCAGATTGATAAGCATGGTATATTAATGATCTTCGATACATTCTTAGAGTTTTGTCATAAATGAAGATCAATCTAGGATCTATCCCAACCTGGTTGCTTGGTTTTCCTCCAAATGCAATAATTTTTGATTGATTTGGTTGTTCTGGTGGGTGAAACCCTAGTCCTTACCTTAGTCATGCATAGCTTGTTGCATCCTGACTTTTTTGGATTCCAACATGACTGATGGTATATATTGAATTTTTTTTTTTGTAATAGGTTATTACTGATGTTATATTGATAGTCTATGTAAAAGACTGAACAAAGAGAGCTTGGATTTAGGGTTTTTTTTCCTAGCATTTTGTTATTTGGTAATGTATTTATTTTGCAAATCTGAATGAGAATACACTTGGATTCTAATTTCATACTTGTGTATGTTTTCTTATTTTGTTCTTGGGCTCATATATGTTAATGTCACAAAGTGAGTTAACATATGGTAAACAAAGAGTATTGTGAAATTATCTTTGAGTTCCTAATAAAGTTAGGATTAAAGTATTTGAGGTAGTTTCAGTGAGTTCATGGCTAGATAAGAATTTGATGTCCTAATATGTGAGGGAGAGGGATAATAGGCAAAGCACTTATTCTAAGTTCAAAAGTATTTGAGTTGTAGTTTTCAGTTGATGTATGTTATTAAGTGACTCTATGCCCTGGGTTAAGGTACTGGTCCATTCTCTGGAAGTAGTCCATCATCATCATCAACCACACACATGTTTAAATGATAAAATGTTTCAATCAGTTAGTAAAGGGTATAACTGCATAATATTTAGTGATTCCTTTCAGGAAGTGAATCAAACGTACACCTTCCTGAGCATTTAGGCTCAAAGTGTAGGAGGATCCTTGTTGATCCTTGTTAATTGGCCCTTTTCCTTGCAAACTTTGGAGTGATGATAGAGGCAGTTGACATTAAGTTGTTAATCGTAGTGTAAACCTGCAAGTAGAAAGAAAAGGAGCACCAACAGAATGGTGACTCTATTGGGGAGAACAACAATGAAGAGCTACATCTGTTAGAATCTTTGGTTGTGGTTATCTTGTAAAGATAAAATCTTATTGACCAAATTGATTTTCCCATCCGAGTCACCAACAAATTGGTGACTCTACTAGGGAGAGTCTAGAGATAGAAGTTGTGATGGATTCTTGTGTTTTTCTCATGGTATTGAGTTATTTTCTTGTGAGCTCAAAAGATTTCCCATTTTAGTGGGTGGAGACTCAAAGTTTAGAACCAGTGTTATAAAGATTGAAATCATGGACAAAATAAGGAATACTAGGTCTTTTGTCAAGAAAAATCCACAAATTACTTTGGAATAGTTACCTAGATCAGGAAAGAAAAGCTGGATCAGGAGAAATGAAGAATCTACAAGTGTTCCTATGAGGGAAAAAAATGATGTTAGAAATAGAGCACCACATGTATCTTCAAGTGAAGAAGGATCACAATATTAGAGTTCAAAATCTGATAGTGGTCACTCTGAGGACAACTTTTATGATACTCCAGAAGTAATTTTTTAAGATAAAGGTCCGTTGCCTTCAGGGCAGGATGTACAAGAAAGAGACACGGCTTTTAGGCCAAATTTAGATCCTGATGAGGATATGTTTAGAAGGCAGCCTATGGGACCAAAACAAGTCCATTTCCCAAATCATAATCCTACTAATATAGATGTTTCATCAAGCTTTGAGGATATTATGATAGATCCTAATGATTTGAGTGCTCTAAGGTTGTAGTTAGAAGAATAGGATCCCATACACAAAAGACTATGAGAGGAAAGGGAGGCTGAGAAAGTGAATGCACTGATAGAAAGAAACTCCCTTCTTAGAAAGATTAATGAGTTGAAAGAGAGAAACAAGATACTTGCTTCTGCTACCAAGACTTTTTAGCATGATGTTTTTGGTGATCTTGATGCTTTGAGGAGTGAGCAAGAGCACTTGCTGAAAGACCATGAATTTGATAAAGAGGGCCCTATCATCAGACAGGCTCAAAGTTATACTTCTTTGCCTAAGGATAAGGATGGGCATGTGATTACTAGACCTGTTGTTGCTGTAGGAGAAAAAGGAAAGTAAAAGATGGTGGGACCCCAAAAAAGAAAGCTAGTGGTAATACCAAAGGTCCCACCACCCAATTCAAATAAGGAAACAAAAATAGAAAGAAAAAGAAAAAAAGATGAAGATCTAGCTAAAGAATTGGAGAGAGCTGAAATTGAGGCTTCTATTGTAGAAAAGAAAAGGAAGATTTAGTTTTTGAAGGCTTCATCAGCAAATACTTCTGGCCCATCTACTACTGAATTAAGTATGCCATCTATGACTACTACTATTCCACTTAGTAATGCTACTACTAGTAATCTAATTCCTACTACATCCACCAAGTCAGTTGTTGACCCTAATAAATGGTCAAATATACAAATGGGTGGGAATGTAGATAAAAATATTAATTCTAGTGGGAATACTAGTTCAAGTTTTCAAAGAAGACCTATGGAATTAGAAGGCTATAGGAAAATTAGTTTTGATGGAATACCTGGCTATCCAAATACTTTTCCAACTAATATAAGAGATAAGATACCTAAATTTTTTGGTAATAATGCCATTTGTTGTGAAGAACACCTTAGGTTATTTGTTGATGTACTAAATGATTATGAGGTTGAGCATGAGGATGTAGTCATGAAATTATTTGTTCAATCTTTAATGAAAGATGCTAGAGACTGGTTCAAGAGACTCCCTGATAGATGTATTGATGCATGGGATTCTTTTGAGAAATGTTTCAAAGAATAGTATAGTGATAGGCCTAATGCTAGCTTTACGTTGAATGAATTCAACACCATAAGGAAAAATCAGAATGAGTCTGCAGCTGAATTTAATATGAGATTTCAGAAGGATATGCATAAATTGTTTCAAGTTATGAGGTTAGATGACAATTTTTTTTAACCACATACTTTAATGCATTTGATTGAAAAATGGGATATTTTTTGAGGGACAAGGAACCAATAACTCTTAGAGATGCTTTTAGGATTGCTGTCAATATTGAAAACAATATGAAGATATCAGGAAAATTGGGTAGGAAAAGAGATGATCCAAAGTTATTTGGAGATAAAAAAATATAAAAGGGATAATGAAAGAAATGTTGGAAACAAGAAATAGGAGGAAGATAAATTGGATAAGGTGTTGAATGCATTAAAATACTTGAAAGCACTGGCTAATAGGAATAGTAATGTTCCTACCAATGAGAAGCCTCAGTTCAACAATAATTTCAATAGGTAGAATAGATTGAAAAATTATCCCTACAACACCCAATGGAAGGATGGAAAGCCTTTTGTCCCTACTGCAAGAAGTAACAATGATAGAGTTTTCCCTGACCCTTTTCAAAAATCTTCTATAAATGTTATAGAGGATACACCATGGTGCATAGCATGCCAATCCCCTCATTCTATAGAGCATTATGTGGTTGCATGATCCATGTCAACATATCAAGATGATAGTAATGAAGAATTGTATCAAGAAGAGACTCATGATGACATTGGGTGAAATATGGTAGCTTCATATTTAGGATATGAAGATGATTCTAATTTTGATGAAGAAACAGATGTATGCTCAAAAAGACTCAATCAGGCATTTTTCCATCAGGAGGTGTTTTCTGACAATGAAGACATTGATGAGAAAATATGTAATATGAATTCTTCTTCTAAGAAAATGAATTTAAGAAGACCTTCAAGAGAAGAAATGGATATAATTACTACAAAAATGATTGCCCAAGTGCAAACTAGAGGCATGGTGGCAAGGGATACAAATGGAAAAGCTATAGGAATGTTTATAAAAAACACCAACTCCAGAGAGCCTAATGAGAATAAGTCAAAAAATGATTACATGGTAAGGTTCAAGGATGTAAAAGGTAAGAATTGGAAACCTAAGGGAGTTGGAGTTGAAAGAATTTCTAATGAAATAGAGAAGCCAATTAACATAATGGCTAAAGATGAAAAGATGAAAGTCACCAATACAACTAATATATCAGATAAACAAAAGGACACTAGAGAAGTGCAGATTGAGGTTCTTCCCTCTGCTCCTATTGATATGTTAGGTGTATTGTCTCAGATAACTATTAAGGTTCCTTTGTTAGAATTGTTGAGGATCCCTGAACATAAGGATAGAGCCATTGCATGGGTAGATAATGTTCATCATAGTGATGTTGCATGCAATGAATCTCAAGCTAAGGTTTTGAGAGGAGTAGAGGTTTAGGGATTGGAATCTCAAATTCCACCCATATACTTGGATAGCTCTATCAATGCTAGCCTTGAAAATATAGATCCATTTTTCTTGAGTGTCATTATGAATGGAATGAAATTAAGGAACTACATGATTGATTTAGGTGCCTCAAATACTATCATGCCTTTCAAAATCATGGAGAAATTGGACATTAAAGTTGATACAGTTCAAGGTAGATGTTGTGCTATGGATCGGAGAGAAGTACCAGTTATTGGGACAATAAATGAAATGCCCTATAGACTGGAAGCCTATCCAGAGAAAGAACTAACCATGAGTGTTTTGGTGGTGGATATCCCTCCTCATTATGGGATGCTATTATCTAGGAGATGGAGTGCTGCTATGGGTGTAAGTTTATAATGTGACTTGTCCTATGCAACTTTCAAGATTGATGACCAGGTTATCAAGATTGAGCAAGAACTAAGAGTATGCCACATGATTGAAAAAAATATTGACAATGATACTACATGCTTTGTGGATACTGACATTAATGCTTTTAGGGAAGAAATCCCTATGCTTGAGAGGGAGCCTATATTTCCACTGATCTCTATTGAGGTGAAGACTAAATCTATGAGGGGTGATTTGTGGGTTATGTACTTTGATGGTGCAAATTGCAAAGATGGTTCAGGAGAAGGTATTTTACTTATTTCTCCTAATGTAAATACCTACAAATTCTCTTTCACCTTGAGTTTCTTTTGTACCAATAATATAGCGGAATATGAAGCATTGTTGATAGGGTTGAGATTGGCACAAAAGCATGGAATTAAGTGCATAAGGGTTGTAGGGGATTCTGAATTGGTGGTGTCCCAAGTTAGAGCAATGTATGCTTCAAATAACAAGAGGCTAAAATAGTATAGAAATGCTATGTGGGATAGGATTGAAGGTTTTGATGCTTTCAATATTGAGTGGAAGGATAGGAATAATAATAAGATGGCTGATTTGTTAGCTAATATAGAAATCAATCCTAATGATATTACTTTTGCAAGCCTCTCTAAGGTAGAAATTTAGACTAGGCCTAATATACCAGACAATGTTGAGAATTTGTAGGTCTTTGGGGATGACCAGGACATTTTGAAATTTATGAGTTGTGAATATCAATATCATGGTCAAGAATTAGATTGTTCAGCTCTGATTGAGACTATAGAAGGAAAGGAAGTTGTCCTTGGCAATGAAGTCATTCAACTTAAAACTAACAAAGTTCCTAAGGAACTTGTTGTTCTAGAAACTATATTTGATAACTAGGACAGAGTTCAGAAGGATATTAAAAAGGAAGATCATATGGATTTATAGGAGATAAATCTTGGAACATAAGAAGCACCTAAGAAGGTGTACATTGGTAAGGACATATCTCAAAAGGTAAAGAAGTCTTTGATTGAATTATTAAGAAAATTGAGGCATGTTTTTGCATGGTCATATGATGACCTAAAGGTTTATAGAGAGGATTTGTTTCAGCATGTTATTCCTTTGAAGGAAGATGCCAAACCTTTTAGGCAAAAACAAAGGCCTATAAATCCCACCTTGGCACCTAAAATGCAAGAAGAATTAATGAAGGTAAGAGATACTAGAATTATCAAGCCTATTAGGCATTCTTCTTGGGTTTCAAATCTTTTGCCTATTTGAAAGAAGAATTGTGACATCAAACTTTGTGTAGATTTTAGAAATTTGAATATCAGCTCATTGAAGGATAACTATTGCCTGCCCAATATGGAAGCTATGTTGTAGAGAGTGACTAGATCTAAATTAATGTCTATGATGGATGGTTTCTCTGGTTATAATTAGGTAATTTTAAAATAATCAAAACAA
This sequence comes from Chamaecyparis obtusa, assembly GCA_027943335.1. NCBI lineage: Eukaryota > Viridiplantae > Streptophyta > Pinopsida > Cupressales > Cupressaceae > Chamaecyparis > Chamaecyparis obtusa. The sequence goes on from BSBK01008509.1 coordinate 791,768, forward strand.
TTTAAGATAGCTTTCACAACACCTTGGGGGACATATGTTTATGTGAGAATGCCTTTTGGTCTCACAAATACTGGTGCAACTTTTTAGAGGGCAATGGATGTTTCCTTTTCAGATTTTATTGATGATTTCCTTGTTGTTTATCAAGATGATTTAAATGCCTATTCCAAGAAGGAAGAAGACCATTATACTCATTTGGAGAAAATATTTGTGAGAGCTTTGGAATATGGCATTTCAGTAAATCCAAGGAAATGTGCATTTGGTGTCACTAAGGGTAAGTTGCTTGGCCACTTGGTTGGCAAGCAAGGAGCTAGAATTGATCCTAAAAGGGTGGTAGCCATTGATAAGATTCAAAGACCAAAGAATATCAAAGGAATTCAATCTTTCTTTTGTCAGGTAAACTTATTGAGAAGATTTGTAACAAACTTTGCTGAAGTTACCAGACCTATATTTAAGATGTTAAGGAAGGGATCTGTTGTCAATTGGGAAGGTGAGCCTAATGAAGCTTTCAAGAATATCAAATAGGCTATTAAAGATGCACTTGTGCTCAAGGCACCTAATTACAACATCCCAATGCATATATTTTCCTTTACATGTTTTCATACTATTGTTGTAGTATTGTTGCAGAAAAATAATGAGGGTTATGAGTAGCCTATTGCATTTTTCAGTAAGTCTTTGCAGGCTACTAAATTGAATTATGATATCAATGAAAAAAAAGCATATGCACTGGTGAAAGATTTTAGATGTTACCTAATGGGAGCAATTGTGATTTCCTTTGTACCAAGTGTAGCAGTAAAGGATATTTTCTCACAGCAAGAGGTGTCTGGGAGGAGATGCAGATGGATCAATAGAATTCAAGAGTTTAATATTGATATCTAGATTACCAAATTGGTTAGAGGAAAAGGATTCACAAAATTGATGGCTCAATCCAATCTTGATGCAAATTAGATAAACTAGACTAAGAGTGATTATACCTATAACATGGATGATTGTATCTGGTATCGAGATATTATCTATTACTTGAGAAACATGAGATGTCTAGTAGGAATTGATGATAATCAAAAAAGGACATTGAAGTTACAAGCTATCAGGTATGTGATTGTAAAATGTAAATTATATAGAAAAAATTTGGATTGCATAATTTTGAAATGTGTGGATGAAAATCAGGCTGACAAGTTATTAAAAGAAATGCATGAGGGATTCTATGGTGGACATTACATGGGTAAGACCACTACTCATAAAATCTTGAGAGCAAGATTCTGGTGGCCTACAATATTCAAGGATGTAGAGTAGTTGGTAAGGAAGTGTGATGCTTGTCAAAATTTCTCTGGTAGGCTTAAATTTCTAGGTAATTTTCCATTAAGACTAGTTGAGGTGTAGGCTCCTTTCCAATAGCGGGGAATGGATTTCATAGGGGAAATACCAAACAAGTCTAGTGGGGGACATTCTTGGATACTAGTTGCTACTGATTATTTCACAAAATGGGTAGAGGCTATCCCTACAAGAAATGCAACTAGTAAGGTAGTAACTGATTTCTTATTGAACAATATTGTTACAAGATTTGGTTTCCCTAAGAGTATAGTTAGCGATAATGAAATGTACTTTAGGTCTGCTGAGTACAAGGAATTCTACAAGGGTCTAGGAATTCAGAGGTCAAATTCCTCACCTTATCATCCACAAGGAAATGGATAGGTAGAATCAACTAACAAGAGCCTAATGAATATTCTCAAGAGGATTCTTGAAAAGAATAAGAAGGCATGGAATTCAAAGTTACCATTAGCTCTATGGGATGATAGGGTGACTGTACAGAAGGCAATTGGTTGTGCACCATTTGACTTGGTATATGGGATACATGCAAGAATGCCTCAAGATAACTTATTGGAAATGTATAAGTTTGTTCAGTTATATGATGATGACATAAATGATGAAATGCAATTGAGGATTGAAGATATCATTAGGCTAGATGAAACTAGAAGAGAATCAGCTTCAAAGAATGCCAAATTGCAGTTACAAGTTAAAAATTTGTATGACAAGAAAGTTGTTGAAAGGAGGTTTGAACCTAATGATTTGGTGTTGATTTGGAATGATAGAATGGAGGATAAAGGAAAACACAAAAAAATTTATCCACTCTTGTTGGGGCCATATCTAATCCATGAGAAATGGGGCCATGATTCATACATTGTGAAAGAGTTAAATGGTGAAGTTCAAGAATTGCCAGTTCATGGACAGTTCTTGAAAAAGTACTTCAATTGAAGGTATTTCACTTTCTATGAATAGTAGTTAGGTATGTACATGTTGTAAATTTTGTAAATAGTGTACTTGCTCCCTGTTTCCTTTTTGTCTTAGTTTGTAGGGTTTTTCCCTATTCCTCTCTATTGTTCAATTTTTGTCCAGTAGGTGGTCTACTTTAACCAAAAAATTTGAATTCTTGCATGGGTACAAGTTACCCATCATCCCCATGCAGAGCCACAGTTAGCACCTACAAAACATTTTCATGGCCTTACCCATTTTTCCCCTGGTCTCTGCAATGTTTTCATGGTCTCTTCCTTAAACCTTAAGCAAATTTTCAAATTTATATCTGTTATAGTGAAAAACCCTAAAAATACCTTGGCCCTGTTATAATTTTTCATTACCTTTTTGGGCCACTTATGTTCCCTTTTAAGCATGTGCATTTTTCCTTCCTGGTCAGTCGCAAGTTCTCTAAGTCCCTAGTGGTCACATCTTCTTATTTGAAGAACTGGCAAACATGTGTTCATGTAATATCTCATTGTCTAGTGGTTATCAGTTAATATTAAGCGACCTGGCGAGCGGCTTGTCTTTCCTTCGGTCGCATATTCATGAAATGCTAGGACCTCTTTATAAATGATAGTACATGAAGAATTATGTTAGTGCAAAGGCCAACATGTCAAACAACTATCAATTTTTGAGTGGTGAGTTGGAATCTGTCAGCGGGCCCAACATTTATTTCCCTTTTGATCCAATGGTTGGTGTAAAAGCGCATAGAGTGTGTCAGAGGCTTGTGATCTTACGCCAGCTATTGATTTTTCTTTATAACATAGTGCTTCAAATGGGCAAGTCCACTGATATGTATGCACAAATGGTAGTTCCTTATTGGCTAAGAGAATTGATGATATGGCAGGGTTTTCAGAGGGACCTGTGAGCAAAGAAAAAGTTGCATGTCTTCTTGCTAAATTTCGCAACATGGTAGTTTGTGATTCATTAAGGCATCTTACATGGCAGGGTGGGGTTAGGCTTTCATCATGTTGGAAAATATTCTAGATCTACAATGGGTGCATGATCTCAAAGAATCTTCTGAGCCCATGAGATCATGCGCCAACCGTCTAATTCTCCAGGTGTGTAGGATGACGGTTGTTGGTCCACTGATAGGTGTTACAATTGGAGCTTTCTTATTGGTTGTGTCTATGGGACCATTTTCTAGGTGCTTCTAAAGTTTTCATCTCTGATTGGTCAACATAGTTATGACTTGGCATGTGTCAGTGGGACCTGGGCTTTTGGCTTGTCAGAGGGTTTTGACATGTGTATAGAATAAATGATGGGTGTATCTTCGCAAGGGATGTGTCAGACGCATGAGATCTTAAGACAACTGTCAATTTTAATTTTTCAGAGGTGACAAAGTGAGCCAGGTCCACTACTACATGTACTTAATTGGTAGCTTCTCATTGGTTGAGGAAGGATGAGTTGGAGCTTGTCAGAGGGTCCTATGTCAGAGATTTTGATCAATGGTTGGTGTATGATTGCATCGAATATTCTTCCCCTAGGTGATCTTGCACCTGCTATCTGATTAGATGCTAGAGCATTAGTGGGTCCTATATTAAAGATGACTAGGAAGAGACAATGAATGGTGTGTTAACATGTGGCAAGTTTCCAAGTGGGCCCATATCTGGCTCTAGTACTATATAATTTAGCAAACCTCTAAATTTGGCGGTCTCGATATTTTTTTGCAGTGTTCACATATTCTCATAATAAATTGGTGTTCTAAATGATTGAGAGAATGGGTGATTGAGTGTGCTTGTAGGATCCCAAAATGAATTAGTGAATCCTTAAATTTATAAGAGAACATGCAAATGTCCTCAGTTGCTGATTCACTAAAAATAAGCCCGATTTCCTGATGAGGGTTAAAAAAAAGGTCTTACAAACTGGCGAATAAAGGTTTCATGCATTCACAGAATATAACCAAGGGTTAAACATAAGACTCAATGATTCAATGAAATGCTTTGTTCACTGAATCACTTGACTAGACTAAGGTTAAGAAGAGCATTAAGTGAATTAGAAATTCTTTGTAGTCGTGTATTTTCCAAATGGGTAAAAAGGTTAAGTGCTTGCTGAGATGAGTGGGACCACATGCTAATTCATCGCTAATGTGTCATGTTTTGATTTTCCAAGTTGGAGGATGATGAGTTTGTGTCAGTGGGCCTAAATCTTTTAGGGGGAAAGGAGAAGATCTACAACTAGCATAAAAGTGCATGGAATCTTTTGACCCCATGCAATCTTACGCTAGTTGTCTGATTAAAAGGCTTAGATGAGTAGGTCCAATGTGCTACGAAATGCTGACATGCTCAACTTCTATTGGCTAAAGGATTGTCCATGTGGGCATGATGTCAAAAGGTTTTGAGATGGAATTTGTAGGTGGGCCCAAGATTCTGAAGTATTCAGTGATTTGGTGACTAAAGAGTTTCGCTCTTTCGCAGTGTGACCCTGGTTAAGAAAAAGACTTGGTGATTCAGTGAAGCTTGTATTCACACATTCTCACAATAATACCTAGGGTTAAGGGATGTCTCAGTGACTTTAGTTTTGTGTGTTTGAATAATTGCCAATTATAAACCAGGTTTCTTATCGAGTTAAGTCTTATAAAGCTCAAGAAAGTAAGGAATCTAATGGTTATGTTTTAAAGTTGATCTTAGTTTGAATGATGACCGTCAATATGCTGCTAGTGCCATGGATATAGCCATTTCTTCCAGGATTTGAATTTTTAAAGGGTTTTCTATGACAGGTTGGACTAAAATTGAATGTTTTAGTGGCTGTGTTTGGTAGAAATGATTTTCAACTACTGCAGTGTGGTCTAGAGAGGCTTGATGATGGATTGTAGAGAGTTTTGTGCCATGATGGGATGGGTTTTCTTGCTCAAGGAATGTTGTAGGTGGTTAATCAGACTGATAAGCATGGTATATTGATGATCTTTAGTACATTCTCAGAGGTTTCTCATAAATGAAGATCAATCTAGGATTTTTCCCAACCTGGTTGCTTGGTTTTCCTCCAAATGCAATAAGTTTTGATTGATTTGGTTGTTCTGGTGGGTGAAACCCTAGTCCTTGCCTCAGTCATCCATAGCTTGTTGCATCCTGACTTTTTGGGATTCCAAGATGACTGATGGTATATATTGCAGAAGTTTGTCTGTAATAGGTTGTTGTTGATGTTATATTGATAGTCAATGTAAAAGACTGAACAAGGAGAGCTTGGATTTAGGGTTTTTTTTCCTAGCATTTTGTTATTTGGTAATGTATTGATTTTGTAAATCTGGATGAGAATACACTTGGATTCCAATCTCATACTTGTGTATGTTTTCTTTATTTTTTCTTGGGCTCATATATGTTAATGTCACAAAGTGAGTTAGCATATGGTAAACAAAGAGTATTGTGAAATTATCTTTGAGTTCCTAACAAAGTTTGGATTAATATCTTTGAGGTAGTTTCAGTGAGTTCATGGCTAGATAATAATTTGATTTCCTGCTATGTGAGGGAGAGGGATAATAGGAAAAGCATTTATTCTAAGTTCAAGGTTATTTGAGTTATAGTTTTCAGTTGATGTATGTTATTAAGTGACTCTATTCCCTAGGTTAAGGCACTAGTCCATTCTCTAGAAGCAGTCCATCATCATCATCAACCACACATATGTTTAAATGATAAAATGTTTCAATCAGTTAGTAAAGGGTATAAATGCATAATATTTAGTGATTCCTTTCAGGAAGTGAATCAAAGGCACACCTGCCTAAGCATTTAGGCTCAAAGTGTAGGAGGATCATTGTTGATCCTTGTTAATTGGCCCTTTTCCTTGTAGACTTTGGAGTGGTGATAGAGTCAGTTGACATTAAGTTGTCAATCATAGTGTATACCTAGAAGTAGAAAGAAATGGAGCACCAACAGACTGCATGTTATATATTTTTTTTATATATGACCGACCTGAGTTGGTGATTAGATCTGAGTTTGTTAAAGTGTTTGAATGTTCAATCTATACATCTAGACCTAAGAAGAATTGATTCACCCCCCTCTTTGTTGTTCTAAATCATATTAACAATATATATGTACATGTGTATGTATATATATGTATTTGTATGTACTTTATATTTTCACATGTATATATATATATATATATATATATATATATATATATATATATATATATATATATATATATATATATATATATATATATATATATATATATATATATATATATATATATATATATATATATATATATATATCTATGTGTGTGTGTGCACATACATATGTATGTGCACATGTATATATATACATGCATGTGTGTGTGTACATATATGTATTGCACATTTATTTACATTTAAATATAAATTATGTAATTGATTTTACTTTGAAATAATGTAGCAAAATGTGTACCTTCATTTTATTTTCAATTAAATTAAAAAAACATATATGTAGACTTCATTGAAAGTAAATAAAATATTTCAGTTATACATATAGAGATCTATCTGACACTTTATTACACATTACATGGCAGATGTAACGATTACCCATCAAGAACTATTTGTACCCACTAATGAAGAAATTGATATTAGATAATTGAGAGGGGGGTGGGGGGGTGAATTAGTTAAATTAATTATCCTACAGTCCTAAACTCTTAGATGTACTTTTTCAAACTTTTCAAAGAAATCAAACCACTCAGTAAGATAATATAACTATCTTTCTATTCATTTACCGAATACCATCAATATGAAAAACTATCTTTACTGATTAATCAAATATGCAATTGAATAGAAATAAAATGGTATCACTTCTATTCAAATGTAATGGATGGGGATATGTATGGGGGAAATATGGGATCTACTTCTAAATCCAAATTCTGAAAGGATAGGTCCAATTTGATCAACCAAAAGGTTAATGCCCAATCAAATCAACCTATGAAGAATATGGAAAGATAGAAATCTACTATTTCCTTATGGTTGGATTATGCTTGAAATCTAAAATAATTGAAATAAAAATATTAACCTCAAATTAGGATAGATCTAGAAAGTGTCATTTTCTAATGTCTATGTGTACTTTCAAGCAATTCTGCAACCTCTTCCAGACTGGAAATGCCGAGACAAAGAAAACTCATAAATCTTTCTCCAAGATGAGCTCAGGTCGACCTTGACCCTCATAAAAGGTCAAAGGCTAAATTCTTTATTTGAAGGTCGATTCTAACTCTGTTCATAGATCTCATAAGTTTAGCGAAATGGGTATCCAAATTTTCTCTCAAATCCAAAATTGCGCACTTCTACTTGCAAGAAAATGGAGGTTTTTGTTGTATGGGGGGTTTGCCTTGGTCAAATCCCAATTTAGGAATTAACCTTTAAATTTAATTGAAATGTAGTGTGCATAAAAAAAGCAATTGAAACAAATCACCTCGCTTATGTTGAAGTACTTGTAGAGGATTTGAATCCTAAAATCCACAAGTAGGAATGCTTCAATGTATGTAGACTGAATGTATGATGTCTCCAATCATTGACATTTCATCTTCAACACCAATCTTGACTTTATCTTTTCATATGAGAAGGCTTGAATGAATGTAGAAGGATGGATCTTCAAGGGGGCTCCAAAGATATTGAGTCCTTCAATAGCTAACAATGGATCTCCTTGATGGATGAATGCTTAAACACTTGAATTCTTGAATGCTTTCTTGCACTTGAGAGCTTGAGAGATTTCTTGATGGAAAAAATGGATTGCAATTGCTTGAGATGAGATGTGAAAATTTGAGAGGAATGCCTCCTTTTATAGAGAACTAGGGCACAATCCTCTAGAGGGGCCACCTTGGAGAATTAAATCCCAATTAGGTCCTAACCTTTAGAAAATATACCTAAATTAAACTCAATTAGAGGATTTACCATTCTAAAAGATGAAATTGCCAACCCAGAGGCGGGAAAACAAATATCCTGAAAGCAGGATACTTGGAAATCAAGGATTTTGAAGATTTGAAAGAAGGGGGGAAAATATAGGTTGGGACTAACCTGGTCAGGTTTGAGCTTGAGCCTAACCTTGTGAGGTTTGAGCTTGATCTTGACCTAGTTAGGTTTGATCTCAAATCTGACCCTGGGTCCAAATCCACTCAAAATTAGAGCAAGAGGTCCTGGGGATGCCAAGAGACCTAGAAATGATACTAGAATAGGATAGAATGATAGGGATAAGCATAAAATCCTATGATGACTATGATGAAGGCTAGGAGGACCTATTTATAAGTCCTACCTAGATAATAGAGCCACAAAAGAGGGACATTTAGGAGGATCCTTGAGATCCTAACCCTAATTTCACCTATAATGAAGAAATCAAGTGCAGAAAAGAAGTGGAAAGTAGGGAGAAAGCCATATATATGCAAAGACCTGATCAAGGTGCTTAACATAAACCCAAACCACTTACTCAGAGGGCTAAACACTCTTATCATGGAAGTGTTCCATTTTAAGATGATACATTAAGCCCCCACTTTAGCAAGAGTATGGAATCAATGCAAACTCTTGGTAAAGGAGATCAGAATGAAAAGATAATCTTATCATAATCCAAGGGAAAAAGAGAAACCTTAAGCCCCAAGGGACTAAAGTCTTTGTTGACTCCCAGATCACAATAAGAGAGACATCTCTAGAGAGAGAGATAAAGGGTGTGATTATCTCACCTAAGGAGAACCTATGTCCCATTGTGAACCACACAAAGAAACAACACAATTGGAAAGATGGAATTGAACTGCCTAGTGAATGTGGCTACTCACTAGTCAACCCATCAAGGATTCATCCTTAGGAATATTCTATTCCATAAGAATAAAACCAAAAAAATAAAGAGATCTAGTCTTAAGGACACCTTCGACCTTAAGGGATCAAAATATATATGTATTTGAAACTAGAGGGATCAAGAGATCCTAAAATATAAATTCATTCTTTAAGGATTAGTTACTAATCTAAAAAGGGAAAATTATCTTGAAAAATATGTGCATATTGAAAAGTGCATGTGTGCAACAAGTGAGCAGAGTGTATGGCCCCATGTTAAAGTTATTGTTGACACTTTAACAAGAGCAATGGCTATAACGAAAATATAAACAACTCCACTGATTATGTTTCCACATCGAGATGCCCCCAAATGAAGACAAATCAAGGGAAATATCATAGAAACATAAAAAGAACACAAATAGGGATCTACCTACCATGGGGTTAGTATGATCATAAGATAATATATGTATGATATTATTGCAAATGAATTGACATCATTCCCCAAAGAAAGTAGAACTATGATCACAAATGAGAAAAGATCACATAAGATATATGAAGGAGAATCTTTTTGGACCATGACATAGAGACCAAAAAGAATTAGTGCGACCATATCTCGAATCCAAGCAGATTACATGAGGAAACATTTACGAACAATAGGACAAGTACAACATAGCATTGAATAACATATAGAAGAATAGAGATACATATAGAGGAATTTGAACAACAATTTTGATTCCTTCATCACCTTGCACTAACTGAGTAACAAGGATCATATAAAATAATCTAACAACATTTAGCAAACACATTACAGGAAAAGCACAATACAATAGGAAAACACACAACAAAGCTACTACAAAGGACTATCCAATCAATCATGTTTCCTACTCTCCCCATCTCATTGTATATCATTTAGGGAAGGTGGGTAACTTGTAAGAGAGACTATATCCAACATAGTAGGAATGATAGCCTATTCCAAACAAGGATCCTCTTGAGAATCACTATGTTTGACACTAGGTGTAAGAGTCAATTGTGATGAAAGCATATTAGGTAAATCAATGTCAATCTCAATAGCCTCATATTCATCATTAACATCATCAGTATCATCAAGAGTATCTTCTTTATCCAAATTAATCAAAATAGGATCTAAGATATGAATATAATCATCATAATCATGCATGTGAACATCATTATTAATAACAACCTCTTCTAACACATCATGCATAGGTTTATCCAAGGAAGGTAGAGATCTTTGAAGAATAAAATTATGAACTTTAGCATGAGAACAATGCTTTTTATGATGTTCATTAGAAGATCAGTTACATTTTGATTTATTTGAAATAGGTTGAGAACTAGGAGGAACCATCACATGATCCTTCACAAGTTCCTTAGGAATATTAATAGGATTAGAAACAATCACAGGATCTTTGATAGGTTTGGTAGAAGGAACTAGAAGCCATAGTTAAAGGAGGTATAGAAGGTGTAGGTAAAAGACCACAATTAAGATCCATAGGAGGTATGCTTAATTCAAGAATCTTACGATGTTTATAGGCTTGATATGATCGAAAAAATTATCATGTCAAGGAGGATATGAATTAGGTAATGAAGGCCAAAGAAAATCAAGAGCAACATAATCTCTGGGCCTAGAAGGTTAATACATACTATGATTAATTATCTTAATTTCATCATCATGAATGAACTTACGAAACTTATGGATAGGTGAAGCAACAACATGCATGAAATTCAACCAAGGAAAACCTAGCTTAACTTGAAATTGATTAGAAGTAGGAACCACAATAAAGGTAGTGTTCACAATTTTTCCACAAAGTTCAAATGGTAAAGTAATAGAACCAAATGATGGATAAATAAAACCATTGCAAGTTTGAATCCAAACATCCAATGTATCATAAGAATCACGTTGTAAACTTTTCATAAAAAGATTTTCTTCATTAATAATATTGACTAAGGATGTAGGATCAACAAGACAACCATGAGTAGGTTTCTGAGAAATCCTAGTAGAAATGTAAAGGGAACCATCAGGAGCTCTAATAGTCTCAAAATCATCAAAGGTAATCAAAATTTCCTGAGGTCTTTTATTCTTAGGTTGTTGTCAAGGTTTAGGTTGAGTTTTCAATTTAGGCTTAGGTTTTAGTCAAGATTGAAGTTGAACGTGAGGTTGAATCTAAGATTGAGGTTGAGGTTGAGGTGGAGATACAGATTGACCAACATGCTCCACTTGATTAACAAAATGATTTAGATCATCCATCTTTGTATCATACACAATTTCCATAGCAGATGGTTGAACAATGGTAACAATATCATGCGTAGGTAAAGGATTCATATTAATTTAAAGGTTCTGATTAGGAGGAGAGATGAATTTGTTCTCACTACCATCAATATTTTCAATAGATAAAGCCTTAGAATCAATTAAGTCTTGAATCTTATGTTTTAAAGAATAACATTTCTCAGTATCAAGACCATTCTGACAATGATATTGACAAAAAGGATTTTGATCAAAAGATTTAGATGCAATCGTAATAGGTAAAAGAGGTCTAATAGGAGGTAAAGTAATCATATTAGTGGTTATCAACCTATTCATAATAGCATGTAAAGATTTAGAAAGAGGAGTAAACATACGATTTAATCAAAAATTAGTGGATGCAGAAGTGGCATTGTGAGATGTAACAGCAACTTGATCAGCAACTACATTCACTTGTTTATTTATCGTGACATAGTTGTTGAATTTTTTAAATTTATTTGGATTAGGAGCAGAATCACTCTTATCAAATGGAATAGGAGCCATTGGAGTGTTGCTCTCAAATTGACTCACTTGTAATTGATAATGATGAAGTGCTGCACAAAGTTGTTGAAAAGAGGTAAATTCAGTAAGAAGAATCTTATCTCTAATATCCTTTTGTAAATTTGAAATAAACATACATTGAATATCAATATTAGGAACAAGATAGGAAATTTGAGCATGCAAATGCTTAAATCTACCAATAAATTCAATCAATTTTTCCTTAATGCATCAAATCAGTCAAAGACACTTGTGAGACAATGTTGTTTTGAAATTGTTGAATAAAGGCATTAGCAAGTTGTGGAAAGGAATCAATAGAATAAGGAGGAAAGGAATAATACCATTGTAAGGCATTTCTATAGAAGGTTCTAGAAAAAAGTTTGGCTAAAATCCTATGGTCATGAGCATAATCACTACAAAGAATTTGGAATGTTTTAACATGATGAACAAGATCTCCTTTTCCATTATAATTCTCAAGATGAGGCATCTCACCTTGCCGAGGAATAGGAGTATGAATAATGTCTTAGGAAAAGGGACTTACCATGTCACATGTAGGAATACTAAACTTGTTTTGAGTTAAGGAAGCGAGTTGTTATTCTAAGGATGACACAGTTTGAGCCAAACTGATGATAGTTGAATCATTAGAGGAAATAGGAAGAGTATAAACATTAGACACACTAGGTAAAGTGTAAGAGGCTGTAGGAATAGAAGAAACAATTGGAGGAACACTAGGAACTATAGTTGGAAGAGGATTAGAATAATTAAAAGGAACATTATGATATGAAGGTTATGATGTAGGAAGGAACATAGGAGGAACACTCATAGGAATAGAGGGAACCGTCACAGTCACCAAAGGAGGAGTATAGGTAGGAATATTAGGTAAATTATTAGGAGGTTCAATACTAGTGATAGGAGGAATCAACCCTAAATCTTGAGCCTCTTGAGCTAAAGGTTTAACATTTGAATGCATAAGGTGAGTAATACCACACAAGAGGTTAACACCTTCATCACTATCATGGAGAAATTTATTAAGAGCCTCTATAGCTTGAATGAAATCTTGATTATGGTTCTCTTGAATAAGCCAATTACCCATTTTATCAAGTTCAATTGAAATTTTTTGGACTTTTTCAGGAGGAACTCTTAAAGTGTCATCCTCATCATGAGATGAGTGAGAAGAGTTTAGCTCCATAGTAGGATTGGAATCATGAAGAATCAAATTATCATCTGGGATCCTAAGGAAAGGAGAGGAATATTTAGGATCAAAGACACCCATGAGTCTACAACTTCTTCTAACCAGAATGTTATAAGTAGGACTAGTGGTAGTAAAGCTCATAAACCAATGTAATGCAAATGAACTAAACTAAGAACACATAAATCATGAATATGAAATCTAATTAGCATGCAAGATCTAACACAAAGGAAAAATCTAATACTAACAAGATAAAAGGAAAGCACAAGAAGGAATCCAATTCCACAAAAGAAAGGAGAGGTGTCTAACACCAAAAAGAAAGAGAGTAAGCTAGTTGGGTTCACGAAAATGAATAGTGAAGGTGAACACACAATAAGACAAAGAGGAATCTAACACCAATAAGAAAGAGGGTAAGCTAGTCAAGTACACCAAAATGAATAGTGAAGGTGAACACACAATAAGACTAAGAGGAATCTAAGACCAAAAAGAAAGAGAGTAGGCTAGTCAGGTTCACCAAAATGAATAGTGAAGGTGAACACAAAATAAGACAAAGAGGAATCTAACATGAAAAAGAAAGAGAGTAAGCTAGTTGGGTTCACCAAAATGAATAGAAATAAAATGGTATCACTTCTATTCAAATGTAATGGATGGGGATATGTACGGGGGAAATATGAGATCTACTTCTAAGTCCAAATTCCCAAAGGATAGGTCCAATTTGATCAACCAAAAGGTTAATGCCCAATCGAATCAACCTATGAAGAATATGGAAAGAGTGAAATATACTATTTCCTTATGGTTGGATTATGTTTGAAAACTGAAATAACTGAAATACAAATACTAACCTTGAATTAGGGAAGATCTAGAAAATGTCATTTTCTGATGTCTGTGTGTACTTTTAGGCAATTTTGCAACCTATTCGGGACTGGAAATGCCAAGACAAAGGAAACCCAAAAATATTTCTCCAAGATGAGCTCAAGTTGACTTTGACCCTCATAAAAGGTTAAAGGATAGATTCTTTATTTGAAGGTCAATTTTGACTCTATTCATAGATCTCATAATTTTTCTAAAAAGGGTATCCAAATTTGCTCTCAAATCTAAAATCTTGCACCTGCACCTGCAAGAAAATGGGGGTTTTTGTTGTATGAAGGGTTTGCATTGGTTAAACCCCAATTTAGGAATTAACCTTGAAATTGAATTGAAATGTAGTGTGCATAAAAAAATAAATTGAAACAAGTCACCTCGCTTCTGTTGAAGTCCTTGTAGAGGATTCAAATCCACAAATCCACAAGTAGGAATGCTTCAATGTATGTTGAATGAATGTAGGATGTCTCCAATCAATGGCATTTGATCTTTAACACCAATCTTGACTTTATCTTTGCATATGAGAAGGTTTGAATGAATGTAGAAGGATGGATCTTCAAGGGGGCTCTAAAGAGATTGAATCCTTCAATAGCTAACAATGGATCTCCTTGATAGATGGATGCTCGAACACTTGAATGATTTCTTGCAATTGAGAGCTTGAGAGATTGCTTGATGACAAAAATGGATTGCAATTTCTTGAGATGAGATGTGAAAATGAGAGAGGAAGGCCTCCTTTTATAGAGAACTAGTGCATAATCCTCTAGAGGGGCCACCTTGGATAATTAAATCCAAATTAGGTCCTAGCCTTTAGAAAATATACCTATATTAAATGAAATTAGAGTATTTACCATTTCAAAACCCAAAATGGATGACCTAGAGGTGGGGAAATAAAAATCCTGAAAGCTCGATACCCGAAAATCAAGGATTTTGAAGATTTCAAAGGGGGGGGGGGGGGGGGGAATCTAGGTTGGGACTAACCTGGTTAGGTTCAAGCTCAATCTTGACCTAGTTAGGTTTGAGCTTGATCATGACCTAGTCAAGTTCAACCTTGAATCTGACCCTGGACCTAGATCCACTCATAATCAAAGTAGGAGGTCCCAGGGATGCCAGGAGACCTAGAAATGATACCATAATAGGATAGAATGCTAGGGATAAGCATAAAATCCTATGATGACTATGATTAAGGATAAGAGGACCTATTTCTAAGTCCTACCTAAAACATAGAGCCATGAAAGAGGGAAATTCAGGAGGATCTGTTAGCCATTTTTCTTGTATCCCTTAACTCTAAAAGAGAAATATGAAAACCAGACCTGGGGATCTTTGTCTAGCAACACAAATCTACTTGTTCATGAAAAATAAGGGGCAAGAAAATAATAATTAATGAGGATTTGATCCTCCTTCTACTTCAAGTTCTACACACTCAGGAGGGTACACCTAATTGATGCAAATATGAAAATCAGTGGATAGTTCTTAGACTTATAAAACATAAGAGTTCAACTCAACCGGTCTTATATAGGATCCCACCTGTATGATCTACTAAGAACTAAAAAAATGGACAATGTGATAAAAAGGATAAACTCCTTCTCTTCGAACCCAGAGGCTCAGGTAGGCTAACCTAGTGATTCACTCTTCAAGGAATCAGCAAATGAATTGTACTTCTTGAATACAATCAAACATGAATGTTCATAAAAATAGGAAAGTAAAATGATTTTCAATTAATGGTTTGATGATGAAACTGTACAAAAAGAAAAGACCAGTGCCATATCTAATGGACAATGAAGTCATACAAATATAAATCAATAGAAATCACTTAATAGGAACACAAACAGAATGCCTTACAATCTAGATGCAGCTCAAACAGAATGCTTTACAGACTATCTTTTCATTCCCAAATTGTTGTATCAAATCCTCATACAAATGCTTATCCCTCTGAAATTACTCATGAGACTAACTCCTTCCTTGAAGGAAACTCACAGGTAATTGCACAGTTACCTTGTAACCAGTATGTTCAGAATGCTTTACAGACTTAAACGTACAAGAGCATCACCAAAATACAAAGAGACAACAATAATTTGGAACAGGAACTACACTATGTTTCATTAAGATCTTTTTGCTTCAACACAACTGGAATGACAAAGTAAACTTAGAAAACCATGACCCTAGAACCAGAAAGTTGCCTTGCAGCATTAATTTTACCATCCCCTGTTACAATGGAGAGAAAACTAGATATAGGAGAATAGACATCACCTACACCTGTCAGTCCTAAAAAATATCTGCAACTGCCATGTGTCCACTTGGAAAACTTCCTAAAGAAATTACAAAGCATCTCTCTACTCTCTCTCAAAAACTGACAATCAAATCCCCTTTATTTTGCCTCTCAAATGCACCAAATATCTTCAAATTCTGAGGGAATTTGTAACTGAATTGCAAAACATAAAGTCTCCTTTGGAATTCCATCAAAATACATGCATCAAATTGATCAAGAAGCAAAATAACACAATCAGGAACACCATCCCAAAATACAGGAGCCAACAAACATATCAGACATTCTCCTAACTGAATTCTGATCTTAAAATGTTCAAACCACTGCCTAATATTAAGTATCATCATGAAAATGAAAAATCTCCTGTAGCAACTACCACTAAACACCTACACATAAATTAACTTCAAATATGGAAAATTCAGATTCTCTCAGTTCCAACAGTATATCACACTCCATATTTTGGATGAAAATCACCCCTTTAGCACTAGTTTGAAATATCAGGCCCTAGCCTATAGAATGTGCAACAAATGAATATTTTGAAAAATTTAAAATCTTCTATAGTCTAAACTATAGAGAATCATCATTTAACTTCAATTTTTCAAATTTGAAATTTGAATGCATAACTGCACAAATAAAATATTATAAAAATATTTATTTCTCCTTATATCTCCCTAGGGCTCCAACCATGCCAAATCACTGCCACATGGTGCTATCCTATTGGCCTGCAAGTACCATGTCACCTAACCACAATTGCCAAGCTCTAACCTCCAACCATTCCCAAAATGAAATCTTAACCTCAGGTGAAAACAAGTGAACTAGCGACCAGGCCCATTCTCATAACCGCGGAACACATTTCACTAACTATTAGGAATCTCGTGACCTGGTGACTGCCCATTCTCTAAATCACAGAATGTTTGTACTTTACTACCAGCAATTTAGTGAACTGGTGAATGGAAGTGCTCTCCAAGTTGCCCAATCTTCCTCTAACTATTGGCTTTCTCACGCGACCATGTGACTGGCTATTCTCTGGATCACCAAATTACTTGGCCTTAACCATCACCATTAAGTGAACACCCAACAACTATCATCTCCAAGTCAATAGATGTTTGTCTAACCACCAGTTGCATTTAGCGAATCCATGACCAAGTGACATGTGTCATCTCCGTCCAATCGTCAGTGTTCTGCAAAATTAACTTACCACTAGGCCTGTCGGCATGAAAACTGAGGCACCTTTGAGAGCTCGCATGAGTAGAGGCTCTATCTCTTCAATTGACTTCATATGTGAGCTTGGTTGTATATAAACACCTCAAATTGCCAATCTAGGATCAATGTGGGACTAAGTTTCTATAGTTTTTTAAAGACTTTCACTAAAAAATTTCCTTCATGCCAGCTGGCATGCACAACAAGGAAGACCCACAAGGAAGAGGAAGCACAAGTGCCTCTTTCTCTTTACTTTACATTCATTCTAGGTGGCCATGTATTTAAATGCTAAAAACTCCCCAATCCCAGTGAATATGGGATAATTGTCATGAAACCTTTATGGTCATTTTTGATAGTACCGCACTTAGTTTCCTATATCTTGTAAGCCAGGAAGAATTTGGAAAATCACTCTAGTGAGAATTTGGAGAACTAGGTTTGTGACAACATATCCAAAAATGAGCTTGATCCAACAGTTCAATAATAAGTTATGCCCCCGGTAATATGACTAGTTTTTTCTTTTCTGTAAATATGTGTTTGTAAAATCCATTGATTCATCTTTCCTAAGCAATGGTCTAGCATTCCCCTTTCTTTAGAATGTGCCTCCATCTCATTCTGGCTTCCCTTTGCATTCATTTGTCTCATTGTTATGGTCTCCCTTTTATTCATTTATTGCCCTGTTGTTTTCTGAGTTTCTCATTTGTGCAGGTAGCCGCTTTGATAATCTTTACTTTGCATTGAAGGAAAAGGCATACTCACTGGCTTGTACCTTGCTAACAGAGACTCAAATGTTGATCTTGTTTGGCCAAGCACTAGCAGCCCCAATAATCAAAGTATTATTTAAACTATCAATGCATGCAAGAGCTTGCTCATGACTTGTAAATTTTACAAACTTGAAACCCCTTTGCCTTTCATTTAGCATACCACTAAAAAATCCACATTCACTCTTTTCTCTGTATGCAACCACTTGAAGGAATTTTGAGACAAAACCATATAAAAATCACAATCTCACTACCCACCTTGTAAAATTTTCCAAATAACATTAGCTGGCCTCCAAGAGCAGCCTTGAAAACTAATTGAATGAAACTTTCAAAGACTAGAATCTTGGGCATTGATTCACCCCCAAACAAGGAACATGAATCCACAATTAGCATGACTGGAAAATCAAATGATGAATTATCACCAAACACCAAAGTCAGTCAATCAATAACATTTTGAAATAGAATAGTGAAATAAGCAGAAATTGGGTTTGGAATTGGCCTGGGAAAGTGGTCAAATGGATTGGTAGAGACTTGAACATCATCAGACACTTAGTCTTCTAGGTCTATAGTATGAAACAATTCTCAATTATGTCAGATCACACATAGGGCACAAACTGGGAAACCACAAAGTAGGCCACTTGTAAAACTAGATAGTGCGCATTCAAAGAATTTTAACAAATGGCAAACAGAATGACACTGGAAAACTAATCAAAAAGGCACATGGGGGGATAAAAATTGGTAGGATGACTCACTCCCATGCCTAAAATATGATGCCACAACCAAAAAGTCATGACCAATCATAGGATAAAAGATATTCAAATGAAAATAGGGCCTGCCACAACAAATTGACACTTAGGCACAAATGCAGAATATGGGACAAGTGCTCAAAACAAGACATCACAAAATAACTTGGGACTTGACTTTAACGACTTGGGATGTCTTCAAATGCCAAAACAAAGGTGATAAACACTTGACATGTGTGGTAGACCTTAGTATTGCATATGGGAAAATAGGCTCAACAAGCACCTATAGGGCCTCAAATTGCAAAAATTAACAAGGTGCTCAAAAACCCATGTTGTATTTTTTAGTACCAACAGGATCCTTGAGATCCTAACCCTAATTTCACCTATAATGAATAAATCAAGTGCAGAAAAGAAGTGGAAAGTGGGGAGAAAGCCAAGTAGATGCAAAGACCCAATCAAGGTGCTTAAAATGACCCCAAACCACTTACTCGAAGGGCTAAATTATCTTAAGATGGAAGCTCCTCCATTTTAAGTTGATAAAACAATATGTAAAGGATTATAGAAAAAGAATCATAACAAATAACACATAACATAAATATTTAACATACAAACCCTGCTAAGGGAAAAACCACTTGGGACTGGTAACCTAAAATATTTCACTCTTCTGAAATGAGCTTAGTTTGGAGCTAACCCTATTAAAGGTTACAATGCACACTGTAAGGTGTGACCTGGTTAGAGGATTTATCACTAACAATTAACTTTTGACCAAAATTCACTATGAGGTGAACAAGAAAACATTTAACATTCCTTGAATGTCATATGAAAATACAAAAGACTATTAAGTCCACTTAGTTAAGATATTTTTCTATAACAATGGTTAAACTGATACAGTAGTGATCTGATTCAAATACAACTCAATTTGCAAGTATTTAGATCTATGCTAAGCTCAAAATAACTCATCTAATCAATAATAAATTTACTCCATTATATCCTCCAACTTACTTCACTTGATGTATATATCTCTGATGCATTGTTATGCATGTAGTTCAACTTGGTTTTTCCTATAACTAGTTTCAATAGGTATGCATGAAAAATATCTTCACGCAAAACTTTTTGCAGTCTCTATTCATTTTGCATTATTCAATAATGAATTCCATGTCTCTTAACTAGACATGTAAACCATTTTCATATTAGCCATTAGATGTTTCCTCTTAATCTCCATCGTCCATTTTTCCGCTTCAAGCTTCCTTGACAGATGTGTTAATAATATGTTTCATTCTCTTCCCTTCAATCATCTCTAAATTTTGTAAGTTATGGATCTTATAAAAAACTTCATGATGAAGAGTGCTCCCCTTAATACCACAAACACATAACATAAATAGAGAAAAAATAACAATTTGCAAGAAAAAAAAATGGGCTTCTTATTATTTCCACAAATGTGGAATTACAAACTTTAGGATTATGATATGCAAAGCCGCATGGTCATTTTCCTTTACAATATTTTGTAGGACAAAGCCTTGAATCATTACCAAGATCTACCACCCAAAACTACCCTAGACAACACTACAGGCCTTTCTTATATAGGCAATTTCCACTGCCTAAGAAGGTTCTAGAAATATATCCCTTAAGGCTGACTAAATAAATAATTATTTTATTTTCATAATTTTTACAATAGGGTCAGCTCAAAAGAATTACAAAATATGATTTTAGGTAGCCCAACTTCTGGAGGCCATAAGTTTCTAATCGTAGCTCCATTTTTCTATTATAACCACTTTTCTGAAATTGCAGGATGAGATCTACACTGCCTGACTCATCCAAGCTCTAATCAGCTAGGGGTTAATCATGATCTATAGCCTCTAAGGCCTTGAAAATTGACTTGAAATATTTTGTACCCAAAAAACTCAATAACTTCACTAATACATATGATATGATGATGAAACTCGACTAGAAGGATTATATTACTAAGATGAACCTGCACCTATGAAATCAGAACATTCTAAGCTCATATGACCAACTTACTAAAAATAGTAAGTTTCCATAAATCACATCTTTGTATAAGATAGCCCTTATGTAAAAGAAACCAAAAATATATTTGGTTGATGCAAGATTTCTCTTACACCTAGGATGCTCCTGCATCACTTCATCTCTTACCTTAGAATCATAAGCAATTTCAAGCTCATCAATTTTAGTCGGTTGTAATAATATTTAATGTTTTCATCCATACTCAGTTAATACTGAATGTGTTGATGATAACTAACTTGGTGATTACTATCCCTCGATATACACAAGATTGAGTCATTTTATACAAAAACCTTCAATTACCGACCACATTAACTTGTTTAATTCTGATCTCTTCTTCATAATAGAATAATGTAACATGCCCAAGTCAACAACATAATGCCATAGACTCATCAATAAGTTACCCAATGTATACCTTATACTTATTTGTCATATCTATCTTGTCCTTATGTAGATATCTCATTTCTCCACCATTTCTTTCTTCTACAGATGTTCAGATGTTTGTAACTATCATGATAAGTATAGTGAAAACTAGTTGACATCAATGACAACATATTGACTAATTTAATCATTTTACATATCACTTTAAAATCCTGGTGATCTCTAATCACTATCTCTTCAGCTCAGCAAGTTATTCAATTAGTTGTATTTCATCAATCTCTCTTTGGCATTGATGACAACACAAACAATATGAAATATGCCATACCATACCAAACATTTATTCTATAACTATATAGATAAATGTTATAGCTCAGTAAACTCTTGCTAGCTTGATATTTAATATGTTTAATCACTACAACAACATTTCATGTAGACTCTCCCTGCGGATTTGATCTTCTTTAGTTCTCTAACTCTTTCTCTCCCTATAGTGGATAGATGTTTCATTGACATATTTCTCCCATAGCTTGGTAAGCTCTCCCTAACTTGATATTTAATATGTTTAATCACTACAACAATTTTTCATGCAGACTCTCCCTATGGATTTGATCTTCTTTAGTTCTCTGAATCTTTCTATCCTTGTATTGGATAAATGTTTCATTTAAATCTTTCTCTCAATATTTCAAATAAATCTCTCTCCCTTTGAAAATAATGCCAAAATAAAATAAAAAACTCTTTAGCAGCTAATTAGTTCTCCATTGTTCGGTCTAGATCAAGTACCTTCATGAACTAATATACAATTCTTTGTCCTAGCTTCTACAATCTTTCACAACCTTAGGAATCCTAAAGTGTGAGATGCATGCATCAACATGCATGATTTTTTTATAAAGTATAGGTTGATGCAACCTTCTAATTACCTTAGTGACCAATAGACAAGGGATGGACCCCTAGTCTAGTCCTCATGTATTCAAATATATCCTTCATTAAGGGCTTGGTAAATATATTAACAAGTTATTCTTTAGACCCACAAACTCTAGTTTCACTTTCTTTTCTTGTACTTGTTCCCTCAAATAGTGATACTTAATAGATATGTGTTTTTTTTTATGCATCACTAGATTCTTGGAAATGTTTATAGCACTTGTGTAGTCATAATATATAATCACTGGATCAGTGATCACCTCATTCATTCCTTCCAACAATTATTTTATGCATAAAATATTTGAATAATTAGCAGCAACAATAACATACTCTAGTTCAATAGTAGACTGAGAAATATATGCTTTTTTCTTACTTATCCATGTTACAATTCTTTCTCCCAAAAAGAATGCTCCACCTATTGTGCTCTTCGGGTCATTAATTTTTCCATCCCAATCTGCATCAATGTAAACTTGTAGATCAAAATTGCCTTCCTTTTTGTATCATAAACCATAATCTTCAATTTTTTTGAAATATCTTTTAATCCTTTTAACAATAGTTATATGTGATTCCTTAGGATTAGCTGAAATCATTGCTACAATTGCAACTACATGTTCTATATTAGGCCTACTATGTACCACATACATCAGTTTTCCAATCATTGATCTATACAATGTTTGAATTACCTTGGTTAATTCATCATTTTTTCAACTTACATACTATGACCTCCGATGTACCTAATGGTTTTGAATCTTCCACACCAAAAGTCTTCACTACTTCCTTGATGTATTTTGTTTGTGTTATGAAAATCCCATCATTTTTTTGTATAATCTACAAACCTTGAAATAATTTAATTTCTCCAGACATTGACATTTCAAACTCTTTTCTCATTTCATCAGCAAAAAATTTCCAAATATTATCATGTCCTCCAAATATTATATCATCAACAAGAATTTTAGCAATCAGAATATTGTCATTAGATTCTCTTTTCATGTAAAAATTTCTATTGTCACTTGTCCTCACAAAGGCAATACTAATAAGATAAGCATGTAATCTTTCATACCATGCTCTCAATGCTTGTTTTAGTCCATACATTTCTTTTTGTAATCTACATACCATGTTCTTCTGATTTGGATCAACAAAACCTTCAGATTCTTCTATGCAGACCTCTTCCTCAAGAATTCCATTTAGAAATGTTTATTTCACATCCATTTGATATAATTTGAAACCTTTATGTGTAGCATATGAAAGTAATATCTGGACTACTTCAAGTCTTTCTACTAGTGCAAAAGTTTCACCATAGTCAATAGCTTCTTCTTTGTGCATATCCCTTATGTACAAGTCTTTCTTTGTTTGTAGTTACTTCACCATTCTTATTCAACTTGTTTTTGAAAATCCACTAGTACTAGTTACATTTTTATCACTCGGTCTCAGTACCGATGTCCAAGTTTTTTTTCTTCTCTATTTGTTCAATTTATTCATTCATTGCCTTAACCCATTCATCATTCTCAAGTGCATCTCTAACATTTTTAGGCTCAAATTCACAATCTAAACATGTTTTTTGTCTTAACCTACTTCGTGTCAGCATCCTAGCTTTCTTGTCTCCAATAATTTAGTTCTATGGATGGTGTCTTCTAACAAATCTTTCCAGTATTTTTTCTCCTCTTTGCTCATCATGTGGTTCAGGTTCATTTTCTTCCTTGGTAGCATCTTCCTAGTTCTTTGTTTTCACTTTTTGATTCTTTGTAGCATTTCCCTTTCACTTGGTAGACTCAGCCTGTGGCTTGGGTAGATAGTCTGGATGCTTAATATATGTAAACCTACAATAGTCTTCCAGTTCCTTCCTACTTTATTCATTATTTTTGTCAGCAAAATCATTAAATTTCACATTAGTAATTTTAATTATTTTGTTAGTAGCCTTGTTAAAAAATTGTATGCTTTTCTCTTAGTAGAATATCTTATAAATATTCCTTCATCGCCTTTAGAATCAAATTTACCATTTCTATCATCTTTCAGAATGTAACATCTGCCTCCAAAATTATGAAATAACTTACATTCAGTGTGTAGTCAAATAATAGCTCATAAGGTGTCTTATTTGCATCTTCCTTCAATTAAACTTGGTTCAAGGTGTATACAATAGTGCTAACAGCTTTTCTCCAATACATTTGTGCGACATGTTTCTCAGTCATCAGTGTTTTAGCACAATCAACTATAGATCGATTCCTTCTTTCTACAATACCATTCTCATGTGGTGTCCTCAATATAGAAACCTGTCTTTTAATTCCATGCTCGTTACAAAAGTTAGTGAATTCATCAGAAATAAACTCACCTCCTTTATCAGATCTTAAGAATTTTAAATATTTCCTAGTTTTCTTTTCAACTTTAGCTTTATACCACTTAAATAGTTTGAAAGCTTTATATTTCTCTTTTAAAAAAATAAGTGTCATCATCCTAGAGTAGTCATCAATAAATAAAATGAAATATTTATCACCATAATAACTCTGAGTTCCCATAGGACCACATAAGTATGTATGTACCAACTCCAAAATACCTTTAGAAGAATAGTATCTTCTTTTAAAACTAGATTTATTCATTTTCCCTTTTTGACATTGATTGCACATGACATGGTCAGGTTTAGTTAGACTTGATAAACCTCTAACTCTTCTCTTCTTACTGATCTTAACCATATTATCAAAATTCACATGACACGATCTCTTATGCCACAACCACGCATCTTCATTTCTAGCCAGTAAACAAAAAGTTTCAGCATTGTCAAGATAAAATAGATTACCTTTAGATTGTTCACTTGTACCGAACAACTTTCTAGTTTCATCATAGGTCTTCACCTTTCTACTTTCAAATGCAACTCAATGACCTGAATTATTCAATTATGATACACTCAAGAGATTATAGTTAAGTCCT
Organism: Chamaecyparis obtusa; assembly: GCA_027943335.1. NCBI lineage: Eukaryota > Viridiplantae > Streptophyta > Pinopsida > Cupressales > Cupressaceae > Chamaecyparis > Chamaecyparis obtusa. The sequence goes on from BSBK01008509.1 coordinate 816,811, forward strand.
TTCACCCAATATGCAATCTCACATCCAATCTTATTATTCAACAAGATATATCCTTTTCCTTTCACTAGAGAAGGTGTATCAATTCCCATTTTAATAGATCCTACATTATAGTGTTCAAGGTATTCAAATTTATCCTCATCACTAATCATATGATGTGTATAAATACTATCAATAATCCATGTATCATTCTTGCTAACTTTATATATAAGTGTTGTTTCAACATACATTTCTTATTCTGAATCATCTTTCATTTCTATGAATACCACCTCAACATCTTCACCAGTATCGGTGTTGGTATCATTATCATCATCTCCAAAATGGTAACATGCCTTCTTTCCATTATCTTTTTAGTCTCAGTTGTTTCTTCTATCATAGTGTCAGTTTCCCTTGTGATCTTAGCTATCTCTTCTACAAGACTTTTCATCACTAGATCGGTCATTATCTTTATCTTCATCTTTCCTGTAAGGACATCTAGCAGCAATATGGCCAATCTCTTAACAATTAAAACATGCTAGAGGTAACTTTCCTTTATAACTCCCTTTACCTTTTTGAAGTCTCCTAGCCATAAGTGCTTCAAGCTCATCTTCACTGTCAATGCCACTTTCATTTCTTATGTGACGTTTACTATTGGACTTACAAATCTCTAGGTATGACGTAAATGCACACTCAACACTTGGTACAATACTTTTATCATAGTTATTTAGCTCAAAATTAGTCAACCTACCAATTAGACTATCAAGTGTAAGAATGTTGTTCATGTTAATATGATTTAGAACAACAAAGAGGGAGGGTGAATCCGTTGTTCTTAGGTATAGATATAGAAATGAAACTCTCAAACACTTCAACAAACTCAGATCTAATAACCAACACTACTCGGTCATTAAAGAAATGTCTACCATCAATATATAATAGTGCAGTCTACTATCCAATAGTATTTAACTTGCAAAACATAGAAATGTTAAACACCAAAACATTCACAGAATTTTGACACTAGGATTTATAGTGGAAACCCAATTTAGAAAAAACCACTTTGTAACATGTTACTGATATTTTCACTCTTCTGAAGTGAGCTCTTTGAAAAGCCAACCCTGTCAAAGGTTTACATAACACACTATTAGGTGTGACCCTGTTAAAGGATTTCAATGACCTTGTTAGGAGTGTGCCTTATTAGAGGACTTAAGTACATTCCATTAGAATGAAACCTTGATTAAAAGATTTATACAATGACTCTTAGGTAAACCTTGATTAAAGGATTTGACTGGTACAATGGTTAGAAAGTAGCAATAATATTGATCTGAAAAACATACAACTCACTTTGTAAATAAAAAATCCAATTCCGTACACATATGTTGGCTTACTAAATGAGTACCATTTCCATATCCATCACTAATCTACTTAGAAATCCCTTCAAGAAATCACAACTCTGATCAAATCCTTCACCTCTAGCATTTCTACTTTATCAGTCAGTAACATTAACAACTCCAACATCATCTTCCTCAACCTCATGCTTAGGTTTCATTATAATTCTTTAACAGATAGATCTTTCTTTTTGTACTTAATCTCCTCTATAGATCTTAGGTTTAGGTTGGATCCATCGAATCCTTCCAACATTTAAATTCTTCATCCATCCTTCTAGAAACATCTTCAATCTCCTTATTGAAATCTCAATAAAATGTTTACTGTGCATTAAATGCACCATTCACTTTATAAATAAAGTCAACATGATTTACATAACCCAAGAATTCAACTATTCTAGCTAGGAATCTAAATTATTCCCAAAATGTAAATTACTAATGCTCCATCAATACTGCATTCAACTCCTCGGTCATCATTATGCAACTCATTCACCTCTTCAATCTTCTTGCTCGACAAATACTATCACTCAAAATATAACGTCTCACAGAAAATAACTGATGTTTGATCAACATTGAATTTACTTGGCATAAACTAGCACTCGGTCAACACTGACATCACTTTGCTTAAACTCAATTTCTTCACATTTGCTCAGTTAAGCCTACTTTTTCGGTCTTGCTTCTTACTTAGATAAAATAATACATTGTGTTACCATTGTGCCATATAGTCAAGCACTCATTGAAGTATCAAGATAACTCAACCTTTCCTTAGTTTTTATTGTTACCAACCTTTCCCTAATCATTCTCATCAACTGATAGATATAGTACTTTCTAAGATATCAACTTGTCTTACCAGTTAAGGTTTGATATCAATGACAATACAACAATTTCTTCAATTGTAGTTTCCAACAGTTCAGTGCAGATCTGATTTCATGAATAGTAGAGATTCTAATAGCATATATAGTAAGCAAGGTTCTAAGTATTTTACTTACAAAAGTGTCTTTGTCAATTAAACCTCCTACTCCTCGGATAGCATTGGCCACCTCCTTGATTTAGTTAGAGTATTAAGCGATGTTTTCACCTTCTTTAATCTTCATATCATCAAATCTATCTCTAAGGATTTCAGCTCTAGCTCTCAGTACATTTACATCTCCTCCATGAACTAGTGCAAGTTTTTCCCACATTTCTTTCGCTATAGTGCATGCTTTGACATCTTCAAATTATGCATCAGATAAGGCAGTAGCAATCTCTATCATTGTTATATTATGTTCATGTCTATCTCTCAACTGATCAACTATCGAAGGTCCAATAGTTGGTTGTATATAGCCATTCTCTAGGAGTTGAAGAGAAGATTGTCCAATTCCAGATATGTGTAGCCTCATCCTTCTTTTCCATGTTGAGAAGTTATCTTTGTTCAGCTTATGCACTTCCCTTTTATACATCTTGTGATATTTTGCTCAATTCCTTGAAAATTTCCTCCAAGAAACTAATATGCCCTGAGACCAATTGTTAGATAACTAAGAGGGGTGGTGAATTAGTTAAACCAATTATCCTATAGTGGTGAATCAATAAGATAAGCTAATGAAATAGTCCAAGTAACGAGGATCCAATTAAGGACTATCTAAAATTGCAGCCAAACACCAACAATGTGGAATAACACAAGATAATGTTTCAATAGAATTTTCATTAAGCATGCCTGGCTATAAGGCCTTCCGATTAGGGCCAAATAAAATCACATAGTATTTATGCAATCTCCTAGCTAGTCTAGCTTTGAAACACATCAAAAAATGATGAAAACACTATGGTAGATCTAAAATTGAGCTGGAAAGCCTCCAAATAATCCCCTTGTCTCCAAGCATGCAAACCACTAGCTCTACTATTACAATTATTAGATAAACAATATGATCTTCAAGATCTCACAAGATCCAAATTCTATCCTTCTATCTATCCCACTAACTTACCCTCTAAACATCTATCCAAACACTCAAATACATTTCCTCAACCACAAGTCAATTGGAAGAAATAATGAAATCCTAAGCCAAATTGACTTCTACTACTAACAAATATTAAATGTAACAACAGTGAGCTCTTAAATATACTTAAAAACATTTAATTCTCCATGTTGTCCTCTAGAACCAAATAGGAAAATACAACCAAAGCTACCAATAATAAGTACACCAAGTTGGCCAACAAAAACTCCAAGAACTCCAGTCAGTAAACTAGAACTACCGAGCACCAGTGAAACAACAAAAAATGCTAAGCATCACTGATAAATCACATCAACTAAGAACCAAAAGCATCACTGAGTACATGTTCCACTGAGCACCACAGGTTTCACTGAGTTCCTTCAGTGACCGAGATCCTTCAATAATAGAGATTGTCAGTTAAAGCTACAACTGAGTAACATAAAACCATTTCAACATAGCATGATGCAAATTTTCCAAGTACCCTAGAATGCGCTTGCATCAGACACCCTATGTTCAAAAATATGTTCTCATAGGCTAGAAGAACATCTTTTGGGATTTAGCACATAAACCCCAAGCTCGTTCTTCATATACAAACTCATCAAGTCTTCACCTTTCATACTCATCCACTTTTTCTTCCTCTGTCTTTTCAAATATTTCCTTGATAAGGCATGGGCTTGTTCTCCATACTAATTAATCCTTTTAGAATTCTTCATCTCATCTCAACTACCAAAACTTAGTTTTCTCCTATTGAGTGTTATATCTAGAAAAGACATCAGGGAAAGCTTCATGTTATTCTTCTCAATAGTAAACACATTCTTAAACCAATCATACAAATCTTTGAAATCATACTTCCAAGGTCTACTAAGAAATACGTGACAACTATTCATCTCCACAATATCATAGAATACTTGATCCTTATACTAACCAACCTGAAAATCAACAAGACATTGCTCCCTCACTTCCAGAGCATGAACATCTTGTAACCAGCCAATCCTATAAGGATAAGGATGTTTCATTCTCTTCAAACCAATTCTATGAACCATATCCTCAACTACAAGGATATCAGTACTACCACTATCCATAATTACATCACAAATTTTACCTCCTGACTTGCACTGAGTTTTGAAAAAATTACTCCTCTGACAACGTTCCACCTTTGTATTGTGCAATGTTCTTTGAACTAGAAAGTTCTCAGATTCAGGTTCATTTTGAATATTCTCATTCACCAGAGTATTCCTTTGGTCATGAAACTTATTCTATGTACACTCAAAACATTGATGTCCTTCTTCACCACAATTATAACAAGTTCCCTTAAAGATAACCCTACCTATCTTCTTCTTCGGCTCTACAAGTTTCAGTTCATCTTCAATAGTTAGTTTATCCTTCACCAAGTGATCAATCTTCTCCTTTCCTTAGGAATTACTATGTTGTCTCCTCTTCAACTTATCTTCTACCTTCAAAGCATACTGATAAGCTATTAGGAATAGTCCCAAGAGATAACTGAGAAGGGGGGGGGGGGGTGAATTAGATATCTACAAGATTCAATTATTTATCCAATTTAGTATACTTAAACATAAAGCATAAACACATTGTAAAAAAAAATGAACACAACACCAATATTTTGGTAATGGGGAAACCCAAATAGGTAAAAACCCTGGTGGGAATTGACACCCACTAGTATTCTGTACTAGTGTATTATGATCCTTGCTAGAAGATCCTTTACCCTGTTAGGAGTAGCTTTACAATATATTAAGTACAGTAGACATGGTTAAGGGTTAGACCCTATTAGGATTCTTTTACAATTTTCCCTATTAGGGGAGAGGATGCACTGTCCAAGAGCTCACTACTCTGAGGGGTGAAGGCTACAACCTTCTAAATAATAGATAGACACTATATCTGGATCTTGGTTAACTACACTTAGAACTACTTGTCTAGATTAGTTCCAATGTATAGAAAAAGTACTCTACTTGGTCACATAGACATTCTTCTAATGGTTCTGCACTTCATACACTCTGCTCTGCTCTTCATCAACCATGAACCATACTAAAATAATCACAAATGATTTCCTATAAATATCTTTCCTCTAAATGATATAATCAAGTCAGCTTGTTAGAGCCACATTGAAATCATATTAGAGAAACCATAACAAACTCCAACAAACATTCTATTGGCTCTATTATGCACACAACACATTATGGGACCTATCTTAATAAGATAAATGTAGATGCATGCTACACACTGCCAGCTCTACAAAAACAACTGGATCTTTCTCTACAACCTAAATTAACTTATGTGCCCTTAACTGAACATAAACAACTCATTTCTAAACTTAACTCCAAGGGAACATATCATAAAGATAGGCGCAACTCATGAACCAATGAAATCTCTTCTGGCTCTACTAAACAAACATAGGAAACTGTTATTAGTGAATAGTGACTACATAAATTCACTTGAGCTCATCATCATACTATGCATCCATGATTGAAACATCAACAACATGTCTTCATCATGTATCCAAGGGTGCACATCACCATGATAACTATACAAATAATAGTACACACAACACTGCTTGTAACTCTATCAGGAACATTGCTGACACAAGTTTCTATATAATTATTTGTACTAATAGTTAACCTCTATGCCCATGATATCATGTTGATATCATGTCCATGCAACACATACTGAGAGCTTTTGCATAAGACTTCTATGTATGCTGTTATGGATTTTTCTTGTAGGGTCAAACTTGGCAAGGATATGGACTAAGTTCTCAGATTAAGGGGATTCCAAGTTTGTAAGAAAAGCCTAATTGATGAGGATTGGATAAGATCCTCCTTCTTCTTTGAGCTCCATAGGACTCGAGTGGGTGTTGCCTATGAGTGATGTACTATATTTCAAGAAATCTCTTGATTTAGTGGATTAGCTCTTCACTGCTATTCTATTAGTCTTTTAATTTCAATAGAACATTATCACTCTACAGACAGTCCATAATATCCTAATGTAGAGAAACATAATGAAAAATATAAGTGTGAAAGCATAATGCAGTCGTGTTAAGATATTCATCTTACTTCTTTTTGTGAGTACTACTCAAGGAAGGGTAACCTTTTGATTCTCTCTTCAAGGAATCAAGAAATATGAACTGTATAATTTAGGTACAATCCTCTTTGTTTTGTACAATAAACACAAAATGAAAATGTATTGGTAAATGATATGAAAGTTTCAATTTTATTCTTTAAGATATGAAAGATTAGATTATAAGAAACAAACAATAAACCAATGCTTTATCCAATGGGAAAAATAAAATCAAATGCAAACCAACAAGATAATTTTAACAAAATTACAACAGTATGCCTTACATACTAACTGCAAATTCAAAAGGTTGCCTTACAAACTACTTTGTTAACCACAAAATGTTATCATCAACAATCCTTACAAATATATTTACTCTTCAAGATGAACTATGAGAATTTTAATTCTTCCCTTGAAAGAAACTCACAATTAATCAAGCAGGTTGCTTTACAACTGGTATATTTTAAATGCCTAACATATAAAACATACAAGAGTACAACATAAAAGAAAAGAAACAATAACAAGATATGGAAAAAGTTGTAGTATATTTGTATTAAAATTGACTTGCCAATTACATTCAAAAATCAATTACTTAGAAGGCCAGACACAAAATTTACAATTCTGCTTGAAAGCAATTTGTGTTCAGTTTTTTATATATCTTCCAACCTCTCAAAAAATGAGTCCTACAACTCTATATATACAACTTATATTTTAACCATCTTGGAATTCCTTTATGAATATGAATACAACAAGCTTCGGATGGTTAAAAACCCTAACCCTAAAAACATATAAGACAAAACATAAAATAAAAAATACAATGTTCCCTCAAGCGGTGGAAAGACAAAACTTTCTTGGACTGTTATGCATCCTAGATTGCTTGATAACTGACACCTTTGTCTAAAAGTCTTCATGACAGCTCCTTATTTTTTACGAGATATGGTGACCGCCATTTTAGGCTAACCTACACCATTCTTAATGATAACTTATAATCCCTGTATTCTAGGCTCAGGTGTCAGATCCTCCAGGTGTCTTCTTTACTCATCATCCAAGATATCTAAGTCAACTGTAGTAGATTCAACTTTCTTGGGCTTTGTGAATTCATCCCATGCAGCTACTTGATCCTCTGAAGGCCAAATGAAATTTTTCACAAGTTGTAGTTGTGCCTTTAATCTCTCCCACCTAGCATTTGTTATGGCTTTGACATCTGTTACGAATTTTTTTAGATCTATCTCTGCCTTTATTGCCTCATCCAAACTCTTATTGAAGCTCTCCATGTCAACATTACTATTCTCCCCTAAGAATGCCTCTTTTCTAGGCAATAGAAGATCAGCATCCAATCTCCATTGATCAAGATCTTTAATTGCTCCATCTTTATTCAAATTTGGGGGAATAAACTTGTTGGAGGAGGAGCTAAGCACGGATATCTTAGCCTCAATTAGATTTTCTTTACCCCTAAAAAGTGGCAATATAGCCTTTAATCTATCAATCTCCTCACCAAATTTTATTACTGATTCTGGTATATTGCTAGTCCCCAAAGATTGAGCAAAAATCAATCTTTCAAAAAGTGATGCTCTGATTGACCACACTGCATAGAAACCATTCAAAATTTGCACATAGTTTCTTACTTCCTTCTAAAATTTGGACAATTTACTATATGCATTATAAAATAAATCAAATTTATCTTTGATTGCAAAAATCCTATGTTGCAAAATTTTCAAGAGGGCTTGCAATATAGCTTCATTTTTCTCCTCACTTATTTTCTTTAATTCTGCTGCCACCTCCTCTTCTGTCATTGGTTGTACCATGGGTTGCTTTGGAGGTGTGGTGGCTATTGTAGGAACACTAACAAGCTATTCTTCTAAATCATTTACATGTTTTTCTAGTTCTCTATTCCTCATTATTATTAAATCTCTATCTTTTATCAGAGCGCTATAATCTTCTAAAAGATCACCATACCTCTCTGATAGTTTCTTGGTCTTATCTTCATTTAGCCTGGAAAAATGGGTCAGTACCTAAGAAATCTCTAGATCCCTTGTATTGTGGATAGACCACATAATTTTATCCCCTTCCATCTTCTCTTTTACATTCAAAATCTATGGATTTTTGTCTTTTGGATATAGACTCCACATGGCCAAGGCCTGACTTTTTGGGCTATACCCAAATACTTTTATTATGTCTCCTACTTGGGTTTCTAATGATAGAGTGACATCCTCCTGTCTCTTTATTTGGTCAATAAAAAAATTAGAATACAAACTCCACCTAGGCACTAGTAGCATATTGCTCTGTTTCACTAATTTTCTAGCCTCTTCTGGAGTAAAGTCCTCTCTCTCTGGGTCATATTCCTTCAATTGCTACAATGCCTCATCTGGCACCTAACCCTCTATTATCTGCACACTAGAGGCTACTTGTTGCTTCTTGTGCCATATCAAAAAGCCTTTAAATTCTTCTGAATTGACAAAATTGTCATCATTCAGGAAAGCATCTTGCTCAATTATTCTTTCATCTTGGCCTAGGGCCAAGAGAAACTCAACATTCTCAACTACAAGCTTTCTTTTCCTTTTTTCTTCTCTCACCCTCTTTCTAATTAGGTGGTGGTGTTCACTAGTCCCTGCGTAGAGGGCAATAACTCTATCTCTTTTCTTCTCAAAAGGCTCTCCGGCCATTAATTTCTGCTTTTTCTTTTGAGGCTTTGCAGTATCCTCAGAACTGGGCAATTCAACAAGATTTACATTTTCTCTTTCTTCTTCAGGCCCTTCAACTATTTGTTGTTCCATAGTGGGTGGACTATATATGGGATAACTGCCATCACTATCCTCCTCATATTCTGAATCTGAATGGACCTTTTTGCCCTATTTAGTTTTATCAAGCTGGTCCTCTACAGACATCATCAATGTTTTAAATTGAGCCATCATTTTCTCAAGTCTCTAAAAGTATGGAAAAGTCAGAAAGAAACCCCCAAATGTTAGTCCTTGTCTTTTCAACTACTTCTCAACACTATACAATGTTTGTAATTAACTGAATCTCTTTGCCACTTCACTATCCTCAATGATATTTCTAATTACATCCTCCTTAGGGCACTCCTCATGACACTTATTGAAGGGAATGCTAGGCATGTAATATTGCCTAGTAGCAGCTATAAAACCCTCTGAATCTACATATTTGTAGGAGGTTGTAAACATGTGATAACTCTCCAAATAGTCATTTACCTTATTGAGAGCTCCCTTTCCAATTGTAAGGTAATGCACTCTGAAGTGCCTTAGAGTAAAAGTCCCTTTCCTATGGGAAGAAAGACGATCCTTATCTACCAACATTAATTGCCAGATAAACTCAAGAAAAGAAATTCTAGGAGGAACATAAAATGGGAGAAGATGGAGAGGCTGAGGGCATCCATAAACCCTAATCATTGTGTAACTTTTCTCATAGTAAATATCTCCCCAATTGTGGCCCTTGGCCCACTTATCAATGAATTGTTTGGGTCTCACCAGCTATAGAACTCTGGTGGACAATCTTGTGCAATTTATCCCTAAACTTCAGAGAATTGGGTACACAATCCACTTCTCAAATGCACTAAAATCTCTCCTAGGGAAAGAAGGGCTCCAAACTCCCAACCAAAGCTGTATAGGGTTAGGCTCCCCATTGCAAGTCATTTGGGGCTTGAGATCAGCTAGATTTAAAAGATTGTAATTGTGATACATGATGAGGTGCATCAACAACGAGTAATGCATAAACTTGGGGGTGGTGCCGGATGGAAAATTATTTAAAGAAAGTAGGCCCTCATGCATTTTGTTTATCACATAACCAATGTAGTCATATCCTCTATTGACCAAATAGTTTGGTGAATCCATCACCAACATCAGAATATCAGAGGAAATCCTCTCTTTGCCTACATCAACACCTAAAACCTAGCATATCCCATATGCGATATACTTGATGTAAAATTTGAGGTCTTTATATTGATAAGGAACTGGTCCTGCCATAGCTGAAACATAATTTTTGTTCTCCTTAGACATATGGCCTTTAATCTCCTGAGAGACTAACACTGCTTCTCTAACATACCTATTGGCCTAAGCCTTTAGGTTAATTTCCATGGCAATTGAAGTATAAATCCTGAATGCCTTCATGAAGAAATTTCATTCTAGGGTTACAAGGGAAGAACCATACTCTTTTCTAATAGTTCTTGAGAGAGGATCATAACACCTAGCTAGAGCAAGGAGTGCATCTACATCTATAAAAACCTCAGGAATAATTAATTTTGCTAACCCTGATGTCCAAGGGTTTGAAACGGGCACTAAACTATCATGATTTTTATAAAAATACTGGAACAAGCACATGCCTGTGATTTTTGGAGTCTTTACATCTCTACAGTATGCTAAATCATCCATAAAGTAATCGTCACTAACCTTTTTATTCTGAGATGAACCTGGCAGAAGGGTGAGGAATTCATCTAAAAAGCTCTCCTTCACTTTTTCTTTCGACCCTCAGTTGTTGGAAGCTCCACTCACTGTTCCCTAACTCATCTTGTCTATAATTCTAGTAAATTCTCTGAGAAAATTACTGGAAACTCTAAAAAAATCACTGGCTGCACTGTAAATTCAGAAAGCTCAGAAAACCTAGCACTCTATACTTTTTTTATATTCTCTATAGTTCTCAAATGAGTAGCTCTTAACTATTTTATTTTGTAAAATTGAATGCACCACCATTTTCTGACATCTACAGCTACCCAAAGGTCACTTCCACCATTACTGCACATGAACAGGGCCTCAATTCACTAGCCATAGCTCAAAAACTTCAAATTCAAACATTTAGTGAATTAGCAAGTGAATAAAAAGTCTCATAGTCATTTTATAACATTTGGTGCCTTCAAGTCTTTCTGAGATCTAGCGACTAAGAGAACTCCTCGTAGTTGTTGAAAGATTTCTTACTTTATGAATTCATTTCAAGATTAAGTGATCACATACTTTTGATCTAGAGACTCAGCGACTATAGTGGATTCACTTTTAATTTTTCATTTGGAGATTACCCGACTATAGTCTATATCATAGTCGCAGGTGAAATATTTCTCATTCTGAGATCACATGACTGAGGCATTCTTCTGTCTTCATTATGAGATCCAGTGACTGAAGGGAACTCTAAGTCATGGGATGCTGCTGACTTTTCAAACTTCTTCTTGAGATCTCGAGACTTGGCCATTTGGAGATCTGGTGACTATAGTCTAGAGTCAGTCACAGAAGAAAAATTTCTCTTCATGAGATTGTGTGACTACTCACATATATTCCTTTATTTATTTTATCATGAGATCTAGCAACTATAGTCTTTCTCATAGTCGCAACAAATTTATTTATCTTTTAAAACATTCAGTGATCACTTGACTTGGAGATTTAGCTACTAACCTGAAGTCTCTCAATCACTGAAACCTTTTGACTGTTCAACCTTTATTCTAAGATCTCATGACTACCATTGATCGCTTCCTTCTTTCCATCCTATGGTCCATATTAAGTTATTAGAGACTTTCTTAACCAATTGTTTGATTCAGCGATCATGAGACTAACCTTTTTGCTGATTTGCTGGATGCTTAGCCCTTAACCATTAGGAACTTGAGACTTTGAGACTATACAGTCACTGGATCGCTGAAAACATTTAACCACTAGGCTCTAACCTTTTACTCAACCTTAACTTGACCTGAGAAAATCTAGCGATTTGGAGACAAAAGGGATTTGCTGAATCTCATAATCTTTCTCTAAACTATGGTTAGATCCTGAGAACACATGACTAAAGCAATCTCTAAGTCGTGCAATATTTTTTCTAACCATGGTTTCATTCAGAGATCTAGAGAAAACTTTAATTCTCAGAGTCACTGAAAGACTCCTTTAACCATAGTTTAGTTTAGAGATTACACGTCATCCATTGATTAAAACTTGATCTTACGGCTCATATTAAATCTCACAATCCTTCATCACTTAACCACTGCATCTAGAGACCTAGAGAAGACTGTGTCACCAAATCATTGAACACCTAGAGGATAACCACCACCAATTGGAGATCACGCGACTATAGGAAATCATTGTTTGCATTAAGCAAGATTGCCACTAGTGACAACACTTATTTGCATCCTAAGTGCAAACTGAGCAGAATAGTGCAAACCAAGTAGAACAATGCAAACTGAGCAGGACAGTGCAAAACAAGCAGAACAGTGCAAACCAAGCAGGACAGTGCAAACCGAGCAGGACAATGTAAACCGAGTGACATTATGTCTACTGAGTCACAAGTATTTACTGAGTTGGAAACTTACCGAGTGGTTAGTATGAACCAAGCCTTCACTTCTACCCAGTGCATGATGATGCTGAGTAATACAGTGGACGCTAAGTATCAGAAAGTCACCGAGTTAGTTTGCAAGAACCGTGTAACCATACTTGGGCCGACTTAGTTGCACTTATGTTTATTTGTTAAGCTGACTTTGTAATTGTAATTAATTGTTTAGACTTGTATATAAACAATGTTGTACAAATACCAAGTAGTATGAATGTGGAATAAAAAGAGGAGATAAAAGGCAGAAACTAGTGAATTACGAAGGGCTACTATACATAAGGAACAACAGAGACAAATTCATCATAGAAGGTGATCAGTACATCAGTGAATCTCATTCAGCAATCCAGTTGCAAAGTAAGAGATATACTATTTCATTTTAACCAGTGAATCAGTACTAAAATCCTCTAACCAAGTAGACTTAACAGTCTTTTGTAAAATCTCTTTACCGAGTACATACTTCTTTTGTAAGTTTGTAAAAATCCTTTAACAAGGTGGATTTAGCAATCCTTATTGCTCCTAGTAGGGCTGATCATCAGAAGTGATCAATGTAAGCCTTAACCGGCCAAATTTATACTGTAGTATTAAAGCTTTGTGGGTTTCATTCCCACCCCAATTTTACTTTCTTTTGGAAGGTTTCTAGGTAACCAAATCTATGTGTCATTGTTGTGAATGCTTTTATGTTTCATGCTTTCTATATGCAAAAGGATAAAGTGAACTATATGTTAATACATCTGATGTTGATATAAAAATTTGAAGTTACTGATTCACCCCTCCCCTCTCAGTAACTTGGTTAATTCTTGAATATTTCTAACAATTGGTATCAGAGCTGTATTGGTTCTCAAGATAAATCTTAACTAGCTTGAGCAAAGATCCAGGACAATGGAGGTATTCAAACTGAAAAAGGTGATTGAAAATGAAAAGCTAGATCTGGAAATGGCCATAGCTAAACTTAAAGAAGCAAAAGAACATCTTTCCCAATCCCTAAGAAGAAGGAAGGAACTTGCAAATCAGATGAATGATCATAATTACATTGAAGAAAAGATTGAAGATCTTTGTCCCTCAAATAGCTCAGATGAAGCAAACAATGCTGTCAAAGAACTAGAAAAGAATGGGTCTCTGCAGGAAGAAGTGAGAAAATTACAAAGAGAACAAGAACTACACTCAACAAGATTTTGTGAGATCTTAGAACAAAGAAACAAGTTGAAAGATGAATTAGATGGAAGGAACAATGAAGTCCAAAATAAAACCCTTCAGCTAGAAAACCTAATTGATTAGATCTCCCATACAAATGAGGAAATTCTGACTCTAAGATCAGAAATAGAAAGCACAAGAGAAGAACTAAGATCTGAAAAGAAAATCAATCTAAGATTGGTGGATGACCTAAACACCAAAAAACAAATCAATGAAAGAATGTTGAAGAACCAAGAAGACTTAAATTAGCTGCATGATCAAAATCTTCATAGGTAAAAAGGAAAAGCAGGACTTGGATACAAAGGAGAAGGTGAATCTTCTAAGCAAGGTACTCAAAGGAATCAGAAACCTACTTGTAATCATTGTGGAAAAATAGGACATACTTCAAATAAATGTTGGAGCAATGAAAAAGCAGAATTCAATGGAAAATTCTACAACTACAATCAGCAAGGTCACAAAGCAAATGAATGCAAGGAAAAACCAAGATTCAAAGGTAATTGTCACAAATGCAACAAACAAGGTCACAAGGCATCCGAGTGCAAATCCAAAACATTCAATCCAGTAGAACAAATTATGGAAGAAATGTTTGGATGGGATTACAACACTTGGTGTAGATGTCATTACTGTGGAGAATATGGACACATTGGCATGAACTGCATAAAACATCATCTAAGGAAAAGAGATACTACCATAAGATGTTTCAAATGCACTAAACTTGGTCATATAGCCAAAAATTGCATGAATGCTAGTGAAGTTGAAGATGGAAAGAAGAATGAAACAACTAAGATCAGGAAATAGATGAGACAATAGTGGATTCCTAAATCTACCGAGCAAACTAGTCCAAGTAATGGAATGGGTGGCTCTACCGACTCAAACTAAATTCCCAAGAAAGCACTGGAACTGTATTCTCATAGACAAATTTCAAGCAGTTCTAGAATTGAATTAAAGAAAGATCTAAATCGGCATACAAGATGCAATAAGATCATAGGAAGGTCGGTATTAGTTTTCACCGAGCAAGGTCGGGAGCTATCTAATATGATTACCGAGCGAGGTCGGAGCAATATGAATTCTCAAGTTCACCGAGTTGCAAAGTCTTTACCGAGAAATTAATTCATAGTGGGTGATAGTCTGTCAGAATTCATACCCTAATTTCTACTAAGCATTAATGATAGAGTTGTAAACAAAAGGCAAGAAATCAAACTCATTCTTCACCGTGAACTTTAGCATTTTGAGAGCAAAAAATTTCCAGAGTAATCAAGCGATTCAAATACTTTTGCGAAAATAATTCTCTGTGAGCTACCATGACATCATCCGGCACTTCAGCAAAGAAAGGAACAGAAATGATAATCCAAGGGGAATGGAGAGCACCAGATTTCAAACTCATGCCTGCAATTGCAGCAACCCTAGACCCGAACGGAGCTCAATCTCAGATTCCTCCTAAGGTACTACTTGTTAACGATATTCACAATCATTTCAATTGTGCAATTCAAGAGATGGGAAACCTAGAGCTAGATATTGTGCGTGAGGAACTGTGTGTGAATGGTGTTCTAAAACCAGAGCACAAACATCTGGAAGACAAGGGATTAGTTCACATTACACATTTACCTCGAAACTTTCAGGAGAAATGGGTTAGATACATTCTCAGCTGTGTACATGAAGGCAAGATTTGGCTTGAGCAACCCATAGAAATCACTAAGAAGATGATTCACCGAATCACCGGTCTTCCCATGTTAAACAAAGTTAAATCTACCAAAACCCTAGGTCGGCCAGAGCTGGAGAAGAAAACCCTAGCCGAGTGGGACAGTAGAGGCATCAAAGTAAGCAGCATTACTGATGTTGAACTGAAGTTTGGAACACACATCATTGCTCATAAAATATATAATTCAAGTCAACAGAATAGTGTTCCCTGTGAAGCCATAGACCTAGCATACAAAGTGGTAAAGAATAATTTATCATTTGACCTTGCAGATTTGTTGTTAAAATAGTTTAACAAGAACATGGAAAGCATTCAAACTTCCAAAAACAATCCATGTAAGTTTGGATCTCTACTGGTCTATTTATTTTTCTATGTTCAGAAATTCTTCCCTTCCAAAGGAAAAGTAGTATGGAGAAAGGATGTGCCAATTCTTTATGAGATAAATGAATATATCTTAGAAATGGGTGAAAATTTTGAGAACATCATGGATAGTTATTTTGAGTCTTTCAAGGAGAAAATGAATGACAAATTCCGGATTCCACAGAAGTCGATGGAGGATTATAAGGATGATATTTATTTCATGGTGGACTGTGACAAAGTATACATTCAAGCAGCTAAACCGAGGATTGTACATGTGAAACCTCTTCCTTACGAGGTAAACATTGATGAAACAAAGAATATCATTGAAGCCCTCCTTAATCAGCCTGTTTATCCCAAAGCTCCATATTTTGGGACATATGAAGAAGCAAAAGTGAGAATTGAATTAAGTATAAAGCTTTCACATGCAGTAAATAAAGGAAAAAAGAGGATAGCCAAAATGTAAGCTATCACACCTCTAATGCTAACCGAGGGTAGAGGAGAAGACATTGAAGAATAAGAGAAAAAGGATGATAAAATAGAGGAACCAGAACCTGCAAAGAAGAAAGGAAAGGTATTCATCACCAAGGTACCTAAGCCTCCCACTTTCATATTTACAAGGAGAAGTGCAAAGGGTAAGGCAGACAAAAAGGAAAAAGATATAATATTCAAAAAGCCTCCTCTAACTCTTCAAGAGAAGATAAAACTTTTGAGAGAAGGATCTGGAGTATGTAATATAAAATCTTTAAAATATGAAATAAGATCAGAAATAGAACAAAAGGAGATTGAAGATGCTGTCATTGAAAATATGGGATAGTGGAGATACTCTCCTGATGAAATAGCCCAATAGATTCTAGGAGCTTTATTAGATCCAATAAAAATGAGATGGGCCAATGCAAGGCAAACTGTAAAAGACATATTTGATCAAACCCTGAAATAGTTAATGCCGAGCTTGAAAAATGATGAAATAAAGAAGGCATTGAAGGAGAATGAAAATAAGATGACACTGAAGTTCAATACTTGTTTAATTCTGAAACAATATTGAATCAGTTGTGAAGAGTGCAAATACCACATGGAAGAACATATACCATCTTCACCAACTGAGTACTGAATTAGTTATAATAAAAGACATTGAAGATGATAGTGATGAACAAGAAGAAGCCACTAAGGTAGATGATACCATGAGGATAGCGACAGAAGTCATTGCATCACTTCCTACCTCTCCAGCAAAAGTTGCTACATCTAGCCCGGAGACATCTTCAAGCATGGTTGTGACAACTTCAACATTTGTCCAATCACCTATAGCAACAACAGAAGTAACTACCATTTCTTCTACTGAGTTGCAGTCTCCTATTTCATCAAGTTTTCCAGCAGTAAGTATTCCAGTTTTTGATTCTACAAGTGTAAATACTTCAGCTTTAAGTTCTCCAATAGACAGTATACCATTCTTTATAGCCAGTCCTACTATGTCTACTATCACTACTACTAAGGCATTAAGTACCATAATAGATAAGCCTAAGGCTCAACCGAGTATAAGATTTTTGGGCAAGAATATAGTAGAGGATATAGACCTAGATGAGGAAATAGAGATTCCAACATTGGATTTTACAAATCTATCAGTGGATCAAATGCAAAATATAGGTGAACTCCTCCAAAGGAAAGTGAAGCAAAAGAAGCTTAAAGAGGAGAGAGACAAGGAATATAAAATCATTAAGGATGCTAAGGACATTTTGTCAGAAGCATTAGGTATTAAAGTAGACTCCTCTCAACATGTTTTGTTACAATTAGTAGAAGTGGTAAATAAGTACAATGAGGATTCATCTGGGATAGACAAGTTAGTTGAAAAATCCAAGAAGGAATTCAACAATAAAGTTCTTGAGCACATTTATTAGCACATAGCTATTAATCAAGCAGAATTATCTTTAGTTTTGACAAACATTGAATCTTCCTATTCGAATGTTACCTCTTTTGGCCAAACTATGCAATGTTGCCGAGTTCACCAAGGATGTCAAGGATAAAATGAATAAAATTGATGAGGATTTGAAGATTAGCATACAGAAGCTGCAACTTGAACCAAGTTCAAACTCTTCTCATCACATGAAAATCTCATTCCTATCAAATATGCAGTCAGAACTACTGAAAGAAGACACAAGGATCCGATCCACACTGCTAGACATTCAGAACATGATCCTTCCCATCATGAATACAATGTATAAGCACATTGAACATTCCAAAACATTAATTCATGACAATCAGTTCTTAATAGCAGATCACATGATTGAACTCTCTACAGAAGTCCAAATTGCAATCCAAACATGCAAGATTCTACAAGAAAATTGGGACAGAACTCTGGCACTGATAATGAAGGTACATTCTATTTTTCTATCAAATTTTGGATTCTCCCTGTAAAACGCTTGTATATACACCTTTGGGATTATCATCAAAAAGGGGGAGATATGTATAGAAGAAAAGGTTAGTGCATTGAAAGGGGGAGATAATTTATAAAGCCCTATGACAAAGACAAATTTTGATAAATCAAAATAAATCTCAGCATGGTTCATGTATATAAGTTTTGGGCAATAAGTGTTTTTGTCACTAATTCCAAAGGGGGAGATTGTTGGCATTAAGAAGGATTTCCACTAGTGACAACACTTATTTGCATCCTGAGTGCAAACCGAGCAAAATAGTGCAAACTAAGCAGAATAGTGCAAATTGAGCAGGACAGTGCAAACTGAGCAGAACAGTGCAAACCGAGCAGGCCAGTGCAAACCAAGTAGGACAGTGTAAACCGAGTGACATTATGTCTACCGAGTCACAAGTATTTACCGAGTTCAAAACTTACCGAGTGGTTAGTATGAACCGAGCCTTCACTTCTACCGAGTGCATGACAATGCTGAGTAATGCAGTGGACGCCGAGTATCAGAAAGTCACCGAGTTAGTTTGCAGGAACCATGTAACCATACTTGGGCTGACTTAGTAGCCCTTATGTTTATTTGTTAAGCCGACTTTGTAATTGTAATTAATTGTTTAGACTTGTATATAAACAATGTTGTACAAATACCAAGTAGTATGAATGTGGAATAAAAAAGGGAGATAAAAGGAAGAAACTAGTGAATTACAAAGGGCTACTATACATAAGGAGCAACAGAGACAAATTCATCATAGAAGGTGATCAGTACATCAGCGAATCTCAGTCAGCAATCTAGTTGCAAAGTAAGAGATATACTATTTCATTTTAACCAGTGAATCAGTACTAAAATCCTCTAACCAGGTAGACTTAATAGTCTTTTGTAAAATCTCTTTACCGAGTACATACTTCTTTTGTAAGTTTGTAAAAATCCTTTAACAAGGTGGATTTAGCAATCTTTATTGCTCCTAGTAGGGCTGATCATTAGAAGTGATCAATGTAAGACTTAACCGGCCAACTTTATACTACAGTATTAAAGCTTTGTGGGTTTCATCCCCACCCCAGTTTTACTTTCTTTTGGAAGGTTTCTGGGTAACCAAATCTATGTGTCATTGTTGTGAATGCTTTTATGTTTCATGCTTTCTATATGCAAAAGGATAAAGTGAACTATATGTTAATACATCTGATGTTGATATAAAAATTTGAAGTTACTGATTCACCCCTCCCCTCTCAGTAACTTGGTTAATTCTTGAATATTTCTAACAATCATAATCACTAAATAAAAGAGCTAACTGCATGAAGACCTAGAGACTTGGAGACAACTGTGATAGAATATCTAGAGATTTAGCGACTAAAGAAAAAGTCACAATCACTAAATAGAACATCACTTTAATAAATCATTCTGAGATCACCCGACCAAAGGAAACTTCCATTGAGAGATCACGCGACTATAGTTCTTTTCTTAATATTTTTTCATAGTAGTCACTAGATCTTGAGAAAACATTCTAAGATTCAGAGACTAAAGGGAAACCACTAGGTCGTGTTATAATAAGGAATATTCTAAAGAACTTCTAAGATCATGAGACAAAATCTTTCGGGCAAGCGCTAGACATGAAAGAATATTCTGATTCCTCTGGGAGATTAAGGAACTTAAGAGGAATACTTAAAGCACACATGCTTATTTCAACGCTTAAGTGACCTAAAAAAGTAACATAGAAATAGAAAGCTAATGACCAAAACTAGGGCTTTTTTAATTTTCAAAGACATTTAGCCCTAACAAACCCTAAAGACTGTAAAATTTTCAAAAATAATCTTTCTTTCAGGGAAAAAATCAAAAAATGAGATTTCTAACCAACATATGCTACTTTCCATATGTTGTCATCAATGACAAACATATAGTCAATACTAGCCTACAGGAAAATCTCCAACAATCTCTCCCTTTGGCATTGATGGCAACATGTGGAATGAAAAACCACCACCAACCAAAATGAACATTTATTTTATAACATTCTCCATTTCCTCTTCAAAACTCCTCCAAAGATGAATCCTTCTTCTACTACAATATTTTATAACATTCTTCATTTCCTCAACTAAACTACTATCATAACTAAATACTAATCCCCCTTAGTATATCACTCCTTTTTCTTTTTCTTTTTCATGAATCTATACTACTCCCCCTTTGACATCAATGGCAAAGGGTGCCATTCATTTGAAGCATCGATACTACTCCTAAAGTAGAGTAGTCCACCTTCCGTCAGTCCTAGAGAAATAATAAATTTCCTTCTTTCTTCTAAGTAGGATTAGGGAAGGGAATTACTCCCCACTTCTCCCCAAGATACTCAAAAGTATCTTTTGGAAAGGGCTTTTTGAAAGTGTCTACCATCTGATCTTTAGTACTCACATAGTCTAACTTGACTTCTTTCTCTACAAATTTCTCTCTTTGGAAGTGATACTTGATCTCAATGTGCTTTGTCTTTGCATGCATCATAGGGTTCTTTGACATATTGATAGTGCTAGTGTTATCACAATGAATACCAATAGGATAATCAATCTAAATTCCAAAATCCTTTATCATTTTCTTGATCCAAACAATTGTAGAACCATCTAAGGCTATTGCAACATATTCTGCCTCTATTGTTGACTGAGAAATACAATTTTGTTTTTTTCTTGGCTAGGTGACAAGTCTATCACCAAGACACACTACTCCACCTAATGTACTTTTTCTATCATCAACACATCCTGCCCAATCTACATTTGTGTACACATGAAGCTCAACATTATCCAGATTAGGATACCATAGACCATAGTCTATAGTGCCTTGTAAATATCCAAATATTATTTTTACTACAATTAGGTGACTTTGTTTAGGATCTATTGCAAATCTTCCAACTATTCCAACTGCATTAGAAATATTAGGTCTAGTTTAAGTAAGGTAAATAATTTTTCCAATCATAGATTTATATAAAGTTATATCAACTGCTAGTGAGTCATCTTTCTTTGTAAGCTTGCATCCAATAATCATATGAGTCCCTACTGGCTTGTAATCATCCATCTTGAATTTCTTTAATATTTCTTTCACATACTTGGACTGATTAATGAAGATACCTTTCTCTACCTTCTGCACATTCAATCCTAAAAAATACTTGATAGGGCCAATCATACTCATCTCAAATTCATTTTTTATCTCCTTAGAAAATTCAGCACCAACTTTGTCATTACCACCAAAGATAATGTCACTAAAAAATATAGCCACAAGTAGTAAACCTTCAGATGTCTTTCTAATAAATAGATTACAATTTGCTGCTCCTTTCTTGAATCCAATATTTGTTAAGTATCTATCTTGTCTCTCATACCATGCTATAGGGGCTTGCTTAAGTCCATAGAGAGCCATTTTTAATCTGCATACCATATCAGGTCTATCTAATAAGGTGAATCCTTCTGGCAGTTCAATGTATACTTCTTCTTTCAAATCTCTATTTAGGAATGATGACTTTACATCCATCTAATATACTTTGAATTTTTTAACTATAGCATAAGCTAGAAACAACTTGATAGATTCTAGTCTATTCATAGGTGAAAATGTGTTTGAGTAATCAATGCCTTCTCTTTGTGCATATCCTTTACATTCTAGCCTTACTTTGTTCATTACTACTATGCCATTTTCAGTCATCTTGTTTCTGAATATCCATTTTGTTCCAATCACATTTTTATCACTAGGTCTTGGGACCAGTTCCCAAGTGTCATTTTTTATAATTTGATCAAGTTCTTCTTTCTTCGCATCATGCTAATCTAAATCATTACAAGCATCTTCAACACTTAAAGGCTCAATCTGAGATAATAAATATACCACATCATCATTAGCTAATTTCTTTTCTTGTGATCTTATTAGGACTTTTGTGCTCTGATCTCCAATGATATCTTTCTTGGAATGGTTTCTAGATGTAGACTTTGGAACCTTGGTTGATATTGGCTCATCAGCCTTAGGAGTTTCTCTTCACTTATCTCATGGTCATTAAACAATACATCAATATTGTCAAACATTTCTTCAATGACTATCTCACTAGTGGTGGGTCTAGGTTCACCTTCAATCATGGGTGGGCAATCATGATATCTTTCTTGAATCATTAAATTCTCATCAATCTTAACATGAGCACTTTTAATGATCTTTTTCAATGTTAAATTGAAACATCATAAGCTTTACTTTTAGTTGAGTAACCAAAGAAAATACCTTCATCGCTTCTTGCATCAAAATTGCCTACTACTTCATCCCTCTTGATGTAGCACTTGCTTCCAAATATTCTAAACTATTTCACTATGTGAACATTACCAAACCAAATCTCATATGGTGTTTTGTCAGCACCTGGTCTCATTTGAATTCTATAGATGGTATAGACTATTGTATTGACTACATCTCTCCAATAGGTGTGTGCTACTTTTCCTTCAATCATGATTGTGCGTGCTGTATCAAGAATGATCCTATTCCTTCTCTCTACAATCTCATTCTATTGAGGGGTTCTAGGTGCACTTAAGTATCTTTTTATGCCATGTTCTTCACACTACTCATAGAATCTATTAGAAGTTAATTCTCCTCCTTTATCCAATCTCAAACATTTTATTTTAAGTCCAGATTCATTCCCAACCTTAGCTTTGAATATTTTGAATTTCTCAAATACTTCTGACTTATCTTTCAAGAATGCAACCCACATCATCCTAGTATAATCATCAACAAATAAAATGAGATACCTCTCACCTTAGTATGACCTTGTTTGAGTTGGACCACATAGGTCTATATGAATTAGATCCAACTTGTTCTTTGCTGACTTGTTCTTTCTCTTGAATGAATTTCTCACATGCTTTCCCATTACACATTCCTTGCATATAGTATCAACTAGCTTTGATATGCAAGGTAGATCTCTTACTACCTTAACATTTCTTATATTTACTATGTTATCAAAATTGATATGACATAGTCTTTTATACCACAACCAACTATCATCAACTTTAGCAACAAAACAACTTGCTTCTAAATTAAGTTAAAAAATATTACCTCTTGTCTTTGAACCTGATGCAATCATAAGACCATCTTTGTTGTTAATTATGAATTTTCCATCTTTGAACTCCAACTGATAGCCTTTTCCAAGTAACTATCTAACACAGAGAAGGTTATGTTTTAAACCATCAACATAGAGAACATTATCAGTACAATTCTTTCCATCCAAAGTGATAGCTTCTTTACCAACTATAGGCTTAGGAGTGTTGTCTCTGAATCTAACCATACCACCATTGTATATGTCAAGATGAACAAATCTTCCTTTATGTGATGTGAGAAACCACTGTCTATAATCTAGTATGTCCTTATGTCTGCTTGGGAGATTAATGCTAGCTCTTGTTCTTCTTTCTCATCTTTTTGATTTGTCTTATCAACTATTTTGTCTATCATAGAAATGAATCCAATTTCTTCTTCTCCTGATTCATCATCAGAAACTCCATCTCTAGCATAATAACATTCCTTAGTGTACTTATGTTTGTAATCCATTTTGAACTTTCTAGCTCTAGTAGGACATTTGGATGCAAAACGACCTATCTTATTACATGAAAAGCACTTGAATGGCAACTGACCTTCATATTTTCCTTTCCCTTTATTTTCTCTTTTTGAACTCATAGCAATGAAATCATCTAAAATTTTCTCTTCATTATCATCATCAAAATTACCAAAAGTGTTTGCAATTTTCTTACCATGAACTATCACTTTGAAGACTATCTCACTTTTTGGTTCTGTCTTCAATCTTGAAATCTCAAAAGCTGAGATCTTGCTAATCAAGGTTTCTCTCTTGAAATTAGATTTAAGTTGCATGGTCTCATCAAGAATGTTGATCTTGCTTTCATATTCTGGAGTAAGGGTAGTCATCAACTTGTTCATGATGTCTTCCTCTGAGATCTCTCCACCATTGTTCCTAATTCAAACAACTTCTTCATTAATTCTTTGATTATAAGCTCTAATGTTTTCTTTGGGTAGCATCTCTAATGCATTTTATCTATTCTTCCATGTTTTTCTACATGCATCCTTTTCTTGCTTGTCACCTTCAAACATGTTTGCTAGGTGCTTCCATATTTTATGGGCGATGTCAACTTTCTTTATCTCTAAAAATTCATTATCAGATAGGGCACTGATAAGGGCTTCTCTTTCTATAGCATTATGATGAAATAATTCCTTTTGTGTTTCAGTAGAATCATCCTTTCCAAGATCTTCTAGGCTAGGAATCTTGGCTTCTTTGATAGTTACATTAAAAAATTCAAAAGCAATGCACTGCAAATGAGTCACCATCTTGTTCTTGCAATCAAGATAATTCTCTCCATCAAAATTAGGACTTTCTTTTCTAAAGAATTCCATCTGATCAACCTCAAGCTATTAAAATTTCTCTCTGAGGCACTTGGATCTTATACCAATTGTTAGGAATAGTCCTAAGAGATAACTGAGAGCGGGGGGGAGGGGGGGGGGGGGGGGGGGTGAATCAGTTATCTACAAGACTCAATTCTTTATCTAATTCAGTATACTTAAATATAAAGCATAAACATATTGAAAGAACACATGAACACAACACCAATATTTTGGTTATGGGGAAACCCAAATAGGAAAAAACCCTAGTGGGAATTGACACCCACTAATATTCTAGGTACTAGTGTATTATGATCCTTTCTAGAAGATTCTTTACCCTATTAAGAGTAGCTTTACAATATATTAAGTAGAGTAGACCTGGTTAAGGGTCAGACCTTGTTAGGAGTCTTTTACAATTGTCCCTATTAGGGGAGAGGATGCACTATCCAAGAGCTCACTACTCTGTGGGGTGAAGGCTACAACCTTCTAAATAATAGATAAACACTATATCTAGATCTTAGTGAAATATGCTTAGACCTACTTGTCTAGATCAATTCCAATGTATAGCATAAGTACTCTACTTGGTCACATAGACCTTCTTATGGTTCCACACTTCACACTCTCTGCTCTCCTCTTCATCAAGCATGAACCATACTTAAACAATCACAAATGATTGCCTATAATTATATTTCCTCTAAATGATATAATCAAGTTAGCTTATTCGAGCCACCTTCAAATCATATTGGAGAAACTATAAGAAACTCCAACAAACATTTTGTCAGCTCTATTATGCATGCAATATATTCTAGGACCTATCTTAATAAGATAAATGTAGACACACGCTACACACTATTGACTCTACTAAAACAACTGGATCTTTCTCTACAACCTGAATTAACTTATGCACTCTTAATAAAATATCAAAATATCATCTCTAAGCTTAACTCCAAGGGTGCATATCATAAAGATAGGTGCAACTCATGAACTAATGAAATCTCTGTCAGCTCTGATGAACATAGGAAATTGTTATTGGCAAATAGAGATTGCATAACTTCACTTGTGTTCATCATCAGACTATGCGTCCATGACTGAAACATCAAAAACATGTCTTCATCATGTATTCTAGGGTGCATAGCACCATGATAACTATACAGAAAATAGTACACACAACACTGCCTATAACTCTATTAGGAACACTGCTAACACAAGCTGCTATATAATTGTCTGTACTAATAGTTAACCTCTGTGCCCAGGATATCATGCTAATATCATGTCCATGCAACACATAGTGAGAGCTTTCTGCATAAGACTTCTACGCATGCTAATTTCCATATGTTGTCATCAATGAAAAATATACAATGAGTACTAGCCTACTGGCAATTCTCCAACATTAGCATCTTCAACTAACAATCTTAAGTATCCCAAGCTCATCCTAAATATTGAATCTCAAACCATTCACATAGTGAGCTACCTTTTCTTTACCAAGTTCTTTATGTCTAGACCAAATAGTCAACTTATAGAACTCCTCGATAGATTCTTCCACAATCAAATCCTTTTGGTTCATATTTTGCAACTTCTTATAAAATTTAAGCTCATAGTCGACAGGTATAAACATAGCTTTCAATTTAGTCACCATCAACCTGCACTGATTGATCTTCATTTCATCTTCATCTTCTCTATATCTTTATAATTATTTCCACCAAATAGCACCATGTCCTCTGAACTTAGTCTATGCCAATCTTACTCTACAAGGATCTTAAATTTATTTAAGCTCAAAGAAGTCTTCTAATTCACCATTCCAATCAATCAAATCCTCAGGTCTCAAAGTACTAGAAAAATGATGCAGGAGCATCCTGGGTGTAAGAGAAATCTTGCATCACCCAAAAATATTTCTTTTTTCTTTTCAATAAGGGCTATCTTGTACGGAGCTGCTATTTATGGAAACTTACTATTTTTAGTAAGTTGGTCATATGATCTCAGAATGTTTTGATTTCACAGGTGGAGGTTCATCTTAGTCATATCAGCCTACCAATTGAGTTTCATTGCCACATCATCTGTATTGGTGAAGTTATTGAGGTTTCCAGGTACAAAATCTTTCAGGTCAATTTTGAAGGCCTTAGAGGCTCTGGATTACGGTCGACCCTCGGCTGACTGGAGCTTGCGTGAGTCAGGCACTGTAGATCTTGACATGGCATTTTTGAAAAGTGGTTATAATAGAAAATCGGAGCTACGGTTAAAAAGTTATGGCCTCCAGAAGTTGGGCTACCTAAAAGCATTTTTGTGTATATTTTCTTATCTAACCCTATGTAAAAAGAAAAGAAAAAAAATAATTCTTAGGATGATCGACCTTAAGGGCTAATTTTCTAGAACCTTCTTGGGCAACAGAAATTGTCTATATAAAGAAGGCCCGTAGTGTTGTCTTAGGCAGTTCTGGGTAGTAGATCTAGGTAATAATTCGAGGCTTTGTCCTATAGAATATTGTAAGGGAATGCCCATTTGGCTTTGCATATTCTAATTCTAAAAGTTTGTAATTCCACATTTGTGGAGATAATAAGAAGCCAATTTTCTATTCTTGCATATTATTGTTGCTTCTAACCAATGCACCGAGCACTTTCATGCGGCTCATGAATGAGGTTCTGAAAGAATTTCTGGGTAAGTTTGTCATTGTTTACCTAGATGATATTTTGATCTTTAGTAAGATATTGGAGGAGCATATGATGCATATTTGTATGGTATTTGAGAAGCTGAGAAAAGAGAAGTTGTTGATTAATTTGAAGAAGTGCAATTTTGTGAAGAAAGAATTAGTGTATTTGGGATTTGTAGTTTCAGTAGAAGGTCTGAAAATGGACCCAGAGATGGTACATGCTATCCTTGAATGGCCTACTCCAAGGAATGTTACTGAGGTAAGATCTTTTCATGGTCTAGCTAGCTTTTATAGAAAATTTATCAGAAATTTTAGCAGTATTTGTGGACCCTTGACTGAAACAATGAGAGGGGATAGAAAAGAGTTTAAGTGGACTAATGACATAGAAAAGAATTTTCAATTGTTGAAACAAAAAGTCACAGAACAACCTATTTTAGCACTTCTAGATTTTAATAAGGTGTTTCAAGTAGATTGTGATGCTAGTGGTATTGCAATAGGAGCTGTTATGAGCCAAGAA
The DNA here is from genome assembly GCA_027943335.1 of Chamaecyparis obtusa. Lineage (NCBI taxonomy): Eukaryota > Viridiplantae > Streptophyta > Pinopsida > Cupressales > Cupressaceae > Chamaecyparis > Chamaecyparis obtusa. The sequence goes on from BSBK01008509.1 coordinate 844,690, forward strand.
GGTAAACCTGTTACTTATTTTAGTGAGAAGTTAAATGATGCTAAGAGGAAATATTCTATTTATGATCAGGAATTTTATGCTATAGTTCAGGCATTAAAGAACTAGAGACATTATCTTCTTCCTAATGAGTTTGTTTTGTATACTGATCATCAAGCTTTGCAATATTTGAATAGTCAAGGAAAGTTGAATTAGAGGCATTTGAAATGGGTTAAGTTTTTGCAGAGTTATACATTTGTTTTGAAACATGGGAGTGGAAAGTCTAACAGGGTTGTAGATTCTCTTAGTAGAAGATAACTATTGCTAACAGAAATGCAGATTGAGGTGGTTGGGTTCAAGGATCTCAAGAATTTGTATCTAGAGGATCCTAATTTTGGTGAAGCTTGGAAAGCTTGTAGAGAACCTGTTACTCTAGATAGAACGAAATGGCTGGATTTCATCATCTAAGATGATATGCTATTCATAGGTAGTCAATTGTGCATTCCATGAAGTTCTATGAGGGAGAATCTCATCAAGGAAAAGCATAGTAGAGGATTGGCTAGACATGTTGGTCATGATAAAACCCTTGCTTTGGTTAGTGAAAATTATTATTGGCCATAGTTGCAACAAGATGTGAAGAAGTTTGTACAGAGTTGTAGAGTATGTCATATGGCGAAAGGAGTGAAGTAGAATACAGGGTTGTATCAGTCATTACTAGTACCAGAGAAGCCTTGGGAGGATATCAACATGGACTTTGTTCTTGGTTTACCGAGGACTCAGCGAGGACATGATTCAATTTTTGTGATGGTTGATAGATTTTCAAAGATGGAACATTTCATTCCCTGCAAGAAGACTAATGATGTTGTTCATATAGTAGAATTGTTTTTCAGAGAAGTGGTGAGACTTCATGGTTTGCCAAAGACCATAGTTTCAGATCGAGACACTAAGTTCATTGGATATTTCTGGCGTACATTGTGGAAGAAGTTGAAGACAGATTTGAAGTTCAGTTCATCACATCATCCACAGATTGATGGACAGACAGAGGTGGTGAATAGGAGTTTGGGGAATTTTATACAATGTTTGGTTGGAGACAAGCCAAAAGGATGGGATTTGATTTTACCACAGACAAAATTTTCATACAATAATTCTATCAATAGGAGCACTGGTAAATCACCATTCTAGATTGTATATGGAAGTAGTCCAAGAAATGCATCTGAATTGAGAAAGATAGATAAAGGAGAAATAAGTAGTGATGAAGCTGAGGATTTTGCAGAACACTTGAAGAACATCCATGAGGAGGTGAGGAAGCACATTACCAAGATGAATGCACAGTATAAGGCTAAGGAAGATGAGAAAAGGAGGCATAAGGAATTTCAAGTTGGAGATGAAGTCATGGCTCATTTGCGAAAGGAAAGATTTCCAGTTGGTATATATAACAAGCTGAAAATGAAGAAGTTTGGACCATGTAAGATACTGAAGAAACATGATTCAGGAAATGCATATGAGGTAGAATTGCCTAGTGAGCTGAATATTTCACCAATGTTTAACATTTCAAATTTGACAGAGTATCATGAAGGAGGTGTTGAAGATGACATCAGAGCAGCACAGTGGAGTATTCTAGCAACTAGTTCAAATACTAAGGAGATTGAGGACATATTGGATAGTCGAGTTGGTAGAAGCACAAGGAACATGACATATGAAAAATATCTAGTCAAGTGGAAAGGATGACCTGTTGAGGATTCATCATGGCTAACAAAGGAGGAGGTTAACCATCTTGGTTTTCCTCTGCACACCTGAGTCATGATAGGGTCACTTCTCAAATTACCCCGGGTGTCTGATGCAGGAGCATCCTGGGTGTAAGAGCAATCTTGCATCACCCAAAAATATTTCTTTTTTCTTTTCAATAAGGGCTATCTTGTGCGGAGCTGCTATTTATGGAAACTTACTATTTTAGGAAGTTGGTCATATGATCTCAGAATGTTTTGATTTCATAGGTGGAGGTTCATCTTAGTCATATCAGCCTACCAATTGAGTTTCATTGCCACATAATCTGTATTGGTGAAGTTATTGAGGTTTCCAAGTACAAAATCTTTTAGGTCAATTTTGAAGGCCTTAGAGGATCCGGATTGCGGTCAACCCCTAGCTGATTGGAGCTTGCGCGAGTTAGGCACTGTAGATCTCAACATAGCGTTTCTGAAAAGTGGTTATAATAGAAAATCGAAGCTACGGTTAAAAAGTTATGGCCTTTGGAAGTTGGGCTACCTAAAAGTATTTTTGTGTATATTTTCTTAGCCGACCCTATGTACAAAGAAAAGAAAAAAATTAATTCTTAGGATCGTCGGCCTTAAGGGCTAATTTTCTGGAACCTTCTCGGGCGACAGAAATTGTCTATATAAAGAAGGCCCGTAGTGTTGTCTTAGGCAGTTCTGGGTAGTAGATTTGGGTAATAATTTGAGGCTTTGTCCTATAGAATATTGTAAGGAAATGCCCATGTGGCTTTGCATATTGTAATTCTGAAAGTTTTTAATTCCACATTTGTGGAGATAATAAGAAGCCAATTTTCTGTTCTTGCATATTATTATTGTTTCTCTGTTTCTATTATGTGTTTGTGGTATTAAGGGGAACACCCTTCATAAAAAAAATAGAATTATCCATTAGGTAACTAGTACTTAACTGAGCTCTAGATCTATGCAATCGACTAGTTCTATCTTCACTAGATCTATCTCTCCAGTCATCTCCACTAGATCTAGTAGCTTCAAAGTCTTGAACAGATTCCTCATAACCATCTTCAGTACCAAGATTCCTTAGCATACTAGCAATAGATCTCATGACCTCAGTGATCATGTGTCATTCTTCATCAATTCTATCTCAAATCTGAAATCAACTTTAATCTTCTTTATAATCTTCAATTCTATAGTATCATAGAGATCTACAATCACTCTAGGGTCCAATCTTCTTGGAGGTATCCTTCAAGATATTCTAAAACCCAAGGCAAAAAATGCCTCAACTTAGAGATCAGTTTACACACTCAATAACTTCAAGCTTTGATACCATCTGATGTAGTCCAAGTGAGGAGGATCTAATTAAGGACTATCCAAACTTGAAGCCAAACACAAACAATGCGGATTACACAAAAATATAATATTTTAGTAAAATTTTCAATAAACATGCCCGACTGTAAGGCCTTCTAGGTTAAGGCCAAATTTAATCAAAAAGTATTTTTGCAATCTCATAGCTAGTCTAACTTTGAAACACATAAAAAATTGATGGAAACACTAAGGAAGATCTAAACTTGAGCTTGTAAGCCTCTAAACAATCTCCCTATCTCCAAACATGCAAACAACTAGCTCTTCTATTAGAATTATCAAATAAATAATCTGATCTTTAAGATCTTGTAGGATCCAAATTCTATCCTTCTATCTTCCCCACTGACTTACCCTTTAAACATCTACCCAAAATCTCCTTAAATACGTTTCCTCAACCACAAGTCAATTGGAAGAAATCATTAAATCCTAATCCAAGTTGGCTTCTATTACAAACAAATATTAAATGCAACAATAGTCATCTCTCAAATAGCCTTACAAACATTTAATTCTCCATGTTGGCCTCTAGATCCACATAGGAGAATACAAAAAAAGCTATCGACAATAATTACACCAAGTTGGCAAACCAAAACTTCAAGAACTCCAGTCGGTAATCTAGAACTACTGAGCACCAGAGAAACTACAGAGCACTAGTGAAACAACCAAGCATGCCAGACATCACTGAGAACCACAAGCATCATTGAGTACATGTTCCATTGAGCACCAGAGGTTTCACCAAGTTCTTTTAGCGACTAAGCTCCTTCAATAACTGAGACCATTGGTTAAGAGATTTTGCTGTAATAATGGTTAAAATGATACAGTAGTGATTTGATTCAAATACAACTCAATTTAAAAGTATTCAGATCTATACGAAGCTAAAAATAAATTGTCTGATCAAGAATTAATTTACTCCTTTATATCCTCCAAATTACTTCACTTGGTGTATATATCTTTGACGCTTGATTATGCCTATAGTTTAGCTCAATTTTGTTTGTAACCAGTTTAATCAGGTATGCATGATTAAATGTCTTCACACAAAATCTTCTACAATCTCTATTAATCCATAATTATTTAACAATGAATCTCATGTCTCTTAAATAGACATGTAAACCATTTTCATATCAGCCATTAGATTTTTCCTCTTAACCTCCATCATCTATTTTTCCACTTCAAGCTTCCTCGGTAGATGTGTAAATAATAAGTTTCATTCTCTTCTCTTTGATCATTTTTGAATTTTTTTAGTTGTGGATCTTACAACAAACTTCATCTATTACCCCAAAATCATAAGTAATTTCTAGCTCATCAATTTTAGTTGGCTGTAATAACATTTAATGTTTTCATCCATACTCAGTTAATACTGAATGCATCAATGATAACTAACTCAGTTATTACTATCACTAGATATACACAAGATTGACTCGGTGTATACAAAAATCTTCAATTACCGACCATATTAACTTATTCAATTTTGATCTCTTCTTCATAATAGAATAATGTAACATGGCCAAGTCAACAACATAATGTCATAGACTCATCAATAATTAGCTATCCAATGTATACCTTATCCTTATCTATCATATCCATCTTTTCCTTATGTATATATCTCATTTCTTCACCATTTATTCCTTCTACATATGTTCAAATATTTATAACTATCATGATAAGTATAGTCAAAACTAGTTTACATCAATGAAAATATATTGACTAATTTAATCATCTTACATATCACTTTAATAGCTTGGTGATCTCTAATCACTCTCTCTTCAGTTCATCAAGTTATTCTATCAGTTTTAGGCCATCAATTGAATTGCTACAAGATTTCATAAATAATTTAACTAGCTCTAGTGTATATGAAGGGATATTAGGTTACAAGGTATCAAGATCCTACTGTAGTGCCTCCCTCATTTTCCTCCATGTATGAACATCCTAATGACATGGTTTTGACTATCACACTTGAAGTGTGAGGTCAACTTAGTCCCTTGTGAGGTTAAGTCCACCAGGAGGTTTTTTCTAGAGCATGTTTTCGATGTTCTACATGAACTTGGAAATGTAGGATGTGGTTCTGAATCGCAATTTAGTGACCCTCAATGTTAGGGACAAGTCAGTTAGGTGAATGTAGTGACCATTATCTACATTATGATTTGAGGGCATCATGAGATGCACCTTTCCCAACTTTCCTTATGATCATTAGGAGTTTATCTTTGGAGTCGTGTTTGGTGTTTTAAGAGACTATATCTGATATTATCTTTTTTGCATTATAGACTCAATATTGATAAAGTTATGTTGTTGCATTATAGATTTGTGCCCTATTGGATAGAGGCTTGACCATTATTTGTGATGTACTCTTTTCTTGTTACTTACGAATTCATAATTATAGGATATTCTATGTTTGAAATAGGATTTATTGAATTTAACTTATCTTTATTATATTACTATTGAGTGCATGTTTGGTGGAGACTAATTTCGTACAAGGAAACTAAAATGATAAAAAGATGAAATATATATATTCTAATGTAGTTAAATGTTTTTTCTATGTGTATGTAATTTCTAGAAGTAATGCAATAGGAAAGATGTGAATGCACCCTTTTACAAATGTTGAAATGTTTCTATTAGATATGAATGCTTACAAAAATGGTCATTTGAATCTATTTTATGTTGAGATATGTATTGATAGAAACATAATTATTAGGTCCTGATGTTGAGTAGGAGATTTTGCAGTGTGCTTTGATGTAATAGTAATGTGAGAAAAGTGAATGAGTTGAAATGTTTCTTACAAATGAATTAGGACATATTCTATAATTTGATTTGTAGGTCTTGAAGTTATGGTATTGATGGTTTATTTAATTTTGAATATGATACATTAATAGCATGTTTATACAAGAAAATTTAATGTGAGATGATATAGGTTAGGAAGTTAGGGTAATTGATATATTTATGTATTCTGAATTAATTTGTTTTAAAATTTTGAGAAATATATTATTGAGACTTCATGAATTTCTTGTAAAAACGTGTGGGTGCAATTGGAAGTGTAGGATGTGTTTGAGTGTGATTATTATGATGTAGTTATATGTATATGTTATTTGGTCTTCATGAGCTACTGATATTTTGTCTAGTGTGGAGGAAATGACCATGGAATAAATAGGGGAAACTAAAGATGGGTCCATGCAAAAATATTGTTAAGACAATGTTATCTCAAAGGGGAGAAATAACCTCATTGTGATGTTTATTGTTGTAAAATGATGCTTGATTGTATTATATAATTATGTTTATAATTTTTATTTTATTTTATTTTATTTTTTTAAAATTATGTCTACTTGGCATTCCATGCATGTAGTGATGTGTTGTACCCTTTTTGTGGTGTCAATTGACACATGTGTTGTGAGTTGGCATGGCCAAGTGCATTGTATATGGGTTGGTGTCCACCTTTTTAGTCATCTTGTATAATCCCAAGGTTAAGTATCTTGGTTGTTAAACCTTGGGTGGGAACATTTTTCAAATTTTCGCGAGTCGTCTCTTAGTGGACTTTTGAGAGGAAAAAAAGTAACCCAAAAGGTTAGTTAAGGTTAAAAATAGATTACCCCATAGGTGTACTTTGGGTTGGGGTCAAATTTTAACCAATGAGATGATTTTGGACCATTTTTTCCCCTTTAAAATATGCCTTTTTGAAAGTTGACGAATTTGGGAAGTGTACCAAGTCTTCCTCTATTTTTAATTTTTAATTTACCTCTTGTTGAGAGTAAAACCTAGGGGAGTGTGCCCAATCATTTTTGATGTTAGGTAGGGTTTCCCTTTTTAGTGGGATGGATAGGAATTTTGTAGATTGATTGCCCACTATTAGATTTTGGAGACTTCTAGTGGACTTAGTAGGTTTGGTGGACTTAGTGAAGAAAAAAGGCTTATAGGAGAAGGGAGTTCTTCTCAACCATCATTTCATTATCTTGGACTAATATTGGTGGTTTTTGACATGGAAGACTCTTGTTTTTTTAATTTGTATGTAATATTTAAATTTTTATTGTTATGTATGTGTGAAGTTTTGTGAAGCTTCAAACTTATTTTTATGGCTTCCTTATTGTATCTATTTGCTAGTTTTTTTTCTTTAGTGTTTGTATTTTTGGGGTGTGCAAGGCCAAACTCACCCTTGGGAGGGAAGAGAGCCTTGATGGGCAAACGGCTTGAGTTGGTAATTCCCACCTAGTGTAGAGTCCTTCCTCAAGGAGGAAGGGGATGAGGCATAGATGTATGGGCTCTATGTTGTCATTCTTGTGTATTCGATGGCTAGGGAAATAAAGGTTGTGTTTTGTGATGGAAAATGGAAGGGATGATATTTTTTGTCTTGCCTTGTGAAGGCAATGGATTTGGATTCTTGGCCTTGTTGAAGGAATGGTTCTTATTTTTGAATGGCTTCTCCTATTTGGGTAGTTTCTACCTTCACCCCTTTTATGGGTCCAAGATGACCCATTGTGTGTATAACCATGGTATGAAAATTTTATGTGTTTTGAATACTTGTTGGTTTTGTGTGTATGTGAAATAAAGTGTGATTGTAATATCTCATCCATCTTTGTTTTCCCAAGCTTGGGGGTGTACACACAAAATAGTGCACTTCTATGAATCATTACATTCAAGAACACTCAAGAATGAGGTCTCAAAAATTGATCCATAGCTCTCTAAGCATGGAGTCACAAGGATAGTTTAAATATTTCTCTCAGATAGAGCTATTAGGCCTATAACCTTGCTAGTATACCACACTATGGGAGATTCAAATGAAGATAAGGGAAAGAGTGCCAATATCCCCAAGAATCAAATGAAATGAAATGCAAGCTAGATTAAGATGAATATGCAAGATATGCTATGAAATGAAAGAGAAAGTATTACAAAATCTCCTAATTAAACTAGGTGAAGTAATCTAAAGCATAAAGGAAATCTAATCTATGAATGCCATGATAATGAAGTTAGAATGCAAGAAATGAAACTATAATAGTATGTAGATGCAAAAGCCAAGAATGCTCCAAATCTTTAAAAGCTCCAAAGTGACCTAGAAAACCTAGAGCATAACATTAGCATAAAAGATTGATATATGAAAATGAAGAAGAGAGTTCTTCTTTTATATGAAATAAAAAATCAATGGACGATGGAGATTAAGAGGCAAAAGATTTAATCAATGGTGGAGAATAAAAGAGGAGCAATCCATGTGCACAAATATCCTCCAATGAGAAAATAAGAGTTGAATTTTGTGTCCATATAAGACAAAAAGTACTTTTCTTCTTTTTATAAAAATAATGTTTTATTTGTGCAACTTAGCATAAGAGGAAAAGTGGGGGCTTTTTATTTAATAAAAGGGGAGGAAATATTCCTTTTAATTAAATAAAGACTTAGGATAAAATGGTTAGCCCATACAAAATAATCTAATAATGATATAATTAGGATTTGATCAAGGAAATTAATATAATTAAAGAATGTTGAGTTTTAAGAATATTGATTCAAGGTTTTGATAAATTTTTGAATGGGAGCCCAAAGTCTAGGTGACCATTTTAGGTTGCATATATTTTCCCCTCTTTGACTAATGTGAGATTGATCTAGGATCACATGTGGTCAAAGAAAAATTAAAATGTGAGATCAATTTAGAATCACAAGACAACTTAGATGTGTGTTCGACGGATGGGAACACATCAGGATAAAGATAAGCTATTTGGAAGACAAGATCAACACTGTTCCTGTTAAGTGATAATAAAGTCTCAAAATAAGAGATAAAAATTGAAAGACAAGACTAACACCATTTCTATTAAGTGATAATCAAGTCTCAAAATAAGAATCTCAAGCTAAGCTGAATGATAAAGCTGAATCAAGGATTGAAGCTGATAGGTACTACCCCCTCAGAATCAAAATCAAAATTAGGTAGAGGAGAAAAAAAATATAGATAAAGATGATCAAATCACTAGAAATCATAATCGAAGGTAAAAGATGATAGGATAACCATCAAGCAGTGAAAATATGCCCTAGTTTAACTAGGTTTGACTGAGAAAGATATACAATAAAGATAAAGTCAAACCTCAAAGGGACAAAGAAAAGAGGATGAGTGAAAGACTAGAAGGTTTGAAAGAGATGGGGGTGAAGAAATGAAGATGCCCCTGTGAATATCGAAGGATCAGGCCTCAAATGGTCAGCCAACTGCGTAGAAGAAGGAGAAAATTTGAAATTCAATTTTGACTATCAGGATGAACTCAAATTTCAATTTTGAGTTTGAAAATGGATCCAAAACATCGAAATTAGCTAGGGGTGCAATTTTCATACATTTCTGAGGTGTTTTGAAAATTAGGTCAAAAAGTCAAAATGCTATAAAAGACAAGTGAAAGACATGATCAAGAAGAAGTGAAAGGTTAGAGTAGTTGATTGACTAGTCCATGAAAGATAAAAGGAGAGCTCTCTCCATGTTAAAAATGAAAAACTAATCTAACATGAACCTAGAAATGCAAGCTACTATGAAAAGTGGTTGACTTGCAAGGTCACAATGCCAATAGACATCTAATAATCACCATCGACCTTTATTGGTAGCATCACAAGATCATACAATACACACTAATATGACTATGGGTATATGAATATGATCTATATCAGATGAAATGTAGGAATCCCACCTAGGCACTAAAGACATGTAGGTCAAGATGACTAGTGTAGTGAGATTACCTAAGTTTAATATAGCAAGATTATACTCGCATCAAGACACAAGGAAAGTAAAGGTGACTATAAGTATGCACTTGCGTAAAATAGTCAAGGATAATACTTTGTAGACCCTAAGTGTTAAGTGGATCAAGCATAAATGCTAATGACAGTAAGGACCAACAAAATATACCCACAAGTAGAAAAAGAAATAAAACATATTCTCATGTCCTCAATCTTCTAGCTAGGCATCATCGAAAACTATCATAGGGAGAGAACACTCATCAAAGAAATCATCATAGACAACACACAAAGAAAACAAAGTCAAACAAGTCTCAGTGAATTGAGTGTTTAAGTGTGTGTGAGTAGGTCATAGAATCAATCTTTGAGTATCACATCTGCGAATGGAAATATCATATCATACTAGACTCTAGGTAGGATAATTGATAAGTGTAAAGAAACACTTGACACTAGGGGAGTGTTAAAAACACCACTTGGGGTGGTGTTAAAAAATACCATTCGTAATATGTCCTAAAGACCAATGCATCCTAGAGACCAAAGCTAACATAGTTATGCCCCCTAGACAAAGACAAAGACCGACTCCAAACCAAGGCAACAAGGACAAGACACGATGTAGAAAGGCTAAGTGTCGAGGATGTGTGCTAAGAAACAAGGGTGCAAAGGCCTCAAGTAGTGCATGTTTCTAGGTTTTCACCACTTGGATAGATTTTTTTTTATTTTTTTTCAATTTTTTTTATTTTTTGTATTTTTTCTACCAAGGCGCCCATTTCCAGGTTTTCACCAAGGTACTTTTTCTATTTTTTAAATTTTTTAAATTTTTTTGATTTTTGTATTTTTTCATGACTTTATATGCCTTTTAGGATTTTTTCAGCATCATATATGATTTTTTTTTTAGAATTTTTTCAAGATCAATAAGATATGTACAAGGATACCCCCAGATAGAATAGGCATCAAACTCCCATGCAAGATCACATCATGTAGTCCCAATTTCTAGTCAGGTGGAGGACAAGAGGGAACAACAAGCTAGTGGAAGAGATGGAAGACAAGAGAATGAAGGGGAATGAAGGGAAGAAATCCTCAAGAGAAAACTCCTCAAGAGTACCCAAGCTAGGGAAAAAATTTTCATGCAAAGCACATTTGGACAAGCAATGAAAGGGTAGCATAGGATAAGTCACAAAAGCATAATGCAAAAGAAGGAAAGGATGCAGTCCAAAGGAGTAGACATGTCAAAAGACTTCATAGCATCATTTTGTTTACTCTTTTTTATTAGATCAAGAGAAAAGGGGAAAAGGATAAAGAAAAGCTAGAGTGAATGGAGGAAAATAATTATGAAGGTGAAACACAAATGGAATGAAAGCAAGATCATTGTAAGATAGCTCACAAGATAGCCAAATGTTCGTGTATAAGTCAACATTGTCAAGATCAAAGAGAGAAGATGGAATGGATGAAATACGTAGAATAACTACGCATGATGCCTGATTGCTAGGTTTTCATCATGGTACTTATCCAAGGCACCACAAGGGAGTGGTTTTCACCATAGGATGAATTTATTTCTCTTTACTTTTTCTACCAAGGCACCTGTTTCTAGGTTTCCACCAAGGCACATTTTCAATTTTTTTATTTTTTTATTTTTTTATTTTTTTGTTTTATTTTTGAATTTTTCTATTTTTTTCTTCTTTTTGGAAGAAGGCAAACTTTTTAGATAATTCTCCTTGAAAGGATAAACCATGATATGCCAAGGATTGAACATGACATGCTTAAAGATGCTGATAGGGAAAGAAAGATGGAAGAGAAAAATGGAGGATAAGGTTTTATGTAAAGCGAGTGAGGTTGGAAGATAGGAGGAATAGGAAAATGAGGAAAAAGGAAAGAAGGCAAAAGGATAATGAATGGAAAGATTGTGAAAAGGTAGATGGAAAGGAAGGCAAGATCAATGTCAACACATACCCTGAAGGGTGACAAGAGGATGGAGGAAATGTGAATGAAGGAATACGTGGAGGAATATGGTGAATGGATAACAGAGGCTCTGGTTTAGGTGCATGGAATTGAAGAATGTTTTTGGAAGGAGATGAAGTGGAACCCTTTGGAAGCTTGAATGTCAACTTCACTTTTTTCTCAACATTAGACTCTTTCAAGAGATATTTTGGAATCCATATAGCCTTAGATTTTTCATTTCTTTTTATTTATTTAGAGAGAATATCTTCAATGATGGATTTTGGAACCCATACTTGTCTTGTAGTTTTCTTCTTAGATATCTCTTTTGACTTTATGCCTCCATGTCGATTAGAGTAGACATGGCGACCTTCTTTTTTTGATGGATTCTTGTATTTCTTCTTTCTCTTGTTTTGATCATTCAAGTTACTTCCAAAAGACTTGGGACTTGTGGAAGAAGGAGGATATGACTAGTTTAGATGAGTGAGTGGATGAAAATGATTCAAAGGTATGCATCTATGTTGATCTTGAGGAAAGATAGGAGATGGAGGTACATAAGGACCCAAGATAGATGAAGAATTAGGAGAGTTAGGAGGGGAAAGTGAAGGGACATAAGGGCCCAAAATGGAAGGATGACATGAAGCCCTTAATATTGGTGGAGGAGGTCCAAGGATGGAAGTGGAAGATGCAAAAGGATAATTGATAATTTCATCAATATCTATATGACAACCAAGGACATCAGCATCTTTAGAGTGAGCATTAAGATTTGCAATAGGATCATGAACATCTTGAATATTAGCAACTTTTTCAATAGAATTTTTCAAAGCTTGCAAAGACTTAGAAAGAGTAGAAAGTGGAAGTGAACATGGAATGGTAGAACAAGAAGATGCAATACTTTGATCTTGACAAGGATCTTTGGATAGCGTAAGCGTATCATTTTGCTTTTGATTTTCAATAGGCTTAACATTGGAAGTAGTAGCTTGATCTTGCTTAGGAGAAGACTTAAGACATGGTGGAATAAATGAGGAAGGGCATAAAGGATCGAAAGAACCATGAAATGGATGAGAGATATTATGAATAGGATTGGATGACATGGAGGGTTCTTGATCTTGATCTTTCTTTATGTTCTTTTCTTTTTCATTTTTAGAGTCCTCTTGACATGAAGCCACTTCTAAGGACAAGGAAGCATGTTGGAATTGTATGGAAGATTTTGGAATAGATGGTGAAGGACTAGATGAAGTATGAATTATAATGCATAAAGTCTTAGGCTCTTTAAGTTTAACATTATTGAAATTATTTTCAGCCAAGAGAAGGTTAGCTTGAGTTTCTTTAAGAGCTAGCCCTTGAGGATAACTACAGGGAACCACATGAAAAGTATTAGGATCTTTGTTGTATGAAGTATTTGTGAAAGGTTTGAAAGAATTGGAAGCTTTAGGAAATGCATGGTTATTGGAGGAAATAGGGGATGGAAGAGAACCATCACAAGATAAAGGTTCATCATTAAAATAATCTTCCTTGAGAGTGTCATCTTTATTTTTCAGCATGAGACTGCTTATAATATTGACATTTTAAATCAGCATGATGCATTTTATAGTCCTTAGAAATAGTAGATGGATTATAATCAAGGCATTGTTCACAGAACTCATCAAAGTCTCTTTCAAAATCAGAGTCATATGGATCACCATCATGATCTCTCCAATAGGATGTCTCATTTCCAGTAAGCATGAGCACATGACTAGGACTCTTAGGAATAGAGGTTTCATAGGTATGACTATATGGTTCATCATCATAGCCATCATAATAGTCATCATAATCATCAAAGGCAGGTGTGTCACTCTTTGTGGGAGAGGTATCACAAGGATTACTATATTGCTCATATTGAGGAGTAAGACTCTTGGGAGAAGTAGAAGAGGAATGAGTTTGTGAAGAAGAGGAATAAGACCTAGTGGAGGAAGTAGACTTGGATAATGAGGAATTTTAATAATGTCTAGAAGATTCATGATAAGACTTGGAAGATGAAGAATTTGAATAATGTTTATAAGAGTCATGATAAGACTTGGAAGATGAAGAATTCAAATAATGTTTATAAGAGTCATGATAAGACTTGGAAGGTGAAGAAGAATGAGAGGACTTAGATGATGATGAATGTTTGGAAAAAGGAGGTTGTGATATGATCATGTCTATGATCCTAGAGAAGGTGTCTGATTCAATCATCTTTTCTTTTATTTTTTCCTTAAGTTTATCACTATTGCCATATCTAGAAAGACTATTAGAGGAATAAAACTCTTCAAACTGAGCAATGAGTTCAAGATCATCAATTTTCAAGAGAGGTTCCATAGCAAGATAGTTGAAATTAATGGTTCTCAAAGAGAAGGAATCAAGCATGGAAGAAATGAATAGATGAATACAAGAAGATAAGACTAGATAATAAGAGGAAAATAATCAAGAAGACATGAGGAGTTTATGAAGAAGAGGAAGAAGCATGAAGGAAGAAGAAAATGAGAGACTAGGAAGACATGGGAGATGTGGAAGAAAGAAGACCAAGAGTCATTTTGATATTGAGAAACATGTCACAATACCTAAGATTTAACCTAGATCGACCAAGGAAGACTAAAAATTGCATAAACCAGGCAGACAACAAAAAGACTTTATGTGATAGTTTCTAGGCAAGTGGTGCGATAGTCTTCCAGTGGTGAACTATCGCATGATATCTCTTAGTACAGGATATGATACTGTTCTAGTGTCATATGAATCTTGACCAGTTAGTGCTAAAAATCTCAGTTTTAAGGACAATTTTGATCAAAATTTTAGTTTAAAGGTTGATTTTTTTGGTTTCAATCACAATGACAACAATAATTTGATAGGTTTGCAAATAGTAGGTGATCAAACATGTCTTCAAACACTTGAAACAAGGGAAAAAGAAACCTTTACAAGACAAGAAATTGTGATATCAATATTAAAAAATCCTATAAATACTATTGTGATGTTGAATATGTAAGAACCTTCACACGGGTATATCACAGCACGAACACTTCAAGAACTTTCTATCCTAAAAAGACAATGGCTCAATACTTAACAACTTGGCCCAAAACTTGATGTCCCATTGCCTCACACAAAGTGGTTACCCACAATAAATATTAGCTTTATCGTGGAAGTGCCAATGACACAACCAAAGCAATACATATGGTAAGTAATCTTGGCGTGATCCAGGTTATTCCACTTGGATCAATCCTTGCACCAAGAAGCTAAGGGAAAAAATAGGGTGGCCTCTATTTATGGTTCTTAGTAAGGGCTTCCATTCATAACACCCCTCTTGCTCCCTGAAGGGACTCCTTACCTTGCGCAAAGTAACAGACCTCGCGGCCTCAAGAGTACCTTAAGCATTATTTCTTGACATTTTACTCATGGTCGCAATCCTAGAAGCTACTCACATCAAGCGAAGACAAGTGCTACGTCTACCAACGTTTTGTGTCTTTAATATCCTTGATTTTATAGTGGGTCGAAATAGCTAGAAAAAGGCTTGTCCCCACTTGGGTTGTTCCTCTTGATTGCTCAAGAGCAAGCCCGCTAAAAGATTCTAAAAAGATAAACAAAGAGTGGATCAACTTATGAGGTTCAAGGTTTTTGTTTCACCACAAGAGTGAAGAGCATACTCCCTTATTTTAAAGTTTTCTCCCAAACACATCAAAAATAGGTTCAATTATCCTCTTGCTTGCAAAATCTAAAGATGGGTCAAGATTTTATGTTTCACTACAAGGGTGAAGAGCATACTTCACCTACCATCCAAAGATTCCTATAACAAGATATTATGTTCTTATGAAATGCAACAACTAGTAGATGCCACACTTGAAATGAAAAAAATAACAAGCACTTTTTTTTTATTTTTATGCTTTGGGCAACCCTGCAAAAACCGTTAGTAGCCCTTGTGCATGCAATATTTTGACAAAATACTTAAGCAAGAGACACCTACAACCACAACTTCTTAGCCCCACAATGGTTAGCACATAAAAAATTAGATAATTTGCAAGTAAAATAGTTGATCAAATGACAAAATTTGAAAATGAGACCAACATGGTTGGATAAGGCTCGGAAAGAGCTTTCCAATGATATATCACACTTAAATTTTTGATATCATATGTGAAAATTTCTCAACAATGGGTGCCAGTTTTCCAGAGGCATGGATTTTGAAAACGCTAAAATTTTCAAAAAGATGATAGAAAACTCGAAACTTACAAGATAGAAAAAAGAGCTAAAAAAAATCACTTCCAGGTGTGGGTGATATTTCTGTCAGAGAAAAATTTGTGTGATACTTCATCCTGTACTAGTGCAATAATATATCTTTATACAATAATTCTTGCTACCTGCATGTGACAGAATGTTCCAAATAGTGTGATAAACCTTGCAAAGGCCATGTGATACTTTATATAGTAAAGTATCACACTGGTATATAGTGAACTATTGCATGATACTAGAAAATTATCGCATGATAATCTGAGTTAGAAAAATCAAAGAGTTGAAAATGATGATAAAATATGCGAAAAAATTGATGAAAATACAAGAAATGAAAGATAAAACAATAATGCTCTACCCCACGATGGGCACCAAAAATGTACACACAAAATAGTGCACTTATATGAATAATTAAATTCAAGAACACTCAAGAATGAGGTCTCAAAAATTGATCCATAGCTCCCTAAGCATGGAGTCACAAGGATAGTTTAAATATTGCTCTCAGCTAGAGCTATTAGGCCTATAACCTTGCTAGTAAACCACACTATGGGATATTCAAATGAAGACAAGGGCAAGAGTGCCAATATCCCCAAGAATCAAATGAAATGAAATGCAAGCTAGATTAATATGAATATGCAAGCTATGCTATGAAATGAAAGAGAAAGTATTACAAAACCTCCTAATTAAACTAGGTGAAGTAATCTAAAGCATAAAGGAAATCTAATCTATGAATGCCATGTTAATGAAGTTAGAATGCAAGAAATGAAACTAGAGTAGTATGTAGATGCAAAAGCCAAGAATGCTCCAAATCTTCAAAAGATCCAAAGTGACCTAGAAAACATGCAACATAACATTAGCATAAAAGATTGATATAGGAAAATGAAGAAGAGAGCTCTTTTTTTATAGGAAATGAAAAATCAATGGATGATGGAGATTAAGAGGAAAAATATTTAATCAATGGTGGAGCATAAAAGAGGAGCAATCCATGTGCACAAATATCCTCAAATGAGAAAATAATAGCTGACTTTTGTGTCCATATAAGATAAAAAGTACGTTTCTTCTTTTGATAAAAATAATGCTTTATTTGTGCAACTTAGGATAAGAGGAAAAGTGGGGGCTTTTTATTTAATAAAAAGGGAGGAAATATTTCTTTTAATTAAATAAAGACTTAGGATAAAATGGTTGGCCCATAGAAAATAATCAAATAAATGATAGAATTAGGATTTGATCAAGGAAATTGATATAATTGAAGAATGTTGATTTTTAAAAATATTGATTCAGGGTTTTGATAAATTGCTGAATGGGGGCCCAAAGTCTAGGCGAACATTTTAGGGTGCATACAGGGGGTGGCCATGTAATGGCCTAGGTTGGGAGGTGAGCCTCCATGGTCTTGTGGAATTTTTGCATATTTTCAAAGGCATAAACTTTCTGGTTTCTATGAAGGAAATGAAGATTTAGTGTACTTCCTACTTGTAGTTTTTGTGTTGAAGAAAGGGCTAAAGTGCACTGGGATGAAAGATATATAATAAGGCCATGTGAATGCCTATTGGCATGAAATGTGCCTGTCAAAATATTGTATTTCTATGTAGAAGGTTTCTCCCATTATTTCTATGTAATTCGAAGCAATTAAAATGTAAAAGTATTGTATTCTCTAGGCTTGAAAAGGAATGACATAGTTGCTAGTTTGCTTTACTTCATGTATGAAAAAGTTTCAGTTTCCTTGTATGCAAATAATTCATTTTATGTTTACAAGTTAGATTCAACTATGAATGAAAACAAAATGAAATGTATTATTTACTTGTTAATGCTTTAGTAGAAAGGTTATTCCTCAAAGAATTTGTTAGATTCAAAAAATATAGGTATATACACCTATGTATACATACTCAAGTGTATAAACATAGATGTATATAATCTTGGAATAATGCCCATATAATATTATTTAGAAAGAAATAAATTACCTTTTTCTCTATGTCAAATTTTAACCCCTAGAATGTATATACATCCTTGTATACATAGATTCATGTGTATATGCATGAGAAGGTATATATACATTTATATTAAAATATATAATGTATATATAATTAGTCACGTATATCCACATATGTAAATAAATGATATGTATGTGTGGTACCATGGATATACACTTCTCTTTATTTCCATGTTTATTTTCCTTGTTTATATACATAAATGAGTATATATAGATATATATACATACATATATATACATATATATACATATATATACACGTATGTACATATATATATATATATATATGTATATACATATATATATATATATATACATGTATATACATACATATATATATGTATATATATATATACATATATATATGTATGTATATACATGTATATATATATATGTATATACATATATATATATATATATATATATATATATATATGTATATACGTGTATATATATGTATATATATGTATGTATGTATATATATATATGTGTGTGTGTGTATGTATGGATATATATGTATATTTATATATATATACATACACACACACACACATATATATATATATATATGTATGTATGTATGTATGTATATATATATGTATATATATGTATATGTATATATATATATATATATGTATGTATGTATGTATGTATGTATGTATACACTTATGCTATATATCTTCAAGTATATATACATAATATAATATATAAAATATATTAATATATATATATATATATATATATATATATATATATATATATATATATATATATATATATATATATATATATATATATATATATATATATATATATATATATATATATTTATGTTTGTATAATATATACTATATTAACTAAAGTAAAAAATCAAATTTATATAATTTTTTTTTTTATGGTAGCACACTTTCCTTAGTAAAGGAATGGATGGCGATGGATGCCACCACATCCCAATGGGGGAGCGAAGGGCTTACCCTACGCCACCCCCATTGGGGTGTTGTGGGGCTACCTCCCGCCACCCCATAAGGGTGTGGTGCCAGAATTTCTGCCATGCCCTATTGAGAGTGGCGAGTAAAGCTTTTGAAGGTTGTAGAGTGTGGGCAAAAAACCACCCTCCCATGTGGTGAACATAGAGGGTTTGCAAGATCTTTTTGGCCCTGTGGGGTGAAAGAAATCTATTGCAATGTGTGTTTATTTTTATTTTTCAATAATAAGTTTAGAAAATAAAAAGAATAGGAGCTGCTCATTATTTTCTAGCATAAAGGGAAAAAAAATTATATTTCACTATTATATGAAAAACATAGATGATGTAGCTAGTATAGATAAAAAGATATAATAAGATTGTAATTCGTAGTAAAGATATTATTCTCTTGATTTGAATTAGAGAAAACTTTGCACTAATAGTTTTAAAATCTAGCAGTAACAATTAAAGAAATGTAATGATATATTTATGAATTTGGTTCAACGGAGAATAACTCTATTGAAAGAATTTAAATTTGAGGTCTAAAATGGGAAACTAAAGTATAAGTTTTAAAAGAAATTTTAAAACTAAACTATATTATACCTTGATGCTTTTGAGTAGATGCCATATTTCAGAGTTGTAGAGAAACTGGTTATTTCCTCAGTTGAGAACCCTTTTGGAAATATATACACAATTATATATGAGTGTATATACATACTTGTGTGTGTATACACCCTTGTATACATGTGAGTATACTTCCTTGAAGATTTCCTTCAATCTGGTTCATGGTCGAACTAGTAGAAACCTAAAGGTCAATTGAAGAGGTTGTAGAGGAGGATGAAATATGAATATGATCAATGGAGATCTTATTCAAACAATTTTCATCCTCACTTCCATGTACCTCATTAGGGGATCTATCATATTTTGCAATAAAAGCCTCATCAAAGTATTCAAAACAAAAATCATAAAATATTGAACACAAAGTACCACTACACAAATAAAAAAATGTAAATGTTTTTGCATTTTTAATGAAATTTTGTATTTAGTTTTTTGAAATATAAATGCAAGAGCATAAAAGAAATCTACTTGTATATGCATGTAAGATCTAACATAAAATGAAAATCTAACACCAAAAAGAAAGAGTTGTTGTAAATGGGTTCACCAAAATATAATGTGAAAAATATGGATAGGGTTTCAAAAAATGGGAGTTTGCACATAAAAGGAACATAAACCAATATTTAACACAAACATGAAATTCTAATGATATGGAATATAAATCAGGAAATGCTTGCAGATAAAATGAAATACATGCCTCATAACATAGCAGATCTAGAAATACCTATTTGTTGGTGCCTATATCATGTTTATGGAAATTCTACAACCGGATTTGGAATAGAAATAGAGAGACAAAGAAAACCCAGAAATAATTTTCTTTTCTAAGCTAAGTTGACCTTGACCCAAATGTAGGTCGACCTTGATCCCTTTATGTTGACCTTGACCTACCCTACTCTGATGAAAATTCTATTTGCGGATCTTGAAAGTTTACCGAAAAAGGTGTCCAAATTTTCTCTATAGTTCACTATTTTGTACTTGTACCTACAAGAAAAATTGTTTTGTTTGTTGGGGGAGGGCTTTTCCTTAGTAAAATCCAGATTTACGAATTAACCTTGAAATAAAAAATGAAATGGAGAATGCTAGCAAGTAGTAGAAGTAGATCTAACATTGAAACTATGATATTCAATAGATATGCAATTGTTTTTCAAATGTAAACAAGTATGTGAATATAAAACCTTAGAATCAATCATTAAAAATAGTAAATGTAAATCAAACCTCCATGATTATATGCTTTGAATCCACCTTTAAGGAAGAATAAATGAATCTTAAGGATGCACAAAGGATCTTGATGAAAGATCACACCACCATGATAGATAGATCTATTGGAGATTTGCCAGCAAGCCAGTGTTCACTGTATGTTTGTCATTGATGACAACATATGGTAAGAAACATGCGTTGAAGTCTTATGTAGAGAGCCTTGAGAATATTTTTCTTAGGTATGTTTTAGCATGATATCATAGATACAGAGGTTGATACTAAGTATAGATAGTTGTGTAGTTGTTTGTATCAGTAGTGATCATGACAATGTTACAAGCAGAGTTTTGTATGTGATTTTTAGTATGGTTATGATGGAGCCTTGTGAGTTTATATTTGTGCTGAAGAAATGTTTATGATTCTATTGGCACATGTGAAAATTTCCATGGTTCTATGCTCATTTTCATGGCCTCTGCAGTGTTTTTTCCCTTCTTTGGCTAAAACCCTATAGAAAAATTCAAAAACTAGCTATTTGTGAAAAAATACCCTAGTCTTTCCCTGGCCTCATTCTATTTGTGCGTTACTTTTTGAATCACTTAAAAATATCTATAACACATGTGTTTAAATTTTTACCTATCAACCTCTATTTTTCCCTAAGTCTTCAAGCACCTAGCTTAAATCTTTCCTAAGTCTGGTGCTTTGATATTTCCTAATGTTTCTAGCTTAAGTCTTCCTGGGCCCAGCTCTGACACCATTTTGATCCGATGATGGGTGTAGGATCTTATTCATTGTGTTAGAGGTTTGCAAAGATGCACCATTCATTGATTCTCTTTCATGGAAATTTTTTTGAATGTAATGGGTCCATATGCCAGGTGTGATGATTTGGTGTTGTTTGATTGGTGTGTGTGGTGATGAGTTGTAAAGTCATCAATAGGGCCCAACAGCTTGTAGATTCTTTTGATCTTGGGCTTGTCACATGATCAAGTGGAATCGTTTTAGGCCTTGTGATCATGTGATGACTGTTGATTTTTCCAATGCGGTAGGGTGATAGATAGGTGGGTCCATTTCCAGGTGTGCCTTGTTAGCAATTTCTTATTGGTCCACGGGTGTACAAATCAGCTTTTTGTCAGTGGGGCTGAGCTTTTCAAAATTCAGAGTGTCTGACATATTAGAAGATTGATGGATAGAGCAAGTTCTCAAGTGTTATTTTTGACATATGATGTTTTAAGACTGACCGTAGATTTCATCTCAGGCAGGCCCAGTCTCTTGTCTAAGGTTTTAGCAGAGTGGATAAACATTCTGGTAGTTCTGATTAATCTTTAATGTTTTCACTGGTTCGTAGAGTACTTTGGCTGGGTTCTAAATCTTTTCCTGATTTAACAAATGTTTGTTCGATGAATCTCTAAATAAAATGGTAGAGTTTAAAATCTTTCTGCAAATTTTTGGAAAGTCTTTGGTCGCCAATTCGCTAGATAAAGTCAGCCCTCAAATTTTTCAATGCATTCGCTAGTTCACAAGAAGAAACCAGGGGTTAAGTAATGATTTCCTGATTTAGTGAATGTAGTCATTCACTGAATCATTTGATCTAACCAGAGTTAAGAGATGCATTTGGCAAATGAATTTTTTCATGCAGTTGTGTATTTGCCAAATGAGTCAAAAGGTTAAGGGTTAGCTAAGAATAGTGGGACCATCTAATTATTCATTGTTGAGGTGTTATATTGTGATTGGTTGAGCTGGAAAATGATGCAGACATGTTAGTGGACCCCGAATATTCTAAGGGATGCCAAGATGGAAAATTGAATGGTTGGCATATTGTCGCATAGAATTTTCTGAGGCTATACGATCTTACGCCCACCATCCGATCAAAGGCTTAAGAAAAGTGGGTCCGATATGCCATTTCATCGTTGACATGCTCCTTTCCAATTGATCAAGAGTTTTGTAAGGTGGTGATGGACTTTTAAAATGTTTGTTGACTATTGAAAGATTATTGCGAGCTGCCCGATCTGCCAGGAATGAAATACATCAACGGTCACATTTTAACTATAGTCTGTTACCATTTTTATTTTGAATTCAAATATCCTACAGGGTTTTGCTAGGGTTTTTGAACCAGTCAGTCATGTAAAGTGTGAAGGTGGCCAAAAATTTATTGATCCAGGACATTTCTCAGTTGGAAAAGAAATATCAATAGCATGAAGTGCTGTATTTTGATTTGTTTCTAGTTTTCTCTTGCCAGGAAGTTATCAGAATTAGAAATATCAGTTGAATAGTGAGATATTTAGAATAAATTTGTAAAAAGAAGAGCCAAGGACAATATACAAGATAAAAATCAAGGCAATTCATGAAAATATCTGATAAGTTTTAGTATCATATTTATTGTAAACCCTTAGGGGTAGTTGTAAGATATTTTTTGTAAAACCCTAGAGTGATCAGATGCTTGTGGCATTCCTTGTATAAGAGGATTTTTCATGATCATTCAAAGGGGATAGAGAGTTTAGGTGTTAAAAAGATAGAATTTCTAAAACCCTAGCACTCTATTAAGGATTGTAAGCTTTGTATCAATTTGATCAAACAATAGAGAAGATATATAGTGTGCTGCTATTTATCATGCAAGATTTGTTTTCAAGGTGTACTGAATGCACATGGTGAAAGGTTATACTTAATATAAACTTTAGATCTTTTATCTCTCTTTTATTTTATGTTGTGAATTTATAAATCTTTTCATAAGGTTTATGTGTATATGTTGTTGCTTTGAGTTCCAACCTAGGGTTAGATTAAATATTGCTCAAAGTGGGACATTTGTTCATGGGATTCATATGAAGGATTACCATAAGTAGTAAAGAGTTCTGATATTTGTGTTTATGTCTAAAGACCAGTCAAAGACATCATTGTACTCATTTTATTCTCTAACTCTATTGCCCAATGAACAAGGCATTGGCCTGTATTTTCCTATCTTTGTATTGAGAGAATTGACTCAAAACTTGTAATCCCAAATCATTCAAATCATTACCAGCCTTTTAAGTTTTAGTTCATGCATATTGTGTAGGGATTGTAGCCAAGTGATATAATTCAAGATTATTGATTCCTTGAAGAGAGAATCAAGAGGTTATTCTTCCTTGAGGTTTACTCACAAAAAGAAGAATGGACATCATAACAGCACTATATTATGCTTGTAGATTCATAGTTTTCATTATCATACTTTTCCTTAGGATATTATGGACTATCTATAGAGTGATAACAAGCTATTGAACCAATTCATTGGATTATAAGCATAGCAGTGAAGACATAATCCACATATCACAAGCTTACTTGAAATATAGTAACTCATTTATGGGCAATACCCACCTAAGTATTGTGGAGCTCAAAGAAGGAGGATCTTATCCAATCCTCATCAATTAGGCTTATCTTGCAAACTTAGGGCCCTATTCCATTAAAACCAAGTCCATAATTTGCTAAGTTTGACCATACAAGATTAATCCCTAACAAATTGGCATCTCCGCTAGGGAATAGATAGAAAAATCTTGTTAAAGAAATCAGAATCTTTGGTGTTTCATTGATATATCAAGTTTTAGATAAGTTTTTGCATAACAAGTCACCAACAAATTAGTGACACTTCTGGGGAATAGAGAAATATTGTCATGAGAAAATAGTGTAGGTTTCAAGTTGAGCTGGACTCCTGGCCTAACTATTTTATTTGATATCTTTGGTGTTATAAATCAATTATAAACAACACAGGTATGAGTAGAGCTAGACTCCTAGCCAACTTGTTTATCATATCCAATAGTTTGCATTGAAGAATACAAGAGTCAGTATCAACAATTCTAAAATTTTCTCACTAATTTGTGAGTGGAAACTCTCTCTTTAGTATTTTTGTACTAGTGTTTTATCAATCATCATCATGAGTTTCAAGAACACAAGGTATTATAGTAGGGAACACCCTGAGGAAAGTCTACAAGGTGGGCTTCCTACTACATCTAGAAAAGGTCAAAGTAGGAGAGACAAAGATAGCAATGATATGTCTATGACTTGGAAACAAAGAGGAAACTCTAGAAAAAAAATGTTTCCCCCCCTAGTCAAGAAGGTAATGCCTCAGAATATGAGGAGGCAGTAGACTTAGGTCTTAAACAATATGAATATTATTACTCCCCTACAGAAAAAGAGGGTGAAAGAATACCCAAAAATAGGAGGATGAATCCTAATAGACAGCATGAAAGGGAAGGAAGGTCTAGAAGTAAAAGTAGAAGTGGTCAGGACTTTCTTCCCCCTTTCACCCTTGGTTCTTCATTACCCCAAGGTCTTCATGAGTCTCAAGATCAGCAGGAAGACCCTCAAGCACATCAGGCTAAATCTGAAACAACTTTGCCTGACTCTGAGGAAATATTTGAATTAGAAAGAAAGATTCATGAACAAGAAGCTATTAGGCAAAAAAGAGAAAAAAGAAAAGGAAGAAAAAATTAGACAAGCTATGATAAGAGCTAATCAATTGAAGAAACAACTATTAGATCTAGAAGCTATAAATTATGTCCCCATTCTTGAACAGACAGAGGAGCGGCCTGTTGTTTACAAAACTTTTGAAACAAGGATTCCAAAGGATAAAGGGAAACAAAAGGAGAAATGTATTTCTATTGGAGAGCCTATAAATCCTAAGGAAAATTTAGATCAAGCTTTAAGGTTGGAAGCATACCTTGAAAAGGATAAAAGGGAGCAAGAGTTGCTAGCCAAACAACTAGAAAAGGCAGAATTAGAAGATGAAACATTAGAAATGAAAAGGAAAATTGATTTTCTTAAAAGGTCTATAGGGCCTACAAATTTTGATAATTCTACTATGATACAAGGAGCAAACACTGCAAATTTGGAAAATTAGACAGGTGGTGTTCCCCCACCAGGAGGATTCAATGGTTCTGCTACCACCAATACTAATGCATCCACATCTCAGGGTGCTGGTTTTCCTAATTCAAGGATTATACATGAAAGATGTAAATAACTGGTTTTCACTAGAATCCCTAGTTATCCCAACCCCATCCCTGAAGAAATCAGAAAGAAGCTTCCTAAGTTTATAGGAAGTACTGTTGTGACTTGTGAGGAGCATTTGAAAAAGTTTATTGATGTAATTGATGACTATAACATTATACCAGATGATGTTATCATGAAATTATTTGTGTAATCCTTAACAGATGACTCAAGGGATTGGTTTAGAGCTTTACCACATGCTAGCATAGGTTCATGGAATCAGCTTAGGCATTTCTTCAAAGAATAGTATGGTGACAAAACACATGAAGGCTTCATGCTGAATGAATTCAATAACATAAAAAAGAACTTCAATGAAGATGTTGTCAAATTTAATATCAGATTTCAAAAGGCCATGCACAATTTATTACAGGTCATTAGATTGGATGATAGGGTATGCCTTGTCACATACTTAAATGCCTTTGACTCAAAGATGGGCTACTTATTGAGAGACAAAAATCAAAGAAGTCTTGTTGACGCCTACAAGTTAGCTATGAATATAGAGAGTAACCAGAGAATCTCAGGGAAGTTGGGAAGGAGAGAAGACAACAAGTCTCCTTTTTTGAATATAAAGGATCAAGGAAAGCCCCAAGGTGTGAAACCTAAAGATGATGAAATTTTGAAAAAAATTCTTAAATAAATCAAAGATCTGAATCCTGGTGAAAAGATAGGTAATAAAGCTACAGGAGGAGACAAGCCCCCCTTTAACAATTTTAACAAAGCACCAAGAATGTAGAATTTACCATACAATACTCAGTGGAAAGATGGGAAACCTATTCCCTCTTAAAGGAAAGATAAGCCCAATTATAGGACCCCTAATCCTCTACAAAGAAATTCAATCAATATGATAGAGGAAGTCCCTTGGTGTATTTCTTTCTAGTCACCACATGATCCAAATTATTGTGCCATATCTCAAGGAGTTTCTGCACATGAAGAGTAAGAATCTGATGAGGAGCAGCTTTATGATGATCAAGGATGTGGAATGTTTTCTTCTCATGTTCTAAGTGACATAGATTCTGCTGAGGAGGATGAGAATCAGGATGTTCTCAGTTCCCAAACTAGAAATGAATCATATCATCAACAAGTTTTTTTAGATGATAAAGATAGTGAACCTAACAACATCTAGTGTAATGTTCAAAAGAATGAAGAAACAATTACTTTAAGGAGGCCTTCTGATGAGGAGATTACATTGATAATAGCCAATTTGATCACATAAGAAAAATCAAATTACAATTTGAGAAATAGAGTTGTTGGTGATTCAAATCAGAAGCTAGCTGGAATTTTCATCAAGAAAGTAGATAAGGATGTGAAAGTATCATAGGATAAGAATAAGGATGCTATTCCCATTGATAAAGTTAAAATTAAGAAGAATGCTAAGCCAAACATTATTTACAAGGTGAAATCTAAACCTAAAGTAGAAGTTGTCCCAGATATGCATAAAGAAAATGAGGTCCAAAATAAAAAGACTGCAGATATATCCACACTAGATGCTGTTAAAGAAATTGCAAATTTCAAGCTAGATGTATCTGATTCAAGGTATGTTCCAATTGATATGAGTAAGTCGTTATCTCAGATTACTATCAAAGTTCCATTGTTGGAGATGATGAGAATTGAGGAACATAAAGAGAAGGCCCTAGATTGGGTAAATGGTGTAATACATGTAGATCCTCAAAAGGGAGAAAGACTTGAGAAACAAATAACAAATATCAATAATGAAGAGGGAGATTGTAATGATAAGATTGTTTCTAAAATTCCTCAGATATATTTGGACACAAATGTTGTTAGTACTATAGCAGGAATAGTGGATCCATTTTTCTTGACTTTGCAAATAAATGGAAAATTATTAAAGAACTGTATGATTGATTCAGGAGCATCAAGCACTGTTATGCCTAGTGAAATTATGAAATCTTTGGGATTAAAGGTGGACACAACACATGGTAGATATCAAGCAATGGTTTCAAGAGAAATACTAGTTGTTGGTACTATTAAGGCTTTGCCTTATAGATTGGCTGCATATCCCAACAAACAGTTGACCATGAGTGTCTTGGTAGTAGATATTCCTCCCCAATATGGGATGTTGCTATCAAGAAAATGGAGTGCTTCAATGGGGGGCAGCATACAGTGTGACTTATCATTTGCCACTTTTAATTTTGAAGGAAAAAACATCAAAATCACTAGGGAGTCTAGAACTCTACATATGATTGAGGAAGAAGAACAGGACAACATGAATTGTTTCCTTGATACTGACATTAACGCCTTTAAGGTCCAAAATAAGGAAGTAGAGGAAGGTGTTGAGCTTTCCAAAAATCAGAAAACCAAAAGGGATGGATTGACCTTGATAGTCTCTGGACCATGTACTTTGATGGAGCAAATATCAAAGAAGGATCTAGAGTTGGAATCCTGCTCATATCCCCAAATGGTAAAACTTTCAAGTTCTCATTCACTTTGATGTTTTCATGAAAAAACAATGTTGTAGAATATGAGGCTTTGTTAATTGGTCTCAAATTAGCATCAAGGCATAGTATAAAATGTTTGAAAGTTATAGGTGATTATGAGTTGGTCATATCCCAAATTAGATCAAAATATGCCTCCAAGAATAAGAAATTGAAGCAATACAGGAATGCAATATGGGATAAAATTGAAAGCTTTAGTGCTTTTAATATTTGTTGGATAGAAAGGAGTCAGAATAGGATGTCAAATATCTTGGCTAATATAGCCCTTAAACCAGAGGATGTAACATTTGCAGATGTTTCTAAAATTGAAATACAAGCCAGGCCTTCCATTCATGACAATTTAGATAATTGGCAAGTCTTTTCTGATGACCAAGATGTATTGAGGTTTCTCCATTATGAATCTCACTTTGGTGATAAAGAAATGGATTTCAGTACATATGTTGACACAGTGGATGGTAAAGATGTTATCTTTGGAAATGAGGTTTTGCAATTGAAATCCAACAAGGTCCCTAAAGGATTAGTTGCTCTTGAGAGGGCATTTGACAATAAGGATAAAGCTTTTTCTGCCAATAATAATAAAGTCAATGAGCTTGAAGAGATAAATTTGGGTATTGAGGTAGCCCCCAAGAAAGTTTATATAGGTAGGTCTCTCTCTCCAAGGACTAGAAAAAATTTGATTGACCTTCTCAAAAAATTTAGGCATGTTTTTGCCTGGTCTTATGAAGACCTTAAAGCTTATAGAGAAGACCTTTTCCAACATGAGATCCCACTTAAAGATGGTACAAAACCTTTTTAGACAAAAGTTGAGGTCTGTTAACCCAACATTGGCACCTAAAATGTAGAGTGAACTCAAGAAGATGATGGATGCTAGAATAATTAAGCCAATCAGGCATTCTACTTGGGTTACAAATTTAGTACCTATTAGAAAAAAGAATGGTGATATCAGATTATGTGTAGATTTTAGGAATCTTAACGTAAATTCTCTGAAAGATAACTATGGGTTACCAAACATGGAGAACATGTTGCAAAAGGTCACTAGATCAGAATTGATGTCCATGATGGATGGCTTTTTTGGTTACAATCAAGTTATGGTCAAAGACATAGAACAATTCAAAAGTGCATTTACAACTCCATGGGGAACATATGTTTATGTAAGGATGCCATTTGGGTTGACTAATGCAGGTGCTACTTTCCAGAGGGCTATGGATGTAGCCTTTGCAAACTTTATTGATAAATTTATGGTGGTTTACTAGGATGATTTGACAACCTTTTTAGCAAAAGAAGAAAAAAATTGCCAACATCTTGAGAAAATTTTTATCAGAGCATTGGAATATGGGGTTTCTTTGAACCCCAAAAAGTGTGCATTTGGTGTGACAGAAGGAAAAATTTTAGGGCACATTGTTTCAAAGGATGGTGTGAGAATAGACCCTAAAAGAGTGGAGGCTATTGAAAAATTAACCTTACCAAAGAGCATCAAGGGAATTTAGTCCTTTTTAGGACAAGTTAACTTTTTAAGAAGGTTTATTACAAACTTTGTAGAAATTAGTATTCCCATTTCAAAGATGTTGAAGAAAGGAGAAAAAGTTGAGTGGAATACTAAAGCAGTATAAGCTTTCAATGATATTAAGAAGGCCATATAGCATGCCCCAATCTTGAAAACACCAAATTATAGCAAACCCATGCAAATCTTTTCTTTTGCATCTGCCCATACTATTGCTGCAGTATTGTTACAAAAGAATGTTGATGGTTTTGAACAACCTATTTCTTTTTTTAGTAAGACTTTGCAGGTAGCAAAATTAAATTATGACATTGTTGAGAAACAAGCTTATGCCTTGGTAAAGGCTAATAAAACTTCCATATTATATTTGGTGGGAGATACAGTGATTGCATATGTACCAAGTGCAGTAGTTAAGGACATCTTGGTTCAACAAGAAGTTTCAGGAAGGAGACGTAGATGGATTAATAGAATCCAAGAGTTTAATATTGATATTCATATTACAAAATTGGTAAGAGGTTTAGACGTAGTAAAATTGATGGCCCAGAGAAATCTAAATGCAAATCAGATAAATGCTTTGGAGGAAGATCAAAGGCCTTATATTTGTAATATGGATTGTTGTGAATGGTACAAGGATATTGTCCAATATCTACAAAAGATGGTTTTACCTCTTGAATTGGATGATAATAAAAGAAGAACTATAAAAATCCAATCCTTGAGGTATGAAATTATAAATGGAGAATTATGGTGGAAAAGTAAAGGAGTTCTACTTATATGTGTAAATCAAGAAAAAGAAGAACTTTTGATGAATGAAATGCATAATGGAGTTTGTGGAGGACATTACATGGCAAAAACAACAGCCCACAAGATTATCAGGGTAGGTTTTTGGTGGCCTTCACTTTTTAAAGATTCTCATCAATTTTAAAAAAAGTGTGATCCCTATCAAAGATTTGTAGGGAAATTAAAGTTCAGAGGGATTCTCTCTCTCAAACCTATCTCTGTTCAAGCTCCTTTCTAGAAGTGGGTTATGGATTTCATTGGTGAGATTCCAAATAAGTCCAGTGGTGGACATTCTTACATCTTGGTAGAAACTTATTATTTTACCAAGTGGGTAGAGGTACTCCCTACTAGAAGAGAAACTAGTAAGGTGGTAACATAATTTATGATGCAAAATATCTTGACAAGATTTGGTTGCCCAGAAACTATTGTAGTTGACAATGCATTGTGTTTTAGGTTAGAGGAATTTGTTGACTTTTGCAGTCACAATAGTATCAAAATTTCTTATAATTCTGCTTATCATCCATGAGGTAATAATCAGGTGGAATCTAGTAATAAAATTTTGATTAAGATTCTAAAGAGAGTTCTAGATAAAAATACGAAGGCCTGGGACTCCAAGTTATTAGAAGCCCTGTGGGCTGATAGAGTTACAGTCAAGAAAGCAATAGGGTGTGCCCCTTTTGACTTAGTTTATGGAATTAATGCAAGATTGCCCTAGAATAATTTTCTATAGATGTACCAATTCATTCAGACATATTATGATGATGTAGAAGAAGACATGACAATTAGAATGAATGATCTAATTCAATTGAATGAGACAAGAAATGATTCACATGATAGAAACCAGAAGTTGCAGGCTCAATGCAAGGTTTTATATGATAAGAGGACTACTCAGAGAAATTTTGTCAAAGGTGACATGGTCCTAATGTGGAATGCTAGACTTGAAGACAAAGGAAAGCATGGGAAGTTTGATCCCATTTGGTTAGGTCCATATATTGTTGAAGAAAACTGGGGTCTAGATTCTTATATTTCGAAGAATTTAACAGGAGATTTTTTGGAGTTACTAGTACATGGCCAATTATTGAAGTTCTATTTTTTCTGAGTCTCTAGAGGTCTCTATACAGGTTTGGTTGTAAATTCTTGTATATGTTTCTTTGTTTTAAGCTCAAAGTTTTGTTTTGGTCTATTGTACTAGGAGATTCTGTAATTCTTGTTCAAATTGGCATTTAATCATCCTTAGAAAGAGCCACTATTGGTGCATGTGAAAATTTCCATGGTTCTATGCTCATTTTCATGGCCTCTGTAGTGTTTTTGCCCTTCTCTGGCTAAAACCCTAAAGAAAAATTCAAAAACTAGTTGTTTGTGAAAAAATACCCTAGTCTTGCCCTGGCCTCATTCTATTTGTGCGTTACTTTTTGAATCACTTAAAAATATCTATAATGCATGTGTTTAAATTTTTACCCAACAGCCTTTATTTTTCCCTAAGTCTTCAAGCGCCTAGCTTAAATCTTTCCTAAGTCTGGTGCTTTGATATTTCCTAATGTTTCTAGCTTAAGTCTTCCTGGGCCTGGCTCTAACACCATTTTGATCTGGTGATGGGTGTAAGATCTTATGCGTTGTGTCAGAGGTTTGTAAAGATGTGCTAGTGATTAATTCTCTTTCATGGAAAAGTTTTTCAATGTAATGGGTCCACATGCTAGGTGTGATGATTTGGTGTTGTTTGATTGGTCCATGTGGCACTGAGTTGTAAAGTCATCAGTGGGGCCCAATAGCTTGTGGCTTCTTTTGATCTTGTGGTTGTCACATGATCGCGTGGAATCTTTTGAGGCCTTGCAATCATGTGATGACATTGATTTTTCCAACGCTCTAGGGTGACAAATAGGTGGGTCCATCTCTAGGTGTGCCTTGTCAACAATTTCTTTCTAGTCCACGAGTGTACGAATCAACTTTGTGTTAGTGGGGCTGAGCTTTTCAAAATTCAGAGTGTCTGACATGTCAGAAGATCAATAGATAGCGTAAGTTCTCAAGTGTTATTTCTGACATATGAGGTTTTAAGACTGACCGTAGATTTCATCTCAGGAGGGCCCAGTCTCTTGTCTAAGGTTTTAGCGGAGCGGATAAACATTTTGATGGTTCTGATTAATCTTTAATGTTTTCACTAGTTCATAGAGTATTTTGGCCAGGTTCTAAATCTTTTCCTAATTCAGTGAATGTTTGTTCACTGAATCTCTAAATAAATGGTAGAGTTTCAAATCTTTTTGCGAATTTGCGGAAAGTCTTTGGTCACCAGTTTGCTAGATAAAGTGGGCCCTCAAATTTTTCAATGCATTCACCAGTTCTCAAGAAGAAACCAAGGGTTAAGTAAGGATTTCCTAATTCAGTGAATGTAGTCATTCGCTGAATCGTTTGATCTAACTAGAGTTAAGAGATGTATTTGGTGAATGAAATTTTTCATGCAGTCGCGTATTCACCAAATGAATCAAAAGGTTAAGGGTTATCTGAGAATAGTGGGACTGTCTAATGATTCATTACTAAGGTGTTATATTATGATTGGATGAGCTCGAAAATAATGCAGACACGTTAGTGGGCCTGGAAGATTCTAAGTGATGACAAGATGGAAAATCAAATGGTTGGCATATCTTCGCATAGAATTTTATGAGGCTATGCGATCTTACGCCCACCGTGTGATCAAAGGCTTAAGAAAAGTGGGTCTGGTATGCCATTTGATCGCTGACATGCTCCTTTCTAATTGGTCAAGAGTTTTGTAAGGTGGTGATGGACTTTTAAAAGGTTTGTTGACTGTTGAAAGATTATTGCGAGCCGCCCGATCTACCAAGAATGAAATGCATCAATGGTCATGTTTTAAACTATAGCCAGTTACCATTTTTATTTTGAATTCAAATATCCTACAAGGTTTTGCTAGGGTTTTTGAACCAGTCGGTCACATAAAGTGTGAAGGTGGCCAAAAATTTATTGATCTAGGACATTTTGCAATTGGAAAAGAAATATCGATAGCATGAAGTGTTGCATTTTGATTTGTTTCTAGTTTTCTCTTGCTAGGAAGTTATTAGAATTAGAAATATCAGTTGAATAGTGAGATATTTAGAATAAATTTGTAAAAAGAAGAGCCGAGGATAGTATACAAGATAAAAATCAAGGCAATTCATGCAAATATCTGATATGTTTCAGTTTCATATTTATTGTAAACCCTTAGGGGTAGTTGTAAGATATTTTTTGTAAAACCCTAGAGTGATCGGATGCTTCTGGCATTGCTTGTATAAGTGAATTTTTCATGATCATTCAAAGGAGATAGAGAGTTTAGGTGTTAACAAGATAGAATTTCTGAAACCCTAGCACTTTGTCAAGGATTTTAAGCTTTGTATCAATTTGATCAAACAATAGAGAAGATATACAGGGTGCTGCTATTTATCATGCAAGCTTTGTTTTTAGGGTGTACTAAATGCACATGGTGAAAGGTTATACTTAATATAAACTTTAGATCTTTTATCTCTCCTTTATTTTATGTTGTTTATTTATAAATCTTTTCATAAGGTTTATGTGTATATGTTGTTGCTTTGAGTTCCAACCTAGGGTTAGATTAAATATTGCTCAAAGTGGGACATGTGTTCATGGGATTCATATGAAGGATTACCATAAGTAGTAAAGAGTTCTGATATTTGTGTTTATGTCTAAAGACCAGTCAAAGACATCATTGTACTCATTTTATTCTTTAACTCTATTGCCCAATGAACAAGGCATTGGCTTGTATTTTCCTATCTTTGTGTTGAGAGAATTGGCTCAAACCTTGTAATCCCAAATTATTCAAATCATTACCAGTATTTTAAGTTTTAGTTCATGCATATTGTGTAGGGATTGTAGCCAAGTGATATAATTCAAGATTATTGATTCCTTGAAGAGAAAATCAATAGGTTATTCTTGCTTGAGGTTTACTCACAAAAAGAAGAATGAACATCATAAGACCACTGTATTATGCTTGTAGATTCATAGTTTTCATTATCATACTTTTCCTTGGGATATTATGGACTATCTGTAGAGTGATAATGAGCTATTGAACCAATTCATTAGATTAGAAGCATAGTAGTGAAGACATAATCCACATATCACAAGCTTACTTGAAATATAGTAACTCATTTATGGGAAATACCTACCTGAGTACTATGGAGCTCAAAGAAGAAGGAGGATCTTATCCAATCCTCATCAATTAGGCTTATCTTGCAAACTTAGGGCCCTATTCCATTAAAACCAAGTCCATAATTTGCTAAGTTTGACCATACAAGATTAATCCCTAACAGAATCTATGTTCATGTAGGAAGATTCTATTGGAATTAGGAGAGATGGGGTACTGAGAGGGGAGGGGTGAATCAGTTCCCACAAAAACTTTAACACTTCAACCTTTTAGATCTGAACTAGTAAATAATGTAACCTTCCAAAATAACTTGTATCAAATGTATATATCATTCATTATTTTAACTTGAAAAAGTAGAGAACATGAAATCAAGAATATAAAAATCCCATAACACAAGTATTTTGGTAATGCAAAACAATTGTTAGAAGGTAAAAATTGTGGTAGGGATGACACCCACAAATTCTTCACTACTGTAGATAGAAAAGGTTTTCCTATTAGGGCTACAAGTTTTGATCACTTCTAGTGGTCTTACCCTATTATGAGTAACATGTTAGATCAACTAGATCTACCTAGTTATAGGTTTTTAACAACACTAATGAAGTATGCACTCAGTTAAGAGATTTACAAAAGATTGTCAAGTCTACTCTGCCAAGAGATTTAACCAAAACTCTATTAAAATTGTTAGAAAGAAATAGGAAACTATCTACTAAATGATAACATGATTGTCTAATATAGATCAATAAAATATTGATAAAATATCACCTCTACTATGATGAATCTCTGCTCTGAACTACTCGGTAAGCTTGCTCTGATTCTGCTTAATCTGATAAACTTGTAAATTTTGTTTTGCTCTATCAACTGATAACCTTGAAGGTTAGCTATAACTTCAAGTGCTTCTCCATTCATACATCAGTTCATACCAAAAATGATACTAACATACAATTATATAGCATACTGCTTTATGCTTCTCAACAAAATTAGGTTTACAATTCTTAGACAAAACCCTAAGATGTATGGTGTACAAAAATGACCTAGATCAAAATATTACATAAGATATACATTACATCAAATGAATATTACCAATAAAGTCTCCTTGATCTTGGTAAAATGTTTTTTGATCTATTGTAACTATTTTCATAGAGGAATGTGCCATTCCTAATTACTATGCAATTTCTTATGATCCTTGGTAAATACTGTTTAAACTACTTGGTGTTCATTCTAATGCCCATTGTTTACTATCACTCGGTATCAGTGTCTCATGCTTGGTAAATTGACTGATGCTCTGTGTATACACTTTAACCAACTATCCTATTTTTCTTGTAGTTACTGACTGGCTTAGTTTAAGTAACTGACTTCCTTTGATACTAATGACAACTTTAAATGCTCAATAGAGATAACAATCTCCCACTTTGGCATTAGTATAAAAAATTGAACGTATATAGACAAAATTTCTATATATAACTTATATCTCTTCCATATAAATATATTCTTATCAAAATTTCTATATACTCCCCCTTGGTGCATGCTCCCGATAATGTGTAGTATACTTAGCAAAAAACTTACTTATTTGGCATATACATTACTTCCCCGCTTTTGATAATAATGCCAAATACAAAAATGTGCTGATGGGTTTTCTTTAGAGATGCTAAGAGGTTTTACCATTCCTCTTTCAAGTTGGTGAGAGCAATGTGCTCAAGACCGACTTGTGCATGCATGTCAAAGATGTTGTCTAACACATAAATTTCTAGTGTTGCAACAAGCTATTGTGCCTTGACAATATGTTTCTCAAAAAAAATTAGGTGTGGAAGGAGTTCTGTCTACAACTCAATGATCCACTCTTCTTGCTTCTTAAGATCTTCTATCAACTACCAAAGTTCTTGAACTCTGATTATATGCTTTGAGAAATCTTGTGGCTTGGTTGTAGCTGCATTGACACTAACTATAATTTCATTTTCAAGTGATTTTATCTTTTCACTGATCTTAGTAGTGAATGATCTGATAGTGGATACCTTTACCAATATTTGACATATGGAATGAGTAATAGACTAAATCTTAGTTATTACCTCTATAAGCTTTACCTTGTTCATTGCCACTTCTTGGCTAATTCTCTCGACAAGTTTGTATTGAATCTTGGATTCTTCCCTCTCTTCAATTTTCTTGTCAACATCATTGTCTAGGGCATTTATCTTCTTAGTAAGTATAGCAAGTTAATCTATAATAGGGGTATCTTCATCAATGTTCACTTTAGGTACTATCTATTGTAGGGTATCCCTAACATCTATTAATATTTATTTTTGCTTAGTCTCTTGCTTCAACTTCTCTTGTACTAATTTTCTTGTACATACATCCCCATATTTTCTCAATTCCTTGGGGCTAAGCGTCCTCGGGTCACACTCTAGTATTATAGTCACTTCATCTAGAGTGACTAGCCCTTTTCCTTTACTCTTCTTCTTTTTCTTTGTAGGCTCTTTTACTATGATGAAAATAGAATTTTCATCTATTACCCTTGGTATATTATGTCTAGCAGACACATTATCATCCTTTTTCTTCTCATTAGTAACCTATGTGTCAGTAGATTGAGTTGGAGCCTCTGAACTTGTGTCTAGTGGGGTTGTCTCTGTAGAATTTGGCTCTTCCTTATTCTCTATTTCTGATTTGTTGGCCTCTGTCTCTTCCAACTTGTTTATCTTAGCATGAGGTTCTTGGCTTGGTTCCTCAGTTGTGTCTTGTGGTTTCTTGGGGATAGAGGCTTTGGGTTGTTCCTTTGATAAAATTTCAATAGCTTCAGCTAAAAGTGGAAGCTCACTCGGTAAAGATGTGATTGCATATTTAGTAAATGGTGTATCATCTTATGCATGTGTATCTTTAACATTCACATCCTCATCATTATCCCTTTCATCAGGATCACCATTGGTGATGTCCTCAATGAGTACAACATAGTCATTTTTATCTTGGATCTGGATCTCTACAAGATCTAGTGCATACTATGAACTACCATGAATCTCTTACACAACTATTGTATCAATTACCTTGGTAACTGATATATCTTCTTCTTGATTCTTTTGTACAGTATCATCTCCAATAAAAATTCCTTTTCCTTTAGACTCGAGTCTCTTCTTAGACAAATTCTGAAAAGAAATTTTCTCTGACTATTCCTTGATAGAAAGAATAGATGTCTAGATAAGTTGACCTGACTCATCAAGATATGCAAGGTTCTCATCTAGTACTTGCATAACTTGATTTTTGATTGGAAACTTTTCACTGATGATTCCATAAGTTCTTTTATCTCCTCCATACATAGATTTTCTACTTCCGAAGCTAGGAGTTATTCTCTCATCTTCTTCTCAGTTTCCAGTGCATAGGTCCATTTCTAGTTTATTCTTTCTTCTAGTGCAACTGGGAGTTGTGGACTAAACTCTATTGGAACTCTTTTGAAAGGTATCATCATGTGGATGACAAATTCCTTTATTTTATTTTGATCTTAATTTGACATTTTGTCAAATCTTATAGGTTTCAGGTCTGAGATGTCTTTATTCTCCAATATGTCATCAATGACATCATCAATTGAATGTTTCATTTTACTGACAATCTTGAATTGTCATTTACTCTTTTCTTCCTCTTTATCCTCTAAATATTCCTTGCCTCTTATTAATTTTCTTCTGTTCTTTGGTGGTTCTGCTACCTTCTTTGATCCTTTCTTAACATAGGTCTTTATTGGTGTGGTGGCTTTTCTCTTTGTAACTTTTATTGCTACCGTCATCTTTGATGGTGATGTTGCAGTAGAAAAACTTGTGCATGCACCTGTCTATGCTTGCAACTACTTCTTTTTATTAGGGGTAGGAGGAACCGGTGTGGGATCTTACTTTTTTTTAGTCTTGGTCTCATTACTATCATAATGCTGTTAGAATAACTAAGAGGGGGGGGGGGTGAATCAATTATCCAGTGTCCCACAACAAAATTTATAATTCAAATCAAAATCTTCAATTTCTGTTCCTTAGTAAAAAAAATACATTCACTATCTGTGCTTTTACCCATTACTAGTCTTAATACTTTTAACTATTACTGATCAAATCTAACATGCAATATGCAAAGTATGATAACAAACAAAGTATCACAATCAACACATAACAAAAGAGATTTAACATGGAAACCCTGTAAAGTGAAAAACCACTTGGGACTGGCAACCCAAAAATTGTTCACTCTTTTGAAGTGAGGTTGGTAAAGACCCAACCTTGTTAAAGGTTACAAACACACTGTTAGATGTGACCTTGTTAGAGGATTTTAGACTAGAAGTTATCATCCAACCAGCATTCACTATGGGGTTGATAGGATAACAATGTTCATTCTATGAATGATACATCATAAGACTTTCAGAGTCTACTCGGTTAAGAGATTTTGACTATTTACAATGGTTAAATATGAAACAATAGATGATCTTCCCTAATACAACTTCAATTGCAAATTATAGACCAATATTTAGCTCATACAAATCTTTCTGATCAATAATTCACTTAAGATTCAACACTATATCAACTTACTATATGTCGGTAATAACTCTCTATAGCTTGGTAACTATTCTAAAACTTGGTTCTTCCTAACCAGTATGATTAGAATGCATGAAAAATTCTTCACATGATAAACCTATAGTATATTCTTCTTTCGGGCCTCCTCTTTCTCTCTCTTTTTTATAATGAAACCCTAGTGTCTTATATAGATGAATAAATCATTTTATTTTTGTCCATCAGATTTTTCCACTTAATCACCTTCATTGATTTTTCTTCTTCCATCTTTCTTGGTTGATGTGTCAATAACTTGTTTCAATCTGCTTCTTTAGATCTTCCTTTAATTATGTTAGCCATCGATCTTCATAACAAACTTTATTTGTTACCACTAAAATCAAGGTACTTTATAGCTCATCAATCTTATCAGCTAAACTATTCATTTAATTCATTCTATTCTACTCAGTTAACAAAGAAATGTGCCAGTGAACACACGCTTGGTTAACACTACACTTAGCATACACTATAGTTCGTCAGTGTATACTACAAAATGCTTCATTTACCGACAATATTGCTTTGTGTCTTTTAGCTCAATTCTTCATTATAGATGAATATAGCATAATAAAGTCAATATCATACAATCATAGACTCATCAAAAAGTTACTCAATGTGTTCCTTCTCCTCATCTAACATGGACATCTTTTCTGATGTAGATTTCTCTATTCTTCATCTCTTTCACCTTTCTTTAGATGTATCGGTATAGTTTCTTACAAGATAAGTACTGTGAAGCTAGTTGACATCAATGAAAATATAATATTGATTTAATCATACTACATATCTAATCATAAAATCCTTAGTGATCTTTAATCATAGATTCTTTAATTAGATTCCAACAATCTCTCCCTTTGGCATTGATGGCAACTCAAGGAATATGAAATATACCATACACATAGAAAACATATATTCTACAAATTTTGTAAAAAAATGCTCATACAAGCTCTCCCTAGCTTAATATGTTTAATCACTATGTTACTGAACGTTTGTAATGCTATAATGTCAATCATCAGATATGCTCAATTTTCTTGCTTCTATTCTTTGTAACTGCTCTTTAATGTTTTGTCTCTCACTTAGATAGTTCTCCATTGGTATCAGTGCATGCTCCTTATCTTTTTCATATTGTTTATCTCTCCCTTTGACAACAATGCCAAATAGACAAATAAACAAAGAGTTTTGTCTTCCTCTATATCTCTATATACTGATATCTCAATTGGTTTCAGTTCTTCAAACTTAATCACAACCTTGAACTTGATTCAAAGTGTGAGCTATGCTACATTAACATGTGTGATCTTATAATAATGGTAGGCTGATGCAACATCTAGATCACCTTAGTGACCAATAGATAGGGGACAGACCCCAAGTCTAGTCCTTAGGAATTCAAAAGTATCCTTTGGTAGAGGCTTTGTAAAGATATCTGCAAGTTATTCTTTAGATGTGACAAATTCCAGTTTTACTTTCTTCTCTTGCACTTGTTCTCTTAAGTAATGGTACTTAATAGATATATGATTTGTCTTAAAGTGCATCATAGGATTCTTTGAAATGTTTATGACACTAGTGTTGTCACAATACATAATCACTCTATTAGTGATTACCTCATTCATCCCTTCCAACACTTACTTAATGTAGGCAATGTTTAAATAGTTAGTAGCAGTAGCAACATATTTTGCTTTAGCTATAGATTGAGAAATACAAGCCTACTTTTTACTTGTCCATGTTACAAGTCTTTCACCAAAGAAAAATGCTCCTCCAATGGTGCTTTTTCTGTCATCCACATTTCTAGCCCAATCAACATCAGTGTATACCTTTAGTTCAAACTTTCCTTCCCTAGGGTACCATAATCCATAGTTCTCTATTTTCTTTATGTATCTTAAGATTATTTTAGTAGCACTCTTGTGTGATTCTCTAGGGTTAGTAGAGAATCTAACAACAATTCCTACATCATGTGCTATATCAGGTGTGTTGTGAACTACATACATTAGCTTACCAATAATGGATTAGTAAAGTGTCTAGTTTACCTCTATAGTTTCATCTTCCTTTGTCAATCTAGATCTAGTAGTCATCGGTGTTCCCATAGGTCTTTGTTTTCTGGATCAACAAATGATTTACACACATGATCTGAACCTCCAAAAATGATATCATCTACAAATATTTCAGCAATGATAATAGTTTCATTAGTGTTACCTTTCATATACAGAGTGTTTTTTTCACTTGTTCTAACAAATACAATAATTAACAAGTAAGTATGCAATCTTTCATACCAAGCTCTCGGTGCTTTCTTCAAACCATACAAAGCTTTATGTAATCTATATACCATGTCTTTGTTGTATGGATCAACAAATCCTTCAGGTTGTTATATGTAGACCTCTTCTTCAAGTATACCATTTTGAAAAGTTGACTTCACATCCATTTGATAGACTTTGAATTTCTTGTGAGTAGCATATCCAAGTAGCATTCTAACTCCTTCCAATCTAGCAACAGGTACAAATGTTTCACCATAGTCAATGCCTTCTTCCTGTGCATAACCCTTGCATACGAATCTTTCTTTGTTTCTTGTGACTCCACCATTTTCATTTAGTTTGTTCCTGAATATCCACTTAGTACCGATAACATTCTTGTCATTTGGTGGGGGTACTAAGGACCAAGTTTTATTCTTTTCTATTTTCTCTATTTCTTCCTTCATTGCATTAACCCATTCTTCATTTTCTAATGCAATTTTCACAGTTTTTGGTTCAAATTCACAAACTAGACATGTACCTTGTCTTGTTTTGCTCCTAGTTTGCATTCTAGCATGTCTATCTCCAATTATTTGTGTCTCAGGATGATGTCTTAAAAAAAAACTAGCTAGGACTCGATTTCTTCTTTCTTGTTCATCCTGTTTAGGTTTATTTCTTTTCTTGGTAGCTCCATCTTGTTCATTGGTTTGTGTTGTCTATTGTTTTGCATTGTTTTCCTATTGATTGTTAACATAGTCTATTGCGTCGGTAAATACTCTGGATATTCAATGTAAGTGAATTTACCATAGTCTTCTGATTCCTTTGTACTTTCCTCTGTGTTCTTTTCATCAAACTCATCAAAATGAATATTAGTACTTTTAATTATCTTATTTACATTTATATGATTTACTTGTAGAGGAATAACCTAAAAATATCCCGTCATCTCCTTTTGAGTCAAAATTTCCTTTTCTTTCATCTTTCAAGATAAAGCATTTACTTCCAAAAATCCTCAAATAATTTATAGTAGGTTTGTGTCCAAACCATAGCTCATAAGGTGTTCGATTGGTATCCTTCTTCAATTGTACTTGGTTAAGGACATATACAACTATAC
The DNA here is from genome assembly GCA_027943335.1 of Chamaecyparis obtusa. Classification (NCBI taxonomy): domain Eukaryota; kingdom Viridiplantae; phylum Streptophyta; class Pinopsida; order Cupressales; family Cupressaceae; genus Chamaecyparis; species Chamaecyparis obtusa. The sequence goes on from BSBK01008509.1 coordinate 887,099, forward strand.
TAATAGCTTCCCTCCAATATATCTGAGAAACATTCTTCTATATCATCAATGTTCTAGCATAGTCAATTATTGACCTATTCCTTCTTTCAGCAATGCCATTTTTCTAAGGTGTTCTTGGTGCAGAGACCTATCTTTTGATTCCATACTCATTACAGAAGTTAGTAAATTCATCAGAGGTAAATTCACCTCGTCTATCAGATCTTAAGCATTTTATTTCTTTTCTAGTCTCTTTTTCTACCTTAGCCTTATACCATTTGAACATTTTAAAAACTTCATATTTCTCCTTCAAGAACATAAGAGTCATCAGTCTGGCATAATAATCAACAAAACAAATAAAATATCTATCACCATAATAACTCTAAGTTATCATAGGACCACATAGGTCGGTATGAACTAACTCAAGTATCTTCTTTGTTGATTAGTCTTTGCTTTTGAAACTAGACTTGGTCATCTTACCTTTCTAACATTCATGACACATGGCATGATTAGGTTTTGACAAGTTGGAAAATCCTCTAACTATTTTCTTTTTACTAATCTTGATCATGTTGTCAAAGTTTACATGGCATAACCTTTTGTGCCACAACCAAGAATCTTCATCCTTTATTAACAAACAAGAAGACTGATCCATATCAAGATAGAATAAATTACCTCTAGATTGTGTACCAGTACCAACAAGTCTCCCTTCTTGATCATAGATCTTCACCTTTTAGCTCTCAAAAGCTAGTCAGTGGCTTGAATTGTTTAGTTGTGCCACACTTAACAAGTTATAGTTCAGTCCATCTACCTAGTATACATTTTCACATTTTATCCTATTATTGATCATGAGTGAACCTTTACCTCTTACCATACAAGGTACATCATTTCCCATTCTCACAGATCGTCCATTGTATTCTATAAGCTAATCAAAATTTTCTACATCACCGGTCATATGATGTGTACAACCAATGTCTATGATCCATGTATCATTTTTGCTTACTTTAGAGATCAGTGTTGTCTCTTCACATTTCTCTTCTTCTTCTTAATCATCTTTCATAACAACAAATACAACTTTTATATCATCATCAGAATCAGATTCATTTTCAATATCTTTGACTATGTAATGTACCTTTTTTCCTTTATCATCTTGGTTGTCTCTATTGTTGTGTTAGTAGCCTTTGTTAACTCTTCTCCCATAGCTTCCATCAGATCCGTCTTTGGATCTATCATTATCTTTCTTCTATGGACACCTAGTAGCATGTTGGATACAATTGTCTGAAGGAGATTGTTGGATTAATTATGTGTTGTCTTTGATGTCACACAAATGTCATATAAATTATCATTCTTAGTGTCTACTAAGCTCAATTAGTTAGCAAGGTGGTTCTCAGTGTCTACCGAGCTCAGTTGGTCAGTAAGGCGGTTCTCAGTGTCTATCGAGCTCAGTTGGTCAGCAAGGTGGTTCTCAGTGTCTATCAAGCTTAGTCGATTAGCAAGGCAGTTTTCAGTGTCTACTGAGACCTCTCGGGTGTCAAAAGAGAATATGATAGAAAATAGTGTTAACCGAGCTTCCTTGGTTATCAAAGGAAAGTTAGTGGTTACCGAGCTCACTCAGTCTCTGAAGGATGTTACAGAATTCACTTTGGTTACCGAGTTCACTCAGTCAACGAAGGAAATCTTTTCAGGATTAATGTTTACTAAGCAAGGTCATCCCATCAAAAGATTTTGTTAATAAAGTTTTTTTATCCTAGCTGACTATTGTAATGATTGTTAGTGCCGACTTGACAATCTAAATGATTAATCTGAATGGTATATATATAGAAGGTCAAGTGGTGAATTGTGAATGTATGAGTGTGAAGAATAATACACAAATGTGGAAGTTTGTGAGTGATCATGCAAAATCATTTTGAAGAAAGGTGTGTGTGAATTTTGAAGGATGGTTAGATATCCTTGAGGAGCAGCAAAGATTTATTTGATTAGGAAGGATCTAGTGAAGCAAAATAGAGATATGTAATTAGCAATTTAGTTGCATCTTAACCAGGTCATTTCATTGCTCTTACAATTGTAGTAGTGATTTCAAAATCTCTTAACCAAGTTGGTTTAACAGCCATTTTGTAAATCCTCTAACAAGGTGACAGTTCTATTGAATTGTTTCAAAAGACCTCTTACAAGGCCACTCCTAACAGGGTGATTAAATCCTCTAACAAGGTCGCACTTAACAGTGTGTTTTGTAACCTTTTACCGGGTTGGCTCCTAACAGGGCATCACTTTAGAAGAGTGAAAAGCAGTAACTAGTTACATTGGTCATTTTTCCCATATTGGGTTTCCATGTTAAATTTGGTGTCTCTTGTGTTCATGTTATTTTCTTTATTCATGTATGTTAATCACTGGTGAATGCTTAAGAAAAGTTATAATTAATACTCACTGCAAAGACTGAGATTCATCATTTTTGTGTATGTTTACCAAGTGGCAACAGTAAATGATTTAATAGGACATCAAAGGGATCAGTGGTAATATTTTTTGGTTAACTGATTCACCCCCCCCCCTGTCAGTTACTGCATCTATATTTCCAACAATTGGTATCAGAGCTTTTGGTGCTTGTAGGAAGGGTTTCAAGGACCTAAGCTAAAGATTAGGATGTCTTACAAGAGAGAAATTCCAAGGCTTAACAGAGATAAATTGTCAGCATGACAAGGTCTCATGAGACTTCATTTGGCTTCCATTGGTGATTTAGGATGCAAATATATTGATCAAGAATATACAGTTCCTACTGGCACATTAACTATTGAAGACATTATAGAGAAAAAGAACCATAACACCATGTTGATAGACATTGCATTAGCTCTTACCTATGAATAATTTTATGAGATCAAATACTACACAACTACTCATGAAATGTGGAGCAAGCTGAAGAAAATTTATGGTGGTGATGACAATATGAAGAGAGCCAAAACAAAAAGCCTAAGAGAACAGTTTGATCAGATGAAAATGAGAGAAGATGAAAACATTGCAAAATATGTTGAAAGGATCAAGGCAAGTGTTAGTGCAATCAAAGCTTCTAGAGGAACAATTGATGATGAAACCATTATAAGTAAGATTCTTAGAACATTACTTCCTATTTATGCAATAAGAGTATCTGCTATTCAAGAAAGAAGATGTGAAGAAAATCACAATATAACTTTGGATGCCTTAGTTGGAAGATTGACAGCCTTTGAACTGGATAACTATGACAACTATGTTCCAACTTCTAAAAATATTGAATCAACCTTTGAGGCCAAAATTTCACTTAAGAAGGGCAAGAAAATCCAGTTAGAAAGTGAAGAAGAATCAGAGGAAAGTTCTTATAGTGATCTTGAAGTTATTGAAGCATTACTTGCAAAGAAATATTCTAGAGGCAGAGGAAAATACAAAGGTAAAACTCCCTTAAGCTATTTTTCATGTGAAGAAATTGGTCATATTGTAGCTAGGTGCCTAAACAGGAAAAGAAAAGATGAGAAGAAAGGTTATAGGTACAATGGTAATAAGAATTTCAAATCATTCAAGGATAAAGGTAAGAAAACATGTTTTTTGGTTAAAGATTATGATGATAGTGAAGAAGAATTTGTTTTCATTGCTGTAAAAGATGAATCTGATGATGATGAAGATGAGATGGCACTTATCTCTCATATAAGAAAAAATGACACATGGATTATAGATAGTGTATGTTCACATCATATGATTGGTGACAAAACTAAGTTTGAACACTTTGAAAACTATGATGGTGGTAGTGTAAGGTTTGGAAAGAATGAACCTTGTTGTATAAAAGGAAAGGGATGAATTTCATTAACCAAAGAACTTATATGTGATAATGCATATTGGGTTGAAGGACTAAAACATAATATTCTATGTGTAGCACAACTAATCAACATTGGATTCAAAGTTGAATTCATAAATGGCAAAGCAAGACTACTAGATGACAAAGGAAAATTGATCGGATCAGGCAAACAAACCAAAGGTAACCTATTTTATCTTGATCTTCGTGAATGCTCATGTTTTATTGCTCAAATTGAAGAAAGTTGGTTATGGCACAAAAGGTTATGTCATGTAAATTTTGATAACATGCTGAAAATAAGAAAATTCAAGAAAGTAAGAGGTATTCCTACTTTGAAGAAACCTAATGTTGGTCTATGCAAGAATTGTTAGATTGGTAAAATGGGAAAGTCTAGTTTTAAAAGTAAAAACTATCAGTCTGAAGATATTTTGGAAATTGTGCATACTGATTTATGTAGACCTATTGGAATTAAGAGCTATACTGGAGAAAAATTTTGTATTCTCTTTGTTGATGATTACTTGAGAATGATGACTGTTATGTATTTAAGAGAAAAGTCAGAAGCATTTGAGAAGTTCAAATGGTATTTGGAAAGAGTAGAAAAGGAAACAGGAAAAAGAATGAAGTGCTTGAGATCAGAAAGAGGTGGTGAATTCATCTCCCATGAATTCAATAACTTATGCATTGAAAGAAGAATCAAAAGATAGGTATTAGCTCTAAGAACTCCTGAGAAGAATGGAATAGCTAAAAGAAGGAACAGATCTATCATGGATTGTGCAAGGACTCTAATGATTGAAAAGAACATTGCTATGAAATACTGGAAGAAAGCTATCAGCATTGCAGTTCATACCTTGAATCGAGTACAGTTGAAGAAAGACACATTCAAGACTCCTTATGAGTTATGGTATGGCTATAAACCCAATGTAAGTTACCTAAAAGTATTTGATAGTAAATGTTACATCTTGAAAGAATCTAGAAAAGGAAAATTTGATGTAAAAAGTGATGAAGGAATATTTTTGGGATATTCTTGCAAAATTAAGGCATATAGATGTCTAAATTTGTCTACTCACAAAATCATAGAAAGTGCACATGTGAGAGTTGATGAGTTTGCAGAAAAGATTGAAGAAGAAAGAAAAAAGGAACCAGAGGATTACAAAAGATTTGTTTACATTGAACTTGATACATTTCCAGACACATCTGTAAATAAGGAAACTACATCTACCGAGCCCAGTACAATAACTGAGTCAGAAGAAGTTTTGACCGAGTCACAAAGAACCGAGTCTCAGTCTGAAGCTACCGAGAAAGTATCTACGAAGCCTGAGAAACCTGAACCTGAAGATGAAATTCAAGAAGATGAAAATCTAACTCATTCAAGAAGCAAGGAACCTATTTTGGCCAAGTATGTTAGGAAGCATCATACAATAGATTAGATTATTGGAAACAAATTAGATGGTACTATGACAAGAAGTAAAATAAAAGGTACATGTTTACTTGCTGATTTCAAACCTAAAAATGTCAAAGATGCATTGGAAAATGAAAGTTGGATTGAGGCTATGAATGAAGAAATAGAGAAAATAGAGAAAAATATGACATGGAATCTTGTACCTAGGCCTAAAGATAAAAATGTAATTGGGACAAAATGGGTATACAGAAATAAGTTGAATGAAGATGGCCAAGTATCAAGAAACAAAGAAAGATTGGTATGTAAAGGATATTCTCAAGAAGAAGGTATAGATTACGGAGAGACTTTTTCTCCTATTGCAAGATTATAAGGTGTAAGGACTTTACTTGCATATGCAGCACATAAAGGATTTAAGGTATATTAGATGGATAAAAAATCTGCATTTCTCAATGGTATTCTTGATGAAGAAGTCTAAATTCAGAAAACTGAAGGTTTTATTGATCTAGACAAAAGGGATATGGTCTGCAAGTTACACAAAGCATTGTATGGTCTAAAACAAGCCCCTAGAGCATGGTATGAAAGATTACATAACTATCTTACTCAGATTGATTTCAAAAGAGCTAATGATAATAGTAATTTATACATCAAAGAAGGACTAGATAACAAAATTGTTTTGGCAGAAATATTTGTGGATGATACTATGTTTACAGGGAATGATGATCAGTGCAAAGAATTTTCATAGAAAATGAACAAAGAATTTGAAATGTCTATGTTTGGTTAGATAAAATTCTTTGTTGGACTTCAGATTCAGTAGAACAAAAATGGTATCTACATTACTTAGTCTAAATATATCAGGGAAATACTTAAGAAGTTTGGTATGGAAGATTCAAAACCAATTGGTACACCCATGTGCACTAGACTGAAGCTTACCAAAGATGATGATTCAAAAGAAGTAGATCAGACCTTATACAAATCAATGATTGGAAAATTAAAGTATGTAATGCACACAAGCCCTGATATTTCCTTAGCAGTTGGTATAGTAGCAAGATTCTCAGAAAAACCTAGAGAAAATCACATGATGGAAATCAAAAGAATCTTGAGGTACTTGAGAGGAACTGAAGATTATGGCTTGTGGTATAAATTTGGAGGCAATCTAGACTTAAAAGTGTTTACTGTTGCTGGTTGGGTAGGAAACATTGATGATAGAAAGAGTACAAGTGGTGGAGCATTCTTTCTTGGAAAGAGGTTAGTATCTTGGACTAGTAAAAAGAAAAAAGACACATCCCAATCCATAGTAGAAGTAGAATATGTTGCTGTAGCAGAAAAATGCTCTAATATTGTATGGTTTAAACAGTTATTGGAAGGCATGAAGGTTGAGATCAAAGAACCAGTTGTTATGTTTTGTGATAATACAAGTGCAATAAATATTTCAAAGAATCCAGTAATGCATTCCAAAACCAAGCACATTGCTATAAAATATCACTTTGTTAGAGAATTGGTGTAGGACAAGGAAATTAGATTGGAATATGTTCATACAAAAGAACAGATTGCAGATATCTTCACCGAGCCACTACCTAAGGATGCATTCTTGTATCTAAGAGGTAAGTTAGGGGTCACTCCCCTGTCCGACATTCACTAAATAAATTTTTAGTGATGCATCAACCAGAACATGTTGAAGATCAATCAATTGATGCAGCATAGTCAAGGAATCATTGAATATGAATCAATACTTAAGGTATATTGGTATTCATCAAAAGTGTATGAGTTGTCTTTGGCATGTGTTGTCAAAGAGGGAGAGTTTTCTATCATTTCAAGAAATTTCTAAGGAGAAGAATTTGAGAAGTTAAGAGGGAGAGTTCTTAGTCAGAGAGAGAACTTTGAGGATGATGGGAATCAGAATGAAGCTAAGGATATGTTTCTTATTCTATGTTTTTTTTTGTAAAATTTCATTGTGCTATGACATGTTGTGTTGCCATCAATGCCAAAGATGAAGATTGTTGGATACAATTGTTTGAAGGAGATTATTGGAATAATTATTTGTTATCTTTGATGTCACACAAATGTCATATCAATTATCATTCTCAGTGTCTACTGAGCTCAGTCGGTCAGTAAGGTGGTTCTCAGTGTCTACTAAGCTTAGTTGGTTAGCAAGGTGGTTCTCAGTGTCTACCGAGCTCAGTCAACTAGCAAGGTGGTTCTCAGTGTCTACCGAGCTCAATTAGTCAACAAGGTAGTTTTCAATGTCTATCGAGACCTCTCAAGTGTCAAAAGAGAATATGATAGAAAATAGTGTTAACTGAGCTTCCTCGATTATCGAAGAAAAGTTAGTGGTTACCAAGCTCACTCGGTCTCCGAAGGATGTTGCAGAATTCATTGTGGGTACCGAGTTCACTTGGTCACTGAAGGAAATATTTTCAAGATTAATGTTTACTGAGCAAGGTCAGCCCATCAAAGGATTTTGTTAATAAAGTTTGTTTATCCCAGCTGACTATTGTAATGATTGTTAGTGCCGACTTGACAATCTGAATGATTAATCCGAATGGTATATATATAGAAGGTCAAGTGGTGAATTGTGAATGTATGAGTGTGAAGAATAATACGCAAATGTGGAAGTTTGTGAGCGATCATGAAAAATCATTTTGAAGAAAGGTGTGTGCAAATTTTGAAGGATGGTTAGATATCCTTGAGGAGTAGCAAAGATTTATTTGATCGGGAAGGATCTAGTGAAGCAGAATAGAGATCTGTAATCAGCAATTTAGTTGTATCTTAACTAGGTCATTTCATTGTTACTCTCTTACAATTGTAGCAGTGATTTAAAAATCTCTTAACTAAGTTGGTTTAATAGCCATTTTGTAAATCCTCTAACAAGGTGACAGTTTTATTGAATTTTTTCAAAATACCTCTTACAAGGCCCCTCCTAATAGGGTGATTAAATTCTCTAACAAGGTCGCACTTAACAGTGTGTTTTGTAACCTTTTACTGGGTTGGCTCCTAATAGGGCATCACTTCAGAAGAGTGAAAAGCAATAACTAGTTACATTGGTGGTTTTTCCCATATTGGGTTTCCACGTTAAATTTGGTGTCTCTTGTGGCCATGTTATTTTCTTTATTCATGTATGTTAATCACTGGTGAATGCTTAAGAATAGTTATAATTAATTCTCACTGCAAAGACCGAGCTTCAGCATTTCTCTGTATGTTTACCAAGTGGCAATAGTAAATGATTTAATAAGACATCTAAGGGATCAGTGGTAATATTTTATGGTTAACTGATTCACCCCCCCCTCCCCCCTCTCAGTTACTACATCTATATTTCCAACAGTAGCAATGTGACCGACTTCTTTACAATTAAAGCATGCCAAAGGTAGGTTACCTCTATACCTTCCTTTTCCTTTGGGAAATCTTCTAGCCATAAGAGCTTCTAGCTCATCAAGCTCATCATTGGTATTACCATCACTATCGTTATCCTTATTATTCCTGCTAAACTTACCAATCTTAAGAGAAGACATGAAAGTAGATTCAACAGGGGGAACAACACTGTTATCAAAGTTATTCAATTCAAAGGTTGTAAGTTTACCAATCAGTGTGTCAAGAGTAAGGTTGGATGTAGTTGTTGTTTCATGAATTGTAGAGATCCTGATTACAGAAACTAGCAGCAAAGTTTTGAGAATCTTGCTTATCACTATTTCATCATCAATGAATCTGTCTAATGCTCTGATAGCATGTACTACCTCTTTTGATCTATTTGAGCATTGAAAAATGTTCTCACCTTCTTTCATCCTCATATCATCGAATCTGCCTCTCAGGCTTTCAGCTCAGGCTCTTTTGACATTCACATCTCCACTGTATATCAAATTTTACTTGTCCCGCATTTCTTTGGTAGTAGAGCATCCTTTAATGTCTTCAAATTCAGCATCGGTATAGGTAGCAACAAGTTCCATCATAGTGATATTGTGTTCATGCCTTTCTCTAAGTTGATCAAGGGTCAGGGGACCAGTAGTCAGTTTTATATAGCCATTCTCTATCAATTCTAGTATAGAATTCCCAATTCTAGATATGTGTAGCTTCATCTAGCTCTGCCATAGAGTAAAGTTCTCTTTATTCAATTTTGGTACTTCCCAATTATATGTCTTGAGACCTTTGTGCTTAAGTCCTTGAAACTCTATTATAAGAAACCACTACTCTAATACCAATTTTTAGAATAATTGAGAAGGGGGTGTGAATCAGTTATCTAGTGTCCCACAACAAAATATATAATTTAAATCAAAATCTTCAATTTCTATTCCTCGGTAAACAAAATACATTCACTATTTGTGCTTTTACTGATTACCAGTCTTAATACTTATAAATGTTACTGATCAAATCTAACATGCAATATGAAAAGTATGATAACAAACAAAGTATCACAATCAACACATAACAAAAGAGATTTAATGTGGAAACCTTATAAAGGTAAAAACCACCTGGGACTGGCAACCCAAAAATTGTTCACTCTTCTGAAGTGAGGTCAGTAAAGACCCAACCCTATTAAAGGTTACAAATACACTATCAGGTGTGACCTTGTTAGAAGATGTAAGACTAGAATTTATTGTCCAACCAGCATTCACTATGGGGTTGACAGGATAACAATGTTCATTCTATGAATGATACAACATAAGACTTTCAGAGTCTACTCGGTTAAGAGATTTTGACTATTTACAATGGTTAAATATGAAACCATAGATGATCTTCCTTAATACAACTTCAATTGCAAATTACAGACCAATATTTAGCTCATACAAATCTTTTTGATCAATAATTCACTTTAGATTCAACACTGTATCAACTTACTATATGTCAGTAATAACTCTCCGCATCTCGGTAATTATTCTACAACTCGGTTCTTACTAATCAGTATGATCAGAATGCATGAAAACTTCTTCACATGATAACCCTATAGTATATTCTTCTTCTAGGCCTCCTCTTTCTCTCTCTTTTTTATAATGAAACCCTAGTCTCTTATATAGATGAATAAATCATTTTCTTCCTGTCCATCAGATTTTTCCTCTTAATCACCTTCATTGATTTTTCCGCTTCAAGCTTTCTTGGCTGATGTGACAATAACTCGTTTCAATCTACTTCTTTAGATCTTCCTTTAATTATGTTAGCCATTGATCTTCATAACAAACTTTATTTGTTACCACTGAAATCAAGGTACTTTACAGCCCATCAATCTTATCGGCTAAAATATTCATTTAATTCATTCTATTCTTCTCAATTAACAAAGATATGCGATGGTGAACACATTCTTAGTTAACACTGCGCTCGATATACACTACACTCTATCTGTGTATATTGCAAAATTCTTCATTTACTGACAACACTGCTTTGTGTCTTTTAGCTCAATTCTTCATTATAGATGAATATAGCATAATAAATTTAATATCATACAATCATAGACTCATCAAAAAGTTACTCAATGTGTTCCTTCTCCTCATCTGACATGTACATCCTTTCTCATGTAGATTTCTCTATTCTTCATCTCTTTCACATTTCTTCAGATGTATCGGTATAGTATCTTACAAGATAAGTTTTATCAAGCTAGTTGAATCAATGACAATATAATACTGATTTAATCATACTACATATCTAATCATAAACTCCTTAGCGCTCTTTAATCATAGATTTTGCAATCAGATTCCAACAATCTCTCCATCCCAATCAGTTGTAGTCCAACAAATGCTTGTTAGCCAACATCAACTGACCTTCAGTTGCTTGTTCAACTGGTGACTCCTCAGATGAGTCTGATACATTTCCAAAATGCTCAATTAAAAATTTGGTTTAATTTTTTTTTCTTTTCTTGTCATTTTACCAATGACTAGACCTATCTTGATTCTAGACTTAGCTCCTTCATAGGTTCCAAACCTAGTGGCCTTTGGGTCTTTTGGTAATGCTAGCAGTTCCTGTATTGATTTCAACCTAAAGTCATGTTCCATTTCATAGCCTATAAGTGCTAACCATTTGATTCTAGGTTTGACTGCTTTTATCATAGTATGGCCGATGTTGACTAGAAATAAAATGTCCATCTCAAATTTCTCAACCAATGTACATGGTATTCTACTTCTCAAATTCATTTTAATCTTAAACTCCTCAAAATTACTATCTATTATACTGTCTACATCATCTCCCATCACTTTCATTATATCAAATATCTATGATGTTATTGGTTTTTCGATAGGCCATGTTGTATTACCAATAGAGGGAAAGTACTTTTGTAGATAGAAAAACAAACATACTAGGAGTGAACCAAACTTACACATGTTTGACTTTTGTGTCCTAATGGTCTTCATGTTTTCCTCAGCCTATCTTACTAACAGCTCATCGAGGTCTATCTGATGTCCCTTTTTTATTAACTTGTATGCCATGTCAACTGCACTATTGGGTACACTATTTTCTCAACTTGATTGAAATATCTTATACCCAATGATAGGTGCTACAAACTTTACTTTGGGATCAGCAATTGTTGATATTTTTAGAGCTCTTTCATCCCATGTTGCACTAGTGTTCTTCTCTACCTCAGCTCTTGATGTACTTTTGAATGCTTTGGTTTTATCTGTAGTAGGGTAACTAGAAACCATACTTAACATTCTCTTTGTGACCTTGATCAGTCTATCTAGCTAGAATATGCCCTCATGATAGTGGCTTAGTACAACCCTAATCCATTCATTTTTGAAATTCTTGGAAAAATTTAGGGCATTTTTAAGACCAAGAGTTTCTACCAATTTATACTTGGGTTTCAACTTTATTTCTTTATCACAAAGTTCCTGAAATTACACATACATATCGAAGTCCCAATTTCTCTAATTTTGTAATGAATATATGACCGCACATCTTCAGTTAACAAAACCCTAGGTGGGATGCTAGAAAATGCTCCCCCTGAATCCATATTTGAAGCAACTTCAGGGTGTAACTTGCAATGAGGTTCTTTATAACTTGTTGACATAATAAGATTTACTTCTCCCTCTACAACCTTAGATGAAATTGTAGTAGATGCCATTTCTACAAACTAGGTTTTTGGCAAGTTACGAGAAATATACTTAGTAGGGTTTTAACTTACTCAAAATGTATCAAAGACTATACTTGATTCAATTTGTAACTACTTGAATCATCTTGAGAAATTTTTCTCAAATACACTCTGTAAAATATTAGGTCTCTGATATTCGCAATGTGAAAAAATGAATTCTTGCATCTGTGTATTTATAAAGTTTTCAATATTCCCACTCAAAACTTTATGCAATAAATGCCTAACCTACTTTTCAATTTATGACAACTATCAGCTCGGTGACAAATATAGACTTTTATCCACTTAGTTAACACAATATTTCCTTTCTTGGTTCATACTGATATTTTGTTAACCTTGAATAGTGATTACCGATGGGCAGCCAATGCTTGGTCTTAATATTTACTAACTGTATAACTTTATTAGATCAATACATATAAACCATAATGCATCTCTTTTCATGAAAATTTGGTATGTTCTCATCATATATAAGGAACTATATGTAAAATGTGATCATTTGAAGTGTCAGTCCCATACATACCTATATCAACATTCTCATTAGATGCCTTTTTCCACATAGTGTTCCTTATCTGCATGATATCTGCAATAGTGTTTCCACTCTCAAATACATGATTTTCCTCTAGTGCTAAATCTTTGCAATCCTTTCTCAAATGACCGACTTTATGGCAATGCAGACATGCCATTCTAGTGCTTGTCCAACTTCTTGATCATCCAGCCCATCTTTTCCTATTGCAGTTTTCTATGATGTGCCCATATCTACCACATGCAATATAGTTAGCCCATGTGTTATAATCCCAAACATAAGGGTTACCTTGTCTCTTTGGTTGATAAGGCTTGCTCTGTGTTTTCTACTTAGGAGTCCATACTTGTTTCATCTTAGCCTTACACTCCCATGCAGTGTATCCATGTTTATTGCAAGTATAGCATAAATTCTCCATAGTAGTATTGTTAGCATCTGTTTAGCTCTACATTCATAAGCTTGAAGACCATATTTTCCATAATAGTAATAGTATCCATCAAAATTAGGAATAATAGGAGGTTTACCTTGTACTTTTCTTCTAGAAATATTAGAAGTATATTGCAGTTTTCCATAGTAGTAACATGTCAACACTTTAGGTCTTTGACTTTAATTATTGTTTCCATGTTTAGCTTGTTGTGATAACTCTCCTTTGCTAGTATAGCCTAATCTAGCTTTACTCCCAAATCTCCTTTGATTGACCAGGAAATCATCAATCTTCTTAGAGTTATCTTCTGCTAGTTTCATCATCTCATTATGCTACTGTTCAATTTTTGCTTCATTTCCTAGCTTCTGATCTTCTTCTCTGAGTACTGCAACATCTTCAAGTCTTCTAGACAATTCTCCATTCACTCGGTTGAATTCTTGATTCACAACCACCATCTTATTAGATATTTGAAAGTGTCAGTCAATGAGTCTTTGTATCTCATTCTCTTTAGCTTGTAGTTGTTCAGTTGTCTATCTTTGGTCTTCAATAGATAGATTTATTTCTTGTTCAACATATCTAGCATTATTCATTATTTCCACCATTCTCACCATCTGAGATTCTTGACTGATTTGCAATGCTTTTACTTGTTTGGTTAAGTGCTTGTTCTTTTCAGACAAATCGAAGATCATTCTTTTAGATCCATTAGAAATACTCTTTGAACTAGATCTGATATGATCAAATATATCATCAATAGGCTCTTCATGATAACTGATCTCATTTTTTAGAATAGCTAGGTTCTTCCTTTCAACTAATAGTTTCTTCAGTCCTTCCTTAACTTTCTTAAATTGTTCAACAAACATCTGCATCTAAATCTTCTAATTTTCAATAGTCTTATCTAACTTATATCTCTCCATAACTTATATCTTTACCCTTCAGTGGTTAAAATGTCCAATAAGAGAACTTGGCTCTAATACCAATTGTTGGAATAAGGAGAGATAGGGTACTAAGAGGGGAGGGGTGAATTAGTGCCCACAAAAACTTTAACACTTCAACCTTTTAGATCTGAACTAGTAAACTATGTAACCTTCCAAAATAACTTGTATCAAATGTATATATAATTCATTTATCTAATTTGGAAAAGTAAACAACATGAAATCAATAATATAAAAATCCCATTGTTGGAGCTTTTCCTTGCAGGACCAAAATTGAACAAATGTATGGGCTTGATTCTCAGATTATGTACTCAAGTTTGACAAGGAAGAGTCCAATTGATGAGGATTGAAAGGAATCCCCCTTCTTCTTTGATCTCCACATCACTCAGGTGGGTATTGCCTTATTTGCATACTCAAAACACCTCATGATAAACAATAGGCCTATAGATACATTATTTTGGAATAGTTCCCAGACCCTTTTAGGTATCATGTACCCTAATGAAGCCAATTCTTATGCAATAGCCCTATTTGCATAGAATTAATCTAAAAACTAGAATATACCTCCTACTACTACTAACAACATGAAAGGGAAAGGTATTTTATTTGAATGATTGATGTTGGGTTGAATGGACCCCTGAAATACCCTTAGTCTCACATAGACCAGTGCCTTATCCAATGGGCAACAGAGTCAAATACCTCACTGCAACAAAGAGCTATGAAACATGAAGACAATACATTTTGATATGTTGATGAATTACATGAATCATACATCATTAACCAGACCTCACTTTAACAATCCACATGTGTACCCAGATATGTTATCACCTATTCAAAAGATTTTAACTCTCCCCTTAGAAGAGACCTATAAACAAGTAATACATTAACCAACATCTACTGGAAGACAAGCATGAGACACCCTTGATACCTTAGCTCATACACATCTAAAAACTAATCCCAAACTTAGTTGTCTTTGTGAAGACAACTCTACTGCAGACCCATAGGAAATACAAGTAGAAAGATTAAACACCCTTGATGCCATAATCAATAAGTTCAGGATTCATATGGAGACAATTTGATAATAGTACAAATATATTGAATCTCATACATAAGACAAGCTATTACAATTTGTATTATATTCTCCAAAACCAGAGAGGAAAGAGGGAACCCTATATGCAAAGAAGAAGACAATATTTACAAGGTAGAAAATTCATGGAACCAGCTCTCAGAAGAAAAATCAAACCAGGAACCAAAGACTTGGAACCCTTCTAAATGATCTTGAAAATCCTTGCATAGGAACAAGGATTGCAACAAGAAAAGGATTATTCAGGGCAAAAAGAAAAAAATCTACAACAACCAAGTACAACAAGAAATAAAGAACGCAAGAAACCCAAGAAACCCTAGAAAATCAGATCAAATCTGATGTTCAAATGCATTGGTTTCATACTCAAGGTTAACTAAAAATACAAATTCAACTGATTTATTGTTTCAGGAGACAAAAATTAAATGCTAGAGCCAACAAATAAATCACCTTGCTTGTATAACATAGGAATCTCTAACACAATCAAAACCCTAGCCGCCTGGTGTCAAATAACAATCCTTTGTATTCATCAGGCATGACACCCCAGGTAAGAAAATTTGATCTACATAGAAACCCATGTCCTCTGCATCTTTTTCCAACTACAAATTTCCTAGAAGAATTAATTCTGAACAACCCTTTTGTTTTATATGGCTTTCTGCTTCAAACCCTGGTGAAAACCCTACAAAAATATTTGAATTTGAAATAAAACGGCTATAGGCTCAGGTTTAAAATGCAATCGTTGATCTTATTATTTCCCAACAGATCAGGCAGTTCACAAAGTCTTACAATAGTCAACTAAACCTTTAAAAAGTCTCTCGCTACATCATAAAACTCTTGGCGAATGAAAATTAAGCATGTCAGCAAAGAATCGGCACTTTGGATCCACTCTTCATAAACCTTTAATTGAACAACTGGCGTAAGATTGCATAGCCTCAAAAGATTCTATACGAAGATATGCCAACTATCAGATCCTCCACACTAGCATCCCTTTGAATCTTTTGGCCCCACTGACATGTCTATATCCCTTTCTAGCTCAACCAATCAAAATAAGACACCTCAGTGACACCATGGCAACGGTCCCACTTCCCTCAGAAAGTCTTTAACCTTTACCCAATTGGCGAATATGTGACCAAAGAAATCTCTAAGTCACTTAATGTATATCTTAACCACAATCTATTCAAGTGATTTAGCAAATGAAGCATTCACTGAATCTCTTAATTCTTTGCTAACCCCATGTTTCATTTTGTGAACACGAGAAAACCATACTCTCTAAGTCGCTAGATAATCTTTTAACCCTTCATTAGAATCTCAGTTTATATTTGGAAAACTGGTGATTGAAGGCTTTTGCCTATTCACCAAATGTTTCTTCTCACCACCAATTTATTTAGAGACTACGTGAATACGTATTCGCTGAATTGCCAAGTCCTTTACAAACATCATCATTTATTCAGCAAACAAGCAAAGCCTTGGAAATTTGTGAGAGCCCAAACACTTTTGTTAGAACTCCTAAACTTTAGACCCTTTCCTGGGCCTACTTTGTGCCACCTATCATCATACTATTTTCTAAAACTGCCTGGTCATCACTGACAAAGGACCCACTATCTATAAGCCCTTAAATTGAATGGTGGGTGCAACATCGCATGGCTTTGACATCACCCATGAGATCATGCACCAACCATTGATCTTGCCCCAGTCACTAACCTTTCTGACAATGACCCCACCCTACTACATTATCCACGTCAACCAATCAAAGAATGCCACATTGTAAAGAACTGAAAAGCGGGCCCCTTTGACTTTTCTTCCTCACAAATCTTTCTGACAACCTGCCATATCATCAATTCTATGGGCCAACCAGGGATCACAAAATGTGCTTACCTATCAGTAGACCCACCTACATATCAACATCTAATCAGAAAGTGGGTGCATGATCACATGGGGTAAGAATATTCCATGTGAACATGCTCCAGCCATTGATCTAAAATCTCTGACACCAGGCCCCGCTGACAGCATATCCAACTCACCACTCAGCAACCAATAAAAAGCTGCCACCTATATTATTATCTTACAACTAGGTCCACATGTATTATCATTTATAAAGAGGGCCTAGCACTTCATGAATCAATTACTAAAGGAAAGATAAGCTGCTCACCGGATCACTTAATGTTTAGACATAACCACTAGACATTTAGATATTACGTGAACACAGAGTTTTCTCATTCATTGAATGTTAATGCTAACCGCTAGAAGACTTAGAGAATTAGTGACTAACCAAGAAATGAAATGAGCACATACTTATATGATCACTTAAGTGGCCCAAAAAGGTAATGAGGAAATATAATAGGGCCTAGGCAAACTAGGGTTTTCTGCATACAATGGCTATAAATTTGAAAATTTTCCAAGGGTTTGAGCCAGAGACAAAAAAAATATTGCAGAGACCATAGGGAAATGGGTAAGGCCATGAAAATTTTTGCAGGTACTAACAGTGGCTCTGTCTGGGGATGCATGTCTCTTGCCGGCATGACAAGAATCTAGGATTTCTGGGAGAGAAGACCACCCACTGGACAAAACACAAGGACCTCAAAAAATGGCAACTGAACCAGGGAAAGAAACACACAATAGGAAAGTAAATTATTTATAGAGATTTACAAGATTTATAACTTTACTTGGTGACCCTAGGCCACCAAAAGAAAACCAGTGACCCTCCTGAATCAAAAATCTGATTTTCATCTACATATGTGACCAACCACCTAAAATTATCCTGATCACCTTATGGCCAACATACATGAATAACCATGGGCTGAAGAATAAAATTGTACTGATCACTACCCATGTTTTTCTAGTCACAACCCCCATATTCACATTCATATTCTAAGAAGTAAGGAACATCATTTACTTCTTTTTGATGACTAGAAACAAAAAAATGATCAAGTAAATATAAAACATGTTGAGCATTATGCATTACTGAAAAAATACCTAGCCGAGAAGGACTTGGATCCTTAGATTCACCTTCACATACTACCTCAACCACTAAGAAACTTGGTTCCTCCCTGATGTCTTCATGAAATGGATCATGAACCAAGTGAAGGTCTATTTCAAAACTTTTTCAATAGGGGAACAACTGATCTACATCATCATTTTCACCAAAACAAATTATGTCCCAATTGTTGAAGACTAGGTCCTCAACACTGTCACCATCACTGTCATATTTAGCAAAAGAAGGAAAAGGGTATGAACAAGAAACTTGTTCATCACTGCAATCTCTATGATAGAGAAACACACTATCATGTCCTTCTACCTCTTCTTTTGTAGAGTCACTACAAGAGGGGATCTTTGGTACACATGGATCATCAAGATCACTTTGAACACTGGCCTCATTATCAATGTCAAAGGATATATTATAGGGGAGCTGCAAATCAAAGTCCACACTAGGTGCATACCTTTGAAATTATTCAGCCAAGAGTGCTGAAATCTTTTCACTGCTCAATGGACTTTGGGCTTTGTCTTCATCTTCCTCAGCTTCACCCTTATTGAAAACATCTTCCTTGTTTGAAACAAGGACTGAAATCTCTAGCTTCAAATCATTTTGTGTAAAGAAATCTATGCAGGAATCATCATCTACATCATATTCAATATTTTCCCTTTCACACAAAACATCATGAAACTGGGACAAGGAGCAATAATCCTGATATTGAAATGAAGAAAAATCTGTAGACAAAATCTAAATGCTATTAACCTCAAATTCATCTTCAGCATTCTCAAATGCACTGACCTCAATATCAGCTTCATAGTCAATACTTTTTGCATAATGAGAATCAACATCAGAGTCACTGATCTCCTCATGGTCAACATATGGAACCACCAGTCTCTTCAATCTTGTGTCCTCCTCTAACTGCTAGATCTTATCTTTTTTCTCTGCCATCATCTTCTTGAGAGTAGCTATCTTGATGAGAAGATTTTCATAGTCAGCATCACTCATGATGGGATCAATAGAGACACTAATTTCTTGTCTCTGATCTTCATTATTTTCTTCATACCCATCCATGTCTACTCCTTCATCAAAGTACTCAACAAATGTTGCTCTCAATACATCCCAAGAAGGGATTGAACATGAAGGCAAAGACACAAACCAATCCTTTACACTGTGTGATAAAGTTTGCACAAATAACCTCATGGAAACATCTTCACGTTCAACCTCCATTTCACCAAACAAACCCATGACATCATAAATATGTTGGCTTGTCGAAATAGATCCATCAACCATGAATCTAGGCAAGCACTTTCCATCCTTAACAGAGAACTCATGTGGGGCACCATCAATGCCATCAAAACAAAAGGGCCTGTATTCCTCCATAAGGTACTACCCACTACTACTTATCCCTTTGAAATAGTGCTAAACACTTGATAGGGATACATTTTCTTTACAATTGATCTTCATAAAAAGAAAACATATGAAAACCAAAATACCTGGAAGTTCTGTAGTAGGAACTTGTTGACTGGAAGGCAGGGCAGATCTAGAGCTCACCATGAAGCTCCACCAGGTCCTTTGCTATGTAGAGCTGCCACCTCCTTGAAGAGAAAGATATTGCAATGTTTTTGTATCTTCTTCCAATCAACCAAAACTTCCCCAAGATCCTATACTATTTATTAGGGATTGCATTGATCAAACAAAGAATTTAGAGTTGCCACTCAACACTTAGTGAGAAGATTTTAGAAAATACTTTTTTTTTTCCCTTTTGACTCTTTTCTATGGCCATCCCCAGTAGAGTCACCAATTTGTTGGTGACTCGGATGGGCAAATCAATCTGGTCAATAAGATTTTGACTTTACAATATAACTACAACCAGAGATTCTAATAGATGTAGTTCTTCATTATTTTTCTTCCATAATAGAGTTACCAGTTTGTTGGAGCTTTTCCTTGTAGGACCAAACTTGAATGAATGTATGGGCCTAATTCTTAGATTATGTACTCAAGTTTGATAAGGAAGAGTCTAATTGACAAGGATTCAAAGGAATCCTCCTTCTTCTTTGAGCTCCACATCACTCAGGCAAGTATTGCCTTATCTGCACACTCAAAACACCTCATGATAAACAATAGGCATACAGATACATTATTGTGGAATAGTTCCCAGACCCTTTTAGGTATCCTATACCCTAATGAAGCCAATTCTTATGCAATAGCCCTATTTGCATAGAATGAATCTAAAAACTAGAATATACCTTCTAATACTACTACCAACATGAAAGGGAAAGGTATCTGATTTGAATGATTGATGTTGGGTTGAATGGACCCCTAAAATAACCTTAGTCTCTCATAGACTAGTGCCTTATCCAATGGCCAAAAGAGTCAAATACCTCACTACAATAGAGAGATATGAAACAAGAAGACAATACATTCAGATATGTTGATTCCTTACATCAATCATACACCATTAACTAGACCTCACTTTAACAATCCACCTGTGTACCGAGATATGTTATCACCTATTAAAAGGATTTTAACCCTCCCATTAGAAGAGACCTATAAACAAGTAATACATTAACCAACATTTACTGGAAGACAAGAATGAGACACCCTTGATACCTTAGCTCATACACATCTGAAAACTAATCCTAAACTTAGTTGTCTCTACGAAGACAACTCTATTGTAGACACATAGGAAATACAAGTAGAAAGATTAAACACCCTTGATGCCATAATCAATAAGTTCAAGATTCAAATGGAGACAATCTGATAACAGTACAAATATATTGAATCTCATATGTAAGACAAGCTATTACAATTTGTATTATATTCTCCAAAACTAGAGAGGAAAGAGGGAACCCTATATGCAGAGAAGAAGACAATATTTACAAGATAGAACATTCATGAAACCAACTCTCAGAAGAAAACTAAAAATAGGAACCAAAGACTTGGAACCCTTCTAAATGATCTTGAAAATCCTTTTATAGGAACAAAGATTGCAACAAGAAAAGGATCATTTGGGGAAAAAAGAAAAAATCTACAACAACCAAGTACAACAAGAAATAAAGAATGTAGGAAACCCAAGAAACCCTAGAAAATCATGTCAAATCTTATGTTCAAATGCATTGGTTTCATACTCAAGGTTAACTGCACATACAAATTCAACTAATTTCTTGTTGCAGGAGACAAAAATTAAATGCCAGAGCCAACAAACAAATCACCTTGCATGTATAACACGGGAATCTCTGACACAATCAAAACCCTAGCCGCCTGGTGTCAAATAATAGTCCTTTGTATTCATCATGCATGGCACCCTAGGCAAGAAAATATGATCTGCATAGCAACCCATGTCCTCTGCATCTTTTTCCAACTACAAATGTCCTGGAAGAATTAATTACGAACAACCATTTTTTCTTATAAGGCTTTCTACTTCAAACCCTAGTGAAAACCCTACAAAAATATTTGAATTTGAAATAAAATGGCTATAGGCTCAAGTTTAAAATGCAACTGTTGATCTTATTATTTCTCGACAGATCAAGTGGTACACAAAGTCTTACAAAAGTCAACTAAACCTTTAAAAATTCTCTTGGTACATCATAAAACTCTTAGCAAATGAAAATTGAGCATGTCAGCAAAGAATCAACACTTTGGACCCACTCTTCATAAACCTTTAATCAAACGGCTGGTGTAAGATTGCATAGCCTCAAAAGATTCTATGCAAAGATACGCCAACCATCAGATCCTCCACACTGGCATCCCTTTGAATATTTTGGGTCCACTGAGATGTCTATATCCCTTTCTAGCTCAGCCAATCAAAATAAGACACCTCAGTGACACCATGGCAATGGTCCCACTTCCATCGGCAAGTCTTTAACCTTTACCCAATTAGTGAATACATTACCAAAGGTATCTCTAAGTCACTTAATGTATTTTTTAACCATAGTCTATTCAAGTGATTCAATGAATGAAGCATTCACTGAATCTCTTAATTCTTTGCTAGTCTTGGGTTTCATTTCACAAACACAAGAAAACCATACTCGCTAAGTCGCTAGATAATATTTTAACCCTTCATTAGAATCCTAGTTTATATTTGGAAAATTGGTGACTGAAGGCTTTTGGCTATTCACTGAATGTTTCTTTTCATTGCTAATTTATTTAGAGACTATGCAAATATGTGTTTGCTGAATCACCAAGTCCTTTTAGAACATCATCATTTATTCAGCGAACAAGCAAAGCCTTGGAAATTTGTCAAAGCCACCAAACACTTTTTTCAGAACTGCTAAAATTTAGACCCCCACCTGGGCATGCTTTATGCCACCTATCATCATTCTATTTTATGAAATTTCCTTATCATCACTGACAAAGGACCCATCGTCTATAAGCCCTTAAATCAAATGGTGCGTGCAAGATCGCATGGCTTTGACACCACCCATGAGATCATGTGCCAACCATTGATCTTGCCCCAGTCACTGACCTTTCTGACAATGACCCCACCCTACTACATCATCCACGTCGACCAATCAAAGAATTCCACATTGCAAAGAAATGACAAGCGAGCCACTTTGAATTTTCTTCCTCACAAATCCTTCTGACAACCTACCATATCATCAATTTTGTGGACCAACCAAGGATCGCCAAATGTGCTTACCTATCAGTGGACCTACCTACATATCGACATCTAATTGGATGGTAGGCACATGATTGCATGGGGTAAGAATATTTCATGCGAACATGCACTAGCCATTGATCTAAAATCTTTGACACTGGGCCCCGCTCACAGCATATCCAACTCATTGCTCGGTAACCAATAAAAAGACACCACCTATATTATTATCTGACAACTAGGTCCACATGTATTATCATTTATAAAGAGGGCCTAGCACTTCATGAATCAGTGACTGAAGGAAAGATAAGATGCTCACCGGATCGCTTAATGTTTAGACATAACCACCAGACATTTACATATTACGCGAACATAGAGTTCGCTTGTTCACCGAATGTTAATGCTAACCACTGGAAGACTTATCAAATTAGTGACTGACTGAGAAATGAAATTCACACATGCTTATATGATCACTTAAGTGGCATGGAAAGGTAATGAGGAAATATAACAGGGCCTGGGAAAACTAGGGTTTTTTGCATGCAATGGCTATAAATTTGAAATTTTGCCAAGGGTTTGAGCTAGAGACATAAAAAAAATATTCCAAAGACTAGAGGAAAATGGGTAAGGCTATGAAATTTTTTTCAAGTAATAACACCCATAACACATGTATTTTGGTAACATAGAAACCCTTGTTAGAAGGTAAAAACTATGGTGGGGATGACACCCACAAATTCTTCACCACTATAGATAGAAAATGTTTGCCTATTAGGGCTACAAGTTTTGATCACTTCTAGTGATCTTACCCTATTAGGAGTAACATGTGAGATCAGCTAGATCTACCTTGTTATAGGATTTTAACAACACTAATGAAGTGTGCACTTAGTTAAGAGATTTACAAAAGATTGTCAAGTCTACTATGTTAAGAGATTTAACCAAAACTCTATTACAATTGTTAGAAAGCAATAGGCTACTATCTGCTAAATGAAAATATGATTGTCTGATACAGATCAATAAAATACTGATAAAATATCACCTCTACTATGATGAAACTCTACTCTAAACTGCTCGGTAAGCCTGCTTTGATTCTGCTTAATTTGATAAAATTCTAAATTCTATTCTACCCTATCAACTGATAATCTTGAACGTTGGCTATAACTTCAAGTGCTTCTCCATTCATTAATCAATTCATACCAAAAATGATACAAACATACAATTATATAGCATACTACTTTATGCCACTTAACAAAAATTAGGTTTACAATTCTTAGATAAAACCCTAAGATCTACGGTGTACAAAAATGACCTAGATCAAAATATTACATAAGATATACATTGCATTAAATGAATATCTCGACAATAAAGTCTCCTCAATCTTGGTAAAAAATTTCTGATCTATTGTAACCATTTGCATAGAGGAATGTATCATTCATGTTTACTATGTCATTTCCTATCATCCTTGGTAAACACTATATAAACTACTCGGTGTTCATTCTGATGCTCAGCGTTTACTGTCACTCGGTATTGGTCTTTGATGCTCGATAAATTGACTGATGCTTGGTGTATACACTTTAACTAATTGTCATGTTTTTCTTGTAGTTACTGACTGGATTAGTTTAAGTAACCAACTTATATCATTGACTACCTTTGATACTAATGACAAATTTAAATCCTCAATAGAGATAACAGATTCAGTTGTGTATTTGAAGTTGAGTAATGATGTTTGTATTTGTTAGTTACAGTTTCCTGAGATTATCTAATGGAGCTGATAATGTTTATATTTTTTAGTAGTTGTGTCTATCATTTTGATATGCATGTTTGGTTAAGAGCACATAATGTATTTCAGCATGAGAATAAAGTTTCAGTTAATTTTGTGGAGCCGACTGTGTGAAGAAATGCATCTACTCATATCGAGTTGCATGGTCCTATTTGTGTTGTGTGATTGGTTTATCCATTGGAGATATTATTAAAGAGTTATATTGTTTCTCTATTATGATTTCAAGGAAGTTCTAATAGGCTGACTTGATTATATCATTAGGAGAAAGATGCTTATAACTAGTCAGTTGTGATTGCTAAGTGTGATTGAGAGAGTAGAGTAGAAGATGCGAATGCACGAAGATAGTCAGTCATCAATTGAAGATCTATGTGAAGAAGAAGAGATTATAAGTTATTCATTAGAACTAATGAAGATAGTAGGTCTACTTTCTAGTTCACCAAGATCTAGATATAGTATGTATTTGTTATATAGAAGGTTACAACCTTCACCATTTGAGCATTGTTGTCTCGAACAATGTGTCCTCACCTTTAACAAGGTTAATTGTAAAATACTACTAGTAGGGTCCAAACTTTGACCAGGTCACTATAATTCATGCATTGTAAAGATCAACTCCTAATAGGGTGTAAGATCTTCTAACATGGATCATTATACTCTAGTGCAGTTTATAGTGGGTGCTAATTCCCACTAGGGTTTTTACCTATTTGGGTTTCTCTGTAACCAAAATTGTGGTCTTGTGTTAGAAGTTATCTCATTGTATAAATGTTTAATATTATTTTGTACTTAATTGGATCAAGAATTGAATCTTGTAGATAACTGATTCACCCCCACCCCCCTCTTTTTTATCTCTTGGGACTATTCCTAATAATTGGTATCAGAACCAAGTGCCTTGGAGAGAAAGTTTAATAGTTTAAGGTTGATCATATGGCATTCTTTAGAAAAGAAAGTCCTAAGTTTGATGGAGAAAATTATCTAGACTGGAAGAAAAAAATGACAACACATTTGCAATATATTAGTTTTGAGATTTTTGAAGTACCTACTACTAGAGAAGTTCAGATTCCCTCTTTATCAAATCTTGCAAAAGAAGATGCAACTATTAAGTAAAAGGAAAGGTGTTAGGCCATTTTTCTATGAGTCAAAATCATAAGAAAATGGTCTATTCTTGAAAAAAATTTGTGTAATTGTCTTGCCCTAGCTGCAACTTGTTTTGATCTGTGAAGAAAATATGTCAAGTTGCATGGCCTGCAAACTTAGATAGGGATAGTTTATGATGTGACCAAGCTCCAATTCAAATCACATGAGATCAAGTGTAAATATCAGAAAGATATTGTAATTTTAAGGTCTAAGAAATAGGTCTAAATCTATGTCTAATGATTTCATGAAAATTTTCCTGAGTAAAAAACCCTAGCTTTATTTTATTTTATCATTACTTTTTCGGGAAAATTAAAGTCTCCATTCTGCACATGTCAAATTTTCTTGACTAGGAAGTCTTGTCTTCGATTTAGTGAATTGGAAATTGAGTGTTCACATGATCTCATGGTTCTGGTAGTCGGTGGCTTAACATCTAGTGACTTAGTAGGAAGCTATCTTTTCCTTTAGTCACTCGTTCTGTAAATGATTTTGTCAAGGCATGAAAGCATTCAAAGATTGAATAAGGACCATCAATTTTGATGTTGATCGGTGGTTGGTGCATGTTCTTGTGATGTAACCTAGGGTAAAGAAAAGATCCAGTGACTTGGAGATTTCCTCAGTCATGTATTCTCATGACCTGACCCAAGTTAAGCAAAAGGTTCAGTGATCAAGTGAAGTCTGTAGTTGCGTGATCTCATGGTGGAGGTTGAGTTAAAGGAAAAGGTTTCAAGATTGAGTTTGGGTTGTCAATGAGATTTAATCAATGATTTTCACTGCACCTTAGCCTAACTTCACTAATAGTTTCTTTCTTATGGGGTTGCGACTGAATGACACCTATCAATGTGGGCACGGTTTCTTAAGGCTACATGGTCAGTTAAAGTTTAATCAAGATCGACGGAGGTCATGATTCTGCAAAGGAAAAGTGCTCAAAAGTTAATGATCATGACATTGCGACAACCATCTTATCTTCAGAGTGATTAAGACTGATAAACCAGTGGGTCTAATTGCCAGGTTTTGCTGATGTGTTTGTTTTTTATTGGTCGCAAGGGTTGGAGACTTATAAATTGTCAATGTGGAAGGGGGTTTTAGCATGTTAAAAGGACACCAGATGTAAGTCAATCTGATGGTTATCACATTTCTAAGAATGAAAGGTGCTCAAAGATTAGTCATTGTGGAAATGTGAGAACAGTTGATTCCTTCTTAAGTGAAGATCAAAAATCATATTTTAAAGACCGCTAAAGTGATGGTTCCATCTACTAGGTCACGCTGAGGTTCCTCCTTCTGATTGGATGCCAAGAAAGAGGATGTGGCCAAGTATGTTTTAAAAGCTTTAAGTGACTATTATCATTTTTTATGATCTTCTTGATGTGCCAGGAAAGATAGAGATTGACGGTTGTGTTTTAAAATTTATCAATTAGTCATTTTTTCCAAGATTTAAAATTGTTTAAAGGGTTTTTATAGGGTTTTGAACAATGAAATAGATACAACAAGGCCAGATCAGATTTGATTTTGTTCCAAGATGGTTGCAGGTAAAGAATTGATAGAGAAGATGTTAGGTAGCCTCTTGGATCTAATTTTCTTCATGATGTGCCATGCCAGTTTTAAATGTAGAGGACTGTTGCTTCACAAGAGCAGATAGGGTTTTGATTATTTCCATGTCCTGTACAAGAAAGTTTTCTTTGGGTGGTCCTAGCATCTATTTTGTTTTTTTTGCAATAGAAAATCAGTTGAACTTGTATAGTATAGTTATCCTGTAACTATGAAACCGAAATAATTATACATCATATTTGATTTGATCCTTCCTGGGTTTTCAAAATTTCTTTTCTTCTTTTATTTATTGTTGTATCTAGTTTTTGAAGTTTGATTTTTTCCCTAAATGATCTTTTTCTTATTGCAATCCTAGTTTATATAAAAGGATTTTTTGGATCATTTAGAAGGGTTGTTGGCTAGTTGAAAATCCTTGAACATAGGAGGCTGAAAAGATACATGTGCATCCTCAGTCTAGAGTGTAATAAAGTTTTCTAGTTATACCAAAACAAGGGAAAAACCTTCTTCATCTTTTTCATATTGTCTATGGTATTTGTCAATCAGATTGTAATACAAGGATTTGAATCCTCATACTTAATATAGCTTCTCATTCTCAAATCTCTCCTTTGGTTGTACTTCTTAAGCTTTGGATTTTCTAGTTCTTTTGTCATAGTTTATTTGTGTATATGTTTTATCTCTCATCCTTGATCTAGGATTAGGTTAAAAGTCTTTGAGTGAAGCATAGATTCATTTGGTTCAATAGGAAGGATGTTTGTAAGTAGTGTAAGATTTTATTTTTCTATGTTTATGGCTTGGAATGTCTAATGAATATAGTAGTTGTTCTTATATTCTATGTCTTCTTTAGGTATAATTCTCAATGGATAAGGCACTGATTAGAAACTAGTACCTCTTGTGGTGTTACAAGTGTGGCATGGTTGTTTACATTGTACAAGAAACCTAAATCAAAATCTTTCTTGTCATTTTATGTTCATGGTTGCATGGTTTCAGTTCTACAATAGAAATGGGGAGTCAATGAATGACTAGTTATCATTTAGTACTTTCTTACTATTATCTTCTTTATTGAATCAATTTTACTAGATTAGGTACATGTGCCTTGGTTTCATAGAGCCATAAGTGAAGAGGGTGGTCTTGTCCCTATAGTTGGTCTAGTTACCTATTGATATCCCTATATTTGGAACTAACCCCTCCACAAAATTAGTCTTAGGTATGTTGGTGTCTCTTGGAGTGTAAAATCCTTTTCAAGAACCAACAAAATGTTCACTCAAAATGCAATTTCCAAAGAAGCCCTTATCAGCACCTTGTCTGATAGTGAATTTTCAGAGATCAAGAAAGTAGATAAAGCCTATAAGATATCAAAGTATTTAGAATACATGTTTGAAGGAGACATCCTAGCAAAGAATGCACACAGAAAGACATCAAAGAAAAATTACTTGATACATTAGAGATTCTAGCTAAAGAGAACATTAAAGCCTACAATACAAGAATTAATGAAGTAGTTATAGGAATCAGAAAAAATGGTGGAGAAATTTTGGAAGAAGTCATAATGGATAAGTTGATGACTACTCTGACTGCAGAATATGAGAGAAAGATAAAAATCCTTGATGAGACTATGGAGTTTTCAAAAGACTTTAGGAGAGAGACCCTAATTAGCAAGATTTCAGCATTCGAGATATCATGTTTGAAGATAGAGCCTAAAAGTGGAACAACCTTCAAAGCTTCAGTCCATGGTAATAAATCCTTGAACACTTATGCTAACTTTGATGATGAGGAGGATAAAGAACTAGATGATTTCATTGCTATGATTTCTAAGAAAGAAAGAAAAGGAAAAGGAATATATGAAGGTTAGTTACCATTCAAATGTTTTTCATGTAAGAAGATTAGTCACTTTGTATCTAAGTGTCCTACAAGAGTCAAGAAGTTGAAAAATAATTACAAGCCTAAGTATACAAAAGAATGTTACTATGCTGGAGATGGAGTATCAGATGAAGATTCAGTAGAAGATGAAAATGGATTCATTGCTATTGAAGATATGGAGAATTTTTTTGATGAGATGGATTTTTAAGATTAAAATAAAGTACAAGAGTTAGCATTAATTTCACAAGATGACATTAGAAAAGACTAGATCATTGATAGTGGTTGTTCACATCACATGACAGTAGACAAAGATAGATTCATACATCTAGATAAGTACAAAGGAGACATGGTTAGATTTGTAGACAACACTCCCAAACCTATCATAGGTAGAGGAGCTATCACCTTGGATGGAAATAATAATACTGATGATGTACTATATGTTGATGGTTTGCAACATAACCTACTAAGTGTTGGACAGTTTCTTGACAAAGGATATCCATTGGAATTTAAAGACAATAAATGCATCATTAATAACAAAGGAGTAATGTTTGCATTAGGTTCAAAGACAAAAGGTAATGTTTTTCAACTTAATTCAGAAGCAAGTTATTTTGTTGCTAAAGTAGATGATAGTTGGTTATGGCACAAAATACTATGTCACATCAATTTTGACAATATAGTAAAGATAAGAAATGTAAAGGAAGTAAGAGACCTTCCTAGCATTGCAAAACTATTTGATACAATATGCAGGGAATGTGTGATGGGAAAACATGTGAGGAATTCATTCAAAAGAAAACATAATTTGACAGAGAACAAATTGGATCTAGTGCATATAGACTTATGTGGACCAACTCAAACAAGATTATACTATGGTGAAAGGTATGTTATTATGTTTGTTGATGATTATTCTAGAATTATGTGGGTTGCAGTCTTAAAAGATAAATATGAAGCATTTGAAAAGTTCAAGATATCCAAAGCTAAAGTTGAAAATGAGTCTGGATTAAAGATTAAATGTCTGAGATCAGATAGAGGAGGATAACTCACCTCTAACATATTTTATGTTATTGTGAAGAACATGAGATAAAAAGATAGCTAAGTGCACCTAGAACCCCTCAGTAGAATGGAATTTTACAAAGGAGAAATAGGATCATACTTGACATAGCATGCACTATCATGATTGAAGGAAAAGTTGCACACACCTATTAGAGAGATGTAGTCAATACTGCAATCTATACTATCAATAGAATTCAATTAAGGTTAGGCGTAGAAAAGAAACCTTATGAGGCATGGTTTGGTAATGTACCTATAGTAAAACAGTTCAAAATATTTTGAAGTGAGTGTTACATTAAGAGAGATTAATCTATTGGCAAGTTTGATGCAAAAAGTGATGAATTTATTTTTCTTGGTTACTCTACTAAAAGAAAAGCTTATAGATGTTTTAACTTAAGATTGAATAAGATCATTGAAAGTGCTCATGTAAAGATTGATGAAAAGTTTATGATTCGAGAAAGATATCATGATTATGCACCAATGATTGAAGAAGAACCTAGTCCTATGTGTAGAGAAACAGTTGTTGAAGAAATGTTTGACAATATTGATGTATTATTCAAAGATCCTAAAACAAGTGAAGAAGAATCATAGATGATAGATAAGAGATTCAAACCTAATGTTCCAAAATTTACATCTAGATACCATTCAGAATAAGATATCATTGGAGATCATAACAAAAAATTCATAACAAGATCAAAGGCAAAAAGTTCAACAATTGATGAAGCGGTATGTTTATTTTGTCAAATGTAACCCTTAAGTGTTGAAGATGCATGTAATGATTCAGATTGGCATGATGTAATGAAAGAAGACATAGAATAGATAGTTAAGGATGATACATGGGAATTTGTCCCTAGAACTAGTGACAAGAATGTGATTGGAACCAAGTGGATATTCAAAAACAAGATGAATGAAGATTGTATAGTAATAAGAAACAAAGAAAGACTAGTATGTAAAGGATATGCATAGAGAGAAGGAATTGATTATTTTGATACATTTACCCCTGTAAGAAAATTGGAAGCCATAAAGTTATTGAACTAGCCTATGCAATATTAAAAGAATTTAAATTATATCAGATGGATGTCAAGTTAGCATTCCTAAATCGAGAGTTGAAGGAAGAAGTCTACAAAGAGAATCCTAAATGATTTACTTTATTAGACAAACCTGATATGTTATGCAGACTGAAGAAAGCCCTTTATGGACATAAGAAAGCCCCTAGAGCATGGTATGAAAGACTAGATGGTTACTTGACTAAGATTAGATTCAAGAAAGGAGTAGCAGATTGTAACTTATTCAAAAGAGGGACACCTAAAGGATTATTACTAGTTGCTATTTTTGTTGATGACATTATTTTTGGTGGTAATGACAAGCTTAGTGAAAAATTTGAAAGGAGCATGATTGGACCTATCAAGTACTTTTTGGGACTAAATATGCAATAGACAGACAAAGGTATTTTCATTATTGAGTCTAAATATATGAAATAAATATTGAAGAAGTTCAAGATGGATGATTGTAAGACAGTAAGCACCCCTATGATAATAGGAAGAAAGATTTCAAAAGAATATGATTCTAGAGTAGTAGATAAGATCCTTTAATAAGTTTATGATTGGTAAACTCATATATCTTACTCAATCTAGACCAAATATTTCTAATGTAGTTGGTATTGTTGGAAGATTTCTAGTAGAATCTAAACAAAGTCATCTTATGGCAGTAAAGAGGATA
The DNA here is from genome assembly GCA_027943335.1 of Chamaecyparis obtusa. NCBI lineage: Eukaryota > Viridiplantae > Streptophyta > Pinopsida > Cupressales > Cupressaceae > Chamaecyparis > Chamaecyparis obtusa. The sequence continues at coordinate 918,928 of BSBK01008509.1, forward strand.
TTCATATATTTGAAAGGAACTATAGACTATGGTTTATGGTATCCTAATTCAGAGAATGTAAAAATTTATGTGTATACAGATACAGATTGGGTAGTTTTGCATTGATGATAGAAAGAGTACCTCAGAAGGAGCAATATTTCTTGGAGATGGTCTAGTTACTTGGACAAGCAAGAAGTAGAATTATATTTCTCAATCCATAGTAGAGGTAGAATATGTGGCAATAACATTAAATTGTTCTAAAAATATGTGGATCGAGAAAATGATAAATAACTTTGGAATTAAGATTGATTACCCTATTGTTATTCATTGTGAGAACACTACCGCTATCAATATGTCAAAGAGCCCTATGATGCATGCAAAGACAAAAAACATTGAGATAAATTATCACTTCCTAAGAGAGAAAGTTGTAGACAAAGAAGTAAAATTGGATTATGTGAGCACAAAAGAACAACTAACAGAAATTTTCACAAAGCCTTTACCGAAGGATACATTTGAGTATTTTAGGGAGAAGCTGGGAGTAATTCCCTTCCCTAGATCTGATTAGAGTTTGCAGTAGTGCATCAGTCCTTAGTGACTAATGAATGATTGACTACTCTACTTCAGGACTAGTACCTATACTTATTTTCTTTGGTGCCCTTTGCCGATGATGTCAAAGGGGGAGTATATAGTCATGAAAAAAAAATAGTTGATTTATTCTAGAAAGGGGAGAGTATGTACTAATAAGGGGGAGTATATAGTAAGAAGATATAGAAGTTGATATTTTGACCATTCAGTAGTAGATGGAGGATTCATCCTTGGCAGAGTTTTAGCAATTGATATTAAGAGTATTCATCAGTAGATGGAGGATTCATCCTTGGGTGATTTTTTCTTGAGGAAATGGAGAATATTATAAAATAATTGTATGTTTGGATTGGTGGTGTTTTTCATTCCATATGTTTCCATCAATGCAAAAGGGGGAGATTGTTGGAGATTTTCTAGCAAGCCATTGTTGATTGTATGTTTGTCATTGATGACAATATATGGTAAGCAACATGTGTTGAAGTCTTATGTAGAGAGCCTTCTAAATATATTTCTTAGATATGCTACTAGCATGATATCATAGATGTAAAGATTGATTCTGAGTATAGAAAATTGTGTATTTGTTTGTATCAGTAGTGATCCTGACAGTGTTACAGGTAGAGTTTTGTATGTGATTTTTAGTATGGTTATGATTGAGCCTTGCATGTTTATATTTGTATTGAAGACATGTTTATGATGCTATGTTCATGGATGCATAGTCAATTGTGTACTTGAAGTTAAGTAAAGATGTTTGTATTTGTTAGCTATAGTTTCCTAAGATTATCTAATGGATCCGACAATGTTTATATTGTTTTAGTAGTTGCACCTATCATTTTGATATGCATGTTTGGTTAAGAGTGCATAACATATTTTAGCATGAGAATAAAGTTTTACTTAATTTGGTGGAGCTAACTGTGTGAAGTGGCACATCTACTCATATTGAGTTGCGTGGTCCTATTTGTGTTGCATCCTTGGTTTAGCTATTACATATATTATTGAAGAGTTATATTGTTTCTATATTATGATTTCATGGAAGTTCTAGCAGGCCAACTTGATTATATAATTTGGAGAAAGATACTTATAGCCAGCCAGTTGTGATTGCTAAGTGTGATTGAGAGAGAAGAGAAGAAGATGCGAATGTGCTGAGATAGTTAGTCATCAATTGAAGATCTATGTGAAGAAGAAGAGAGTATAAGCTATTCATTGGAACTGATGAAGATAGCAGGTCTACTTTCTAGTTCACCAAGATATAGATATAGTGTGTATTTGTTATGGAGAAGGTTGTAGCCTTCACCATTTGAGCAATGTGCTCCCAGGTAGTGTGTCCTCACCTTTCATAAGGTTAATTGAAAAAGACTCCTGATGGGGTCTAACCCTTGACCAGGTCACTGTACTTCATGCATTGTAAAGATCAACTCCTAATAGGGTTGTAATATCTTCTAACAGGGATCATTATACTCTGGTATAGTTTACAGTGGGTTCTAATTCCCATTGGGATTTTTACCTATTTGGGTTTCCCTGTAACCAAAATTGTGGTGTTGTATTAAGAACATTATCTCATTGTGTACATGCTTAATATTATTCTGTACTTAATTCGATAAAGAATTGAATCTTGTAGATAACTAATTTACCCCCCTCTCAGTTATTTCTTGGGACTATTCCTAACAAGATCTAGGGCTTGAATTCTTGAGTCCTTCATCTTCAATTGAGAATTTGCATGCTTGAGGAGAAGAATTGAAAAACTTTGATTGAACACTTGGAAGCTTGAAAAAATGTAGAGCAAGGGCACAAACCTCTAGATACAAAACTTTGATTGAACTCTTAAAAATGAGAGGAGAAGGCTTCCTTATATACAAGTCTAGGGCACAAACCTCTAGAGAGGCCAACATATAAGAAATAAATTCCCATTAGGCCCATACCCTTAAAAGTGGACCTATATTAAATGTATTTTTAAGAGTCACAACATTGAAGCATGAAAAAACTAACCCGAAAGTAGGAAACAACTCTTTCCAGATCCTGGTATCTAGAAATCCTTGGAATTTGAAATTTAGACTTTTGGTCAGGGTTGAGGTTGACCTTGATCTAGAAGGTCGACCTTGATTTAGAAGATCGACCTTGATCCAGAAGGTCAACCTTGACCCTAAGGTTAAGAACCTCAAAATCTCAGTGTAACATACCAGAAATAGATAGGAAATAAATGGAAAACAAGGCAGGACAGGGGAAAAATCCAGATCCAAGTCAAAGACCCATCCAAGATATTTGACATGACCCAAAACCACTTACTCAGAGGGGTAAACCAATCCTAAATGGAAGTTCTTCCATTTTCTAATGATACAGTAGGGAAAAGATTACAAATGATAAGAAGCAATCATTCAAGTTTGGGTCATTGCTTGTATGTATTTTCTTTTATTTCCAAAATTATTTTCAACAAAAAGGTCATGTTGAATAGAAGGAACATAGACCTATGGTAACATAGATCTATGATTATGTTAAGGAATTGGGAGTCCAATTAAATACTCATGTGTAGGGGCATTTTAAAAGTTTCCAAACTAAAATTCACAAGAGGTGGAGGATGCCTCTTAGTATGGTTGAAAAGAATAAGGATGAAATATGTTTCTTAGTTGATACTTGAGAGAATGTATACTTCAACCTATTGTGCCCAGAACATTTTGGATACCTGCAAAGGGTTATAAAATCTATGAAGATGAGATTGAAAAACATATAGATGTATTGATAAGTAAATCTATAGATTAAACAAAGAAAAATTATGGAACATATGAAGAAGTTGGCTCTAGAATTAAGTTTGAACTTAAGTAGCCAATAATAGAGAGAAAAATAAGGAAAATGATAACAAGGCTAAAGGATAAGTTTGGTGAAGAAAGTTCTAAATTTCAAGCAGTATTGGAGGCTTCTTCAACATCATTTGGACAACTGGTAGAGGAAACAACAACAAAACCTAAGAGAATATAAAAGAGAAAGGACAAACAACAATAAAAGAGGACTCCTATAAAGACCTCATCATCGATGTCTATGAAAAGAAAACTAGAAAGAGCATCTAAACCCATCGAATCTTTATGACCTAGAAAAAGGGATAAGTAATAAAAAGTAGATAGTGAGGACACCCCTTCAGATAAGGATGTGAAAAATCTACAAATAAAGCTGGTAAAAATTACAAAGACATTTCCATTGATGAATTTATACAAGGTATTGAAACTTCTGGAGGATAAGGTGGAGTTTCTAGGAAGTATGATTTATGTCATAGTGATGAGATCGAGAGAAGATTATAAATTGCAGTTATAAAGAGCATGAAAAATTTCAACAGAGGTCCTACAATAACTAGAGGTCATATGTCTAAAAATTATTTGACAACATGGGAGATGGAAAACATCTTTAGGTATTAACAATGAATTAACATAGAAAGCATTGATGGAGTGTGATATTGGATAATATGTCAGTGAAAGTAAATCATTTTTTGATGTGCACAAGGATTATTTCCCTATCAAAAGTAGAGTCACTAGCATAATGTTAGGAGAAACACAGGGTCTACATGAAGAAATCATTAAATCTTGGAAATATTATATTGATAAATCTAAAAGACCTCAAGATGATGTAGATGATGAGGAAGAAGGTGATGAACCTGAGCATTTTATTAAGGAAGAAGAAGAGGAATTAGACCAAGATGAGGTAGTAATCCTTGAACCACCTAGTTCAACCTCTTTGCCTAGAACTTACACTCTATTATAGGTAATTGAGCAAGTTCTTGAGGGAATCATTATATAGGTAGAGGAAATAGAGAAGCAAGAAGAGTAGAATATAAAGGAGAAGAAGAAAGATGAGGTAGTTGTTTAGGAAATACCTTATGAGGAGGTAAATAGATCACCAAGATTTACACTTACCCCTCCTATTACATAATCATCTATACTATTGGTAACCCCTACCAATGTTCAGACAACTGGGTATGTGCAAGATCATGGTATGCCAAACTAGGCCCTTAAGTGGCAATGAAAATTAAGAAAATTAGGTTTAAGCATGTTGAGATAAAAATTTGAACAAGTTATAAATATTATATAAAAAATAAGTAAGAAGATAATCAGTAGAAAATTGAATTTATTTTCTAATGTACTAGGCCTTTTTTGAAAAATAACTATTCTATATGTTGAAAATTTCAAATTTCAATGTAGTAGTATGAAAATTTTAGGAAAAAAATAAGATGTAGGTGTATGTGTTACCATCTTAAAAAAAGTCAAATGATAATTTTTTTTTACAAGATTCTAGATATAAGTAGTAGGCTCATATCCAAATGTGACACATATTTTTTTGTAATTTTTTCCAAGTAAATAATTAATTATGATTTTTCTTCTACAACTTTTCCAGAATACAAAAACTGTCATGTCTAACCTCGTTAACTTAGTCTAACCTTTATCAAATTGAAAACATTTTTTTATTTTATTGTAGTAGGAAAATAATAAAATATGACACATATTTTGGATCTCAAAAATATTATACAGTTTGAAAGTTATAGCTATTTTTAGATAAGTCTATCAATTAGGACTATAAAGATAACAAGTAGGTGTATGTCTGGCCACATTAAACAAAATCAAATGATAATATTTTTTTATAAGATTCTAGATAAAGTAGTAGACTCATGTCCAGATGTGATGTATATTTTTTTCCTAGTAAATAATTAATTATGACTTTTTAGCTACAAATGTTCCTGAATATAAAAACTCTCATGTCTGGCCACCTTAACTTAGTCTAAACTTCATCAAATTTAAAAAATTGTTTATTATTCTTGTATTAGGTGAAGCATAGAATGTGATATATATTTAAGATTTCAAAAATATTATATTGTTTACTAGTTATAGTTGTTTTTCAAATATTCTATCAATCAAGACTTCTTTTTCACATCACCACTTTTTGGCATACCATGATCCTGCACATACCCAGCTACATAAATAGAGAAACCAATTAAGAGAAAGTTGGAGCTTGATGAGTTGGTGAAGAAGAGGAGAAGAGTGAGTATATATAGATTCATAAATTGTGTGAGGAAGACGAATCCATTGAAGGAATGAACTTAGAAAACATAGACTTCAAACTGCTGAGTCCTAAGGAAATTATGACACTATCAGATAAGTTAAAATTACAAGCTGAGAAGAAGAAGAAGAAGAAGAGGAGTGTGATTAAAACAACAAATGAGATATTACAAACCTCAGTACCTAGTCTTAATGATAATAATAATATCATTGATCAACAAGATACATCATTGTTGGATAAAGTCTTAATGTCTATAACTAAAGATTATTATGACAAGAAAAGGATGGAAAAGGTAAAGGAAATTTTTTCCAAAGACAAAGAAAATTGTTAAAAAGAAGTTGAGATTGTAAAAGGTAACCTAAAAATTGTTGGTGGAATAGTAACAAAAGTATCAAAGCTATTTGAGTTAACTGATGATATAGACAAGAAGGATGAGGAATTTTAGAAAGAATTGGATGAATCAATTGAGAAGTATGATATAACTTGTAGAAGTGCTACAATTTATGTAGCTAAAGTCAAGGAGTTGGGAGGTAAGATAAAGAAAATTTAGGATGAACATGAACAAAAGGTGAACATTTTACTTGACTTGAACTCATTTTTGGCCCCTACTACTAATTTCATGCTAGTTAGTGTTAAGAAAGTTGAGAAATTAATTTGGAAACCTAAGCCAGATACACTGGATGAACTAGAAGATCTGTCAAGTAATTATATGGGTCATAATATTGCACTTGTACACATAAGGACAACTTGGGACACTACTTTGATTATGGAAAAGAAAAGTTACACAACTATATTTGATAAATTTTAGAGTCATTTGGCTGAATGTAATGTGGACTAAAATTTTGGTTTACACCTTTTTCCTTGATGACAAAAGGGGGAGAATATGATGGACAAATCAGTATGGTAAAAATTTAAACTGTTATGTCTATTTTTAATTTTTTGTATCATGAAAGGGGGAGAAATAGAATGGAACAATTTTGTCCATGGATTAATATTAGTTAATGAAATAAAAATCTTTTGGAAAAGTTTTGTTGTGAGTTACTTTGAATGATGTGTTACACAATTTTTATTTTCTTTTTCATTGTTCTATACAATCTTGAAATTGATAAGGTTTGCAATCAATGCCAAAGGGGGAGATTGTTGGCATTCACTAACTAGGAACAACAACAAATGATGATAGTTGTCTAATCAAATATTGTCATTGATGGTCAAACACATTGAGAAATATATAAACACAATTGTATATGACCGATAATGTAGAATCTAATTAGAAGAACCTAAAATTGGTTAAGTGATATGCCCGCTAAGAAGGAAGAACAACAACATGATGGAACACTAATGAATGTATATGAACCTTAAAATATTATGTGGAGTGGTTTCATAGGATGATGTACTACAACATTTTAGAGATGAATTGTAGGAATAAATCTTAAAATATTAATGTATTATTTGGATTTGAATGATTAATCAATATTCTACAATAAACTCTGTAATATTAATGCTTTGATCACTAAACAACAAATCAACATAGATTTTGAGGTGTGATTTGTTATGAAAGTTATTTAAGTTGTCAAGATTCTATTGGTTTAAATGTATGGAAGATTTTATTTAAGATTAGCAATAATCTAGAATATTTTACAAGCGGTTGAGCCTAAAGTGAAAAATGACTTTAAGCAAGTTTGAATTCCAAGAGAAAAATGTATTACTGTCTTGATATTGGTGAATTGAGCAAGAGGAGAGATAAACACTTAAGAGGAAAAATTAATCATCTTTTTTAAAGGGAAAAAATAGTAAGGAATCATATAAAATATTATTTATAAGAAGGATACAAAGGGTTAGATAGTTTTATGGAAAAATATGGTTTTTGGAAGATTAATTAGCAATCGGTACATGACATTGTGATAAGATTGTAAGGAGAGGTTTGAGTCATAGATACTATGGAAGTATAAGAAGATACAAGAAATAAATGATCTTACAGGAAAGGAATGCTACTATAGATCAGTTACTTATTGTTCAAGCTCACAATTATAGAAGATTAAATCCTTTAACTAGGTAGACTCTTATAGGTCTAAGTTATTAAATCCTTTTATAAGGTGAATCCCTAGACTGAGGTTTCAATCCTCACATGAGGTAGACTTTCAAAGGTTTTTATTTTACATCTCGTAGTGTACTAGACATCTCTCACAAGATGAATGACTCTTAGGATGAGTTTTTTGTAAGCCTTTCACAATGTACCTTCCAACTATAGTAGAGAAGATTGTGGATTTCATCCCCACCATGGTTTTTCCCTCTTACAAGAGTTTCCATGATACCAAAATTATTATGTCACATGTGTTAATGGTTGTGATGTTTGATTTACATTAACTATTTTATGTTTGTGACTATGATCAATAGTAATGATTAATGTAGCAATGATTAGTTTACTATTTTTTTTTTAACCGATCATCAGAATTAGTTGAAATAGTTGAAGTGGTTACTACAATAACTCACCCCCCTCTTAGTGCACTATATAGTTATTAATACCCCCAAAAATGTGTAGACTTTCTTTGTTTCCTAGAAGAGAAACTTAACTAAAATTTGTTTCTTGGAAAATACTGTGAAAATAAAATATTGTTGTACTTCTTTACGAGGGTTACCACAATGTTTCTTCACCATTTTCTCTTGTTATTTGGAGCTCTTTTTTTTGGTCCACCCTTTCTGTATTAATTTTGTATAATAGATTCTAATTCTTGTCACAAAACTATTCCCATCCCTTATGAAATCTTTCTTTTTGAAATAAAAAAATAAAACAAGAAAAGGAAGAGTGCCTTCTTCCCTAATTTTCACCTTTAATTAATGACCATCACTCCTATTATAACCACCTCCCTCCCCTCTCTCATATGTATAAGAATGAAATTCTTCTTTCTTTCTTTTTAAATAAAAATAATTTTAAGAAATCCAACATTTTACAATTTGAAAATAGAATTATTAAGATATTACTCATAATTCTTTTTTCATTTTTCTTTAATAATATGATTCTATCTCTAATTACTCATTTTCCATGGTAAAGTCTTATCAAAATACATATTCTAATTCATATCATCTTAATCAAAGAAATTATATTTGATATCAACACATTGATGTCATGAGATTAGGGTAGAGGAAAAACTCTCTCAATCTACCAAAAGCTACTAGCTATGTGTTATGTGCCAGATCATCTTGACCAACCATTATCGATGAGCTAGCCTCCTCTACCTGGGCCACACTCTTGTCTTTATCCTAGCAAACACTCAAACATTAAAAAACCCATGAATAGGATAGTATCCACAAACTGTAATTGAAATAAGGGTATGCATCATATTTCATTTAATATACATCAATTCATAAACATGTATTGACATCGTTTACATAGCATTTAATAATCAAAGTTACACATGATATTAAGGAAAAAGTATGACTTTGTCATAAGTAAGTCCAAACACCAGTGCATAATAGTTGAAATAAGGAACCACTCTCATTTAGTAAAAAGACATAAAAGCACAAGTGACTAACATGGATTGGCTATGGTCTAAGTCAACACAAGTCTAAGCATCACACACATAGATCCCAAAATGTAGGAACATCAAAGTTGAGGTCATGACAAAATAACTCTTAGCTCGTTTCAACTTGAACCTAAAATATTTAGAATATGTGTTTGATCAAAGTCTAGAAGTAGGGCAATAATAGTTGACAACTATTTTTAATCACATTGAAAAAAATAGTCAAACTTAATAGGAATGAAATTAAATTTTAAAAGTCTATTTATTGTGTAATCATTGTGCATCTCTAACATAATATGGAAATTGATAAAGATCAATAGTCCATATTGTGGGAATGGTGAAATTGTCATGAGGAAATCCATGAGCTTAGTATTTTAGCTAAACTTATGATCTATGCAAAGTTTAACATAATATTAGAATGTGGATTAGCATAATCATATCAGATCAAGTTAAGATCTCTAAACACCTGAGAATCAAGGTGAACACAATTAGATTAAACAAAGATCTTTGAATGCCTAAGCCTAACTCAAGAGAAAGCGATGGTAAATGGGCACACATGAATCAAAGATGAATTGGGTATGAAAAAAAACCTACAGCTTAGGGGTAAGACATATCTCAACAGAAAATAAGGGATCCTAAATTCAAATTCTAATTGACATATAAAAATGTTACAAAAATTTCCTTTAATTGTCTAAGAGTCTTATAATATCCTCGGTCTTCACAAAGCCAATGTTCCAAATTTACTTTGGATCAAACATCATCCATATCACCAAAGTCAATTTTTAATATTTGATCTATATCGAACTACAATTCATTTAGATCAGTTGAACTCAAATGCAGGACCTCTCATTTGATAATAGAATGCTCTACCAACTAAACTACTAGCCCCTCTTATCTAATCCATCCTTCATCCAAGTATAACTTATTTTCAATAACCCCTGAAATTCATGTTGCAGCTTCATAAGGCTCTTAATATGAATCTATACTATATGTTGAACTACAATTCATTTGAACCAGATAAGACCTATTTATCACCTTCCATTTACAACTAGAATACTTCTTGACCAGTTCATTAGTCTCTTCTTTCAAGAAAATCTTCTTCTGTCTCTTCCTTCAAGAAAAATCTTCTTCTGCATAGTTTCTAAACTTACCTATAGCATTATACTGTAAGGCGATGTCGGATAGCCTTATACTGACACTTCAGAATCATTGAAGAGGGCCACTGGAGGAATTTTCCTCCCAACACAAGCAATGAATTGCACCCTAATAATTCATGCTTCGCTCCGAAACTCAAATATCTCTAGCATTTTTTTTTTCAAATAAATTTGTGTTTTTCCAAGGACATTAATGGGCTTTATTAAAAAAGTAGATGCAACGTTTGCTAACGGAGCGGTCGCAACAGTTCTAATGAAATTATACGGGAAGCATCCTCTACGCGTACATGCTTGTTCGAGTGATTGGCATTGAAATATCTTCATGAAATTTTAACAAGAACAAAAAAAGATAAATAATTAGAAGTGTCTGGTTTGTGCGAAATAACATGTAACCGCTGCTTCCAGTCTCATGAACACCGCACGAAAAACAAATAAATGGAATTTCATGGACTCTGCGACCTAACGTGTACACGCCGCAAAGTAAAGAAACTTCATCATAGCTGATGATATTGCTCCCTCCTTGGTTACATCGTCTAGTTGTTACATACAAAACCACTTCTAACGGCCTTGCAAACATAACTATTTCGAAGAAATTTGTTGGAGATATTTGAGAGCAACATCTATGCGTTACGAGCAGGTTCCGTCCAGTTCTTCTTCCTTTTTTTATTCCATCTTGTCTTCCTTCATCTTTCAACGAAAATAATGAGAAGCAGAAAAATTAAATTTCATGAATGGAGCACGGCAGCGCGTAGAGGCTGCTTCGAGGGCAACTTCATTATAACTAACCCGAATGTTACGCTATTGATCTCCGCGTGGATTTATCCTATAAAATGGCATTTGTAATGGTTGAAGACAACCACAATTACTTGAAGGAAATTTGAGTTCGAGAGCGAGTAATTTGGGAAAATTACTCTGCATTGCGGGGAAAATTGAAGTTATAATCGTTATCCCTGTAATGAAGGTCGCTGGGGAGAAGATTGGTGGAAGGAAGAGACCGGATTTTCAGAATTTAGATGCTGAAAACTCCTGTGATTTTGGATGGTGTTTGGTCCAGAGCAAATTTGGAAACTTTGGTCTTTGAAGCGCAGGGATACAATACTCTTAGAAAAATCAGAGGGAATTTTAGTGACCCCAAAACCTGGATTATTATCATTTCCTATTCTGTGCCTGGATGCATTGTTCCTGGTTTGCTTCTGGGTTTTTTCCATTGTTTTATTTAAATATTATATCTTATAATGATCAAAGCTGTTAACAGTGATTTAATATCACGCCCAGATTGAATGTAAACAACCATTCTATATTATTAGTCATTATTTGGTTTAAAGTATTGAAGTGATTAATATTTAGAAACAATTCTTTTAAACAAACATCAAGTCCGAACACTTCGTATGCAAATCTGAAGAGCTACTATTTTTGCCGTAATCTCTCTGGTTGTTCTGAGAGTCTTGTATCCCGGCCCTTCGATAACGTGGACTAGTCAATCCTTTCGACACAGAAGATGCAGTCACTTTTCTGCTTTCACGATTCAAGTCAAGGGGTGCCATTTAATATCCAGCAATTGATTTTGGTGAGTTGGCCGTTTCCAGTTTTTTTGTAGCTTTTTTATTTTTTTAATTTTTATTTATACTATCTACTACATTATTCTTATCTTTCAGAATCTAATACAAATACGAGTAACTCGGAAATCACAGAGCTGTGAAAAGATCAAAGTTGTTTTTTTGTTGTGTATATGGTACGACAAGTTATGCATGTTACTTAATGGCGTTGCATGTAATCATTTGAGACTTTGCAGGTTGATTCATTCTTTGTTAGATTTGATTCATTCGAGCATTTGTGTCTTCTTAAGCTCTGTTTCATACACGTCATGTTTGGTCGTGAGGTTAATCATTTCACGCAGGGAGGTAATGTGGTGAATATGCTTTCTAGATCTATTTCAATAACAATATTTTTCTTTGGAATTTTTAAAAAAAAAAAATCAATGATTGCTTTCATCAAAGCATTAAAGTGGAAGCAAGAAGATTCTAACAATTTTTCTTAACCCTAACTCTATAGCTAAAGACTTTTTCTCCTAATAACACTTCTTCAATTGTACTTTTTAAATAGACTACATTAATTTTGAAGATGCATAGAGCTTGGTTGATAGAAGAAGATATCAAGGTAATCCTTGCTGTTTATGGATATTTTTATTTTTTCTTATTATTTTTTTCAATGTGCTTTAAATTGTAAAGGATGTCTATATTCTTCAAGCATGTTAGCCTTAGCCTTATACACCTTAGCACTTGGATTTTATTCAAATCATGGAAATTTCTTTCAAGATTCTACTTTGTATCTATTTATTTTCTTTAATATTATTTTTTAAAATGTGAATATCTACTTTTTATTTGAGATTATTGGGTTCATATTTCAGGACATCTACTATTAATAAGAAAAAAAAACTAGCTATGTGTGAATATGAGTTGATCTATAAATGCATGATCATTTGCTAGAAACTCTTAATAATTAAGTAAAAGATATTCTATGGCATAGGCTCTAAAGATTATATATACATCCTTTTAGATGCAGGGAATGCCATAATGGCAAACATCTATTTTGGGACAATCACTAACTTAAATCATATGAATTTTCTAAAAGATCTATGCAAGAGGAAATGATATTTAAAAAAAAAATTCTAGTAGATAATCAAGGTTCTTTCCTTATCCTATTTTTAGCAGATTTACCATGGGTTATATGAATGATAAAGACCAACACGTCCTCTAAATATTAGAGTACCAAAGTTAACGAAAATAACAATAAATTTTTTATTGTATGAAAATAACTACCAAATTTTAGGATGATGAGGATGAAAACAAGAAAAGGGCGATGAAAAACAAAGGAATTGATCAAATAGTGAAGGATCAAGAAAATCATACTAAATATATGAGATGATAATCTTTTAACAAGAAACAAGATCATGCAACTCAAACTTCTTTTTAGGGTATTTTTATGTAGTTAATGCAATTATTAATGTCCATCATGGTACAAGATCTTATATCTTACAAGATCTCCCACTGCTTCAGAGAAGCGAACAAATTTGCAGATTGGCTATCTAATTGGGGTGTGGAATTGGGGAACTTTTGTATGGACTCCAATTTCTTTGTAATTTCCCAAGAAATGATTCTAGAATTCCTCAAGGACGAAGGTGTCTCCAATCATATTTTGTAAGTGGCTTTTGATTGTGGTCAGCTTTGGACACAGGATGCAGGATTTGGGTAATGATGTTCTTCCTTTTGGTACACATACAATGTATTGCTTACTCTATATATGTTCAATCACAGCTACGAATGAGGGTTTTCTTCCTGCTTCTTTCCCTCAAGAGCCTTCCGAAGTAGTGTATATTTAAAATAATATTAATAAAATATAATGGCTTTTCCATTTTTGCCAAAAAAAAAAATGTCCATCATGATACATTTTTACAAGGAAAGTCTATAGTTTCTTCTTAGAAACCTCTTTTATTTGTAGTAACTATCAAAATATTAAAGTTCAAGAGACTCTTCTTACCTTGGAGAAAGTTTTACATGTGACTAAACCCATAGATTGGACATTGATAGACAAGAAATTATTTTTATTTGTCATCTACATGAAAAATTGATATTATATTCTTAAAAATAGGAAAAGGTCATTCAACATAAGATGTGGGTATTAAATAAAGTTAGAATAGAAATGAAGACTAGAGGCATGAAATTCATAAACCAAAAATTATTTGCATTTTTCATCTAGAGATGATAACTTGATATAAGATTCTTTAAAAAAGATCATTTAACTTAGAATATGGGTATTATATTAAATTAAAATAATAGGTAAGACTAGAGACACTTAGAGTAGGTCATAATATCGATCATAATAAATTCAAATAATTGACATAACAACTATTTAATTTGGGTCCTCTCAATCTAGTAGATTTATCCCTTCCTCAACCATTTTAATTATGATTATTCCTAATGTTGTATGAGGTCTTAATTATAGACCTAGAAAGAATCGTAAATTACAAGATTAGTTAAATATCTTAAACCTTTTACATTTCCAACTCAAGAAATTAAGCTTCCCAATGATTGTAAATATATTTTTGTTTGTAGCTTTTGTAGATATTCAGTATAATTGTGATTTCTATTCATAGTCTATTTAGGAGTCCATTTTTATGCTTGGTCTTCTATATATTTTCCTCATAAAATCTTCATGTCACTCTAATAATCTCTCTTTTAAAGAAGTTCTCTCATTTCAATTTTAATGTCATAATACTCGTTGTTACCCTCATGAAGATATTCTATGGATGGTTATAATTATGGATAGGTTGCATGTTCATAGCATAAATTTTTTACTTTAAAAAATTGAAGACTGTGTTCTATGTTATTTCAACATATTTTCAGTTAGTATTTCTTTTAGCATTATAGAAATCTTCAAATTGTTTCCTTCACTCTAGATGATGTAGATTTTTATAATTAGGTCATATTTTATATTACAGAGGATATTTGAAGCCTTAAAATAATAGAAATTATAATAAGAGAATTCTTCTTAATGTGGAAATACCCTTCATAGGAGAAGAAACACTTTTTTTTTTATCAAGGATAGGATGGATCCAAGGTTGTAATCAGAATGTGGATTTAGTAATGATATTTTAATTTTGTATTTAGTTAGAAATAAATTAGCTTTAGGAAAACATTATATAGTGACAATAAAATCCTGGTAAAAGGTTATAATTAAAGGAAAATAAATTTTAATTTCTTACATATTTTGATGATATTGCATAAGAGGAGGATGGGTGAAGGAATTAATTTAATTCAAGATATTCAATTAGAAGGTATTTTATTTTTAATATCTTTTATGATTTGTTCAAACACCCCACTCTGCTAATTTTGTTGATAATAGATGTATCATTTTGAATTGAACCTTATTATTATTTTCTCTCATTAATATACATTGTTCAATCAGATCATTTATATGGACAAACTAGATAGTGTTATTAAAATAAGAATGTTGTCTAATAGGTTGTATCTAAACAAAAGGTTGTATTCTTAAAAAATTACAAACGTTGAATCTATTAATGATCATTTAAATATATTTAATTTAGTTATAATTAACCTTCCATTAATAAATGTTAGATTAAAGGATGAAGACATGTGTATCTTGTTTCTTTTCTCTTTGCTGAAATCTTGGAAAGATCTGATTCTTGCAATTAGAAGTGGTAGTATTGATCAAAATATTGACAAATTTGTTTCCATAATTCTTCTAAAAGAAGTGAGAATTTCTATGAATTTGGTTCACAAGATGCCTTTTATATGTGAGGATAGTCCAAAGAGAAAGGGTCTAAATAAGATACAAAGAGCGAGAAGTATAAATGATGTTCAAAGATCCATAAAAATTTTAGAATAATATATTATAATTATGATAAAAGAGTGTATGTAAATGCAAGGCTTGTATAGATAGTTATTTTATTGTTCCTCTTAGTTATGAAACAATGAAAAGTTGGTTCCTAAAGGAAATTACTCAATTATATTTGTTATTCCTCCTTTTATATTCTTATTCTCCTATAAATAAACATATTGAACATTCTAGTCTACTCTCCCTGTCTCATTTGGTGTTAGAAAATTGAAACTTCTATGCATGTGACCTTTTTTGGTGTTGGAAGTGAATGCTAAAATGGAAGGAGAAAAGTACTATATATCCTATCTATCTTTAGCTAATTTATTGAAAATATATCATACCACTTATGGAAGTTTTTTTCGTGTGGTCGTATTAAGTTTCTTTGTATCACATTGATCAATTTAATCTCTATATGGTTATTTGGGTACAATATATAGTGCTTGTTAAGAGATTTTATGAGAAAAAAGTTACAGGAAATCAATGAATATGTTCCACATTGAGGGTGCAGCTAGTGATGTGCAAATCTCAGAGGTGAGAATTCCTACTAATATAGATGAGAACCTAACTAGTATTGTGTGTACCAGTTCTTGTTAGATATTGCTAATGCATGGAGAGGTGATTGAGATATTTAATATGATTAATCACTGCGTTATCAAATGTGCACTCATACTGCTATCATCTATGTTTTGTTACTGATGTCAACATATATTTATGTGAGGAAAATAGGATAGTTATCACAGTGTATATACACTATATAGATGTTTTAGATTGTGAAAAGATAGATGAGAGTTAAGGAGGATGTTTTGATCTTATATCCAAGATTTAAACATGTAATGTTTCATATTGGATGAGTTATAGATGTTTTGGTGAAAATTTGTCACTGGACTGTGACAGTGAGAAATGATAGAGTTAGTCTTTTTTTTTTCAGGTATATCTTCCAGATGATATGGATTCAAAGTATGTGAGCTTCAGGGATGACATACAAGATAATAAAGGATGTTCATTGGAAAGTGCAAGGTATAGATTTCTTGGTGATGTCAAATCTGGTGTGTATTTTGGAAAAGACTTATTTGGAAGCTGACTCAGGAGATGTAGCGTGCATTTTGTTATGCAAATGTAAATTAAGGATGTCGGTCTTTAATTGTTGTAATGGAAGTATTGTATAATTATTTTATATACAGTGTGTATCTTGGCAAGGGTTTATGTAATTATTTGTAATTAGGAAAGGCTTATAGGCCAACCTGATCATGAGAATTGTAATATGGTATAAATGAAAGGTCTTTTCATTGGAAAAGACATGGATGGGAAAAAGGTGGTATAAAGAACTTGTGAATGCTACAAGATTGTGTCTGATGTATGTAGATA
This sequence comes from Chamaecyparis obtusa, assembly GCA_027943335.1. NCBI lineage: Eukaryota > Viridiplantae > Streptophyta > Pinopsida > Cupressales > Cupressaceae > Chamaecyparis > Chamaecyparis obtusa. The sequence continues at coordinate 935,954 of BSBK01008509.1, forward strand.
AATGGTTTACTGGTGGACTTTATTGGACTCCTAATAGGGTCTATCCTCTAACAAGAACTATTTTCCAACAATTGTCTTTGCTTGATCAGTTCCAATGAAGTCCACCAACAATCCTCTGATCTACATATAGTAGACACAACTTTGCAACCTCCTTATATCATTTATCTCACATCCATTTCTTTTCCAAAGAAAAGACCTTACATTTATACATTATTACATTTTGCCAAGATCAAGTCATCCTATAAGGCTTTCCTAATTACAAATAATTACATAAGCCCTTTCTAAGATAAACATTGTATCTAAAACAAGTTTAAAATGATTAAATTACAAAAAATAAGGACCAACATCCTTGAATTATTCTTGTCAAACAAAACACACGCTTCATTCCCTGAGTCAGCTTCAAAATAAGCCATCGCCAAAGCACATCCCTCAAATGATGTCACCAATCATTATGTACCTTGCACTGACCAATGAACATCCATTAGTACCTTTTCCATCATCCTTCAAGATCACATAACTTTAATCCAATCCCTCTGAAATATATACCAAAAACTCAGAACTAACTCTGTCAATTCTCACTGTCACTGTCTAGTGACCAGTCTTTACCAAAACAGTTGTATCTTCCTTAATATGCATCCATTAATGATGCAATATTAGATATAAGATCACAACATCCATCTAAACTCTCATCTAACTTCGTAGTATCTAAAACATCCTTATATCTTTCGTACACTACGATTACCAGTCTGATTCCTTCATAGAAGCATATGTTGACATCAGTGACAAAACACAAATGACAATAGTATGAATGCCCATTTAGTAACATAGTGATTAAACATATTAAATGTCTCAATCAACACCCATGCATTAGCAATATCCAACAATCTCACCCTTTTGCATTGATGTCAACATATGGGAAAATCTTATCCCAAAGTTGTATCAACCCAAAAGTTCTTCAACTACACCATCTCCATCTTCCCAATCAGTGAGGAATTTTCTCATAGCAACACTCCCTCTTTGAAAACAATGGAAAAGGGTCTCATGAAGCTTCAACTACCTTCACATATAAACTTTCTCCTACGATCACCCCCCCTAAGGAATAGATCCCTACATCAAGTCCAGAAAAAGATATGGCTCTGAATACCTTTGGTCTAATGCATCTCTGCATCATGTAGTTCTGACTAGGAGGGGCCTAAACCCCTAGCATACCTTTGAGATATTCAGAGGTATCTTTTTGTAGTGGCTTTGTGAAGATGTCTGCAATCTTCTCTTTTGTACTAATATATTCTAGTTTGATTTATTTTTGTGCCACTTTGTCTCTCAAGAAGTGATACGTAATTGAAATATGTTTAGTTTCAGAATGCATCACTAGATTCTTTGACATGTTAACTGTATTGGTGTTGTCACAATGAATAAGCATAGGCTCATCAAAAGTTATTCCAATGTCTATCAGCATTTATTTCATCCAAATAATTTATGTGTAATTTATAGTAGTAGAAACATACTCTGATTTAGTAGTGGATTATGTTACACAATCTTGTTTCTTGCTTAGTCAAGAAACCAACTTTTCCCCAAGAAAAATGCACCACCAATGATACTTTTTCTATCATCAATATTTCCTACCCAATCATCATCAGTAAAAGCATGAAGTTCAAAACTATCATTTCTGTCATACCATAAGCCATAGCCTATGGTACCTCTAAGATACCTTAGTATCCTCTTCATAGTAGCTAGATGTGTCTCTTTAGGTTCTGCCTAATATCTAGCCACAATTCTGACAACATTAGTAATATCTGGTCTGGTATGAGTCAGATATTGTAGCCCTCCAACCATTGACCTATATAAAGTTTGAAAAACACATTTTGACTCATCGTCAATTATTAGCTTGTTTCTGGTTACCATAGGTGTTCCTACTGGTTTACAATCTTCCATTCCAAATTTCTTGAGCAATTCTTTGAGATAATTGGTTTGAGAAATGAAAATACCATTCTCATTCTGAGTTATCTACAGTCCAAGAAAGAATTTTATTTCACCTATCATGGACATCTCAAATTCACTTTCCATTTCTTTAGCAAATTTATTACATAGATCATCATTACCTCTAAAGATAATGTCATCCACAAATACTTCTACTATTAGAATTCCATCTTCAATAGTTCTCAAATACAAATTATTGTTTGCGTTACCTTTTCTGAATCCAAGCCCAAGTAGATACTTGTCTAACCTTTCATACCAAGCCCTAGGAGCTTGCTTCAACCCATACAGGGCTTTCTTACATTTGCACACCATGTCTTTGTCTTTGCATAGAGGAAATCCATCTAGTTGTTCTATGTATACTTCTTCTTCAAGATCTCCATTCAGAAATGTAGATTTAACATCCATTTGATACACTTCAAAGTTTTTGTGTGCAACATAAGATATGAACAATCTTACTGCCTCTATTCTAGCAATAGGAGAAAAAGTTTCTTCAAAGTCTATGCCTTCTTGCTGTGAGTATCCCTTACACACTAGTCTTGTTTTATTTCTTATAATTGTTCCTTCTTCATCCATTTTGTTTCTAAAGACCCATTTTGTTCCTATAACATTTTTATTTTTAGGCCTTGGAAGCAATTCCCAAGTATTGTTTTTGTTTATCTAATCCAATTATTCTTTCATAGCATTTATCCAAGATTCATCTTTAAATGCTTCATCTAATTTTTTTGGCTCAACTTGAGAAATCAAACAAATTTCTTCTCTAACTTTAGATCTAGTTAGTACTCCCTGACTATTATTATCAATAATTTGATTTTTAGGATGGTTATTTTTTACATACCTTGGAGTTTTAGGAGTTTCAGTAGACTTTCTTGTATCATCACACGCCTTTTTTCACTTTCTTCTTCAACAAGTTCTTCTTCTTCTATAGTATAAGTGGTTTCTTTTATCTCTACCATCCAACTGCTTCTAGGTTGCTTTCCCATGACACATCTCTGCATATAGTGCTAGAAGGTTTCACAATCTTTGGTAGGTCTCTCACTACATTAGCCATACTTGCCTTCACAATGTTATCAAAATTAACATGACAAAATCTTCTATGCCATAACCAACTGTCATCTACTTTCACAACAAATCAAGAGGCTCCAAATGTGTTTAGTTCAAATACATTACCTCTAGACCTTGACCCAGTAGCAATCATTTTTCCTTCCTTGCTTCTAATAAAGCATTTACCATTAAAAAAACTTAACTAAATGTTTTATCCATTAACTATCCAAAACTTAACAAGTTATGTTTCAGTCCTTCAACAAGTAGTACATTGTTTGTATTAGTCTTTCCATCTAGAGTAATGGATCCTACCCCTATGATGGATTTTGGGAGATTTTCCCCAAACCTTACAACACATTCATCATAATTTACTAAATTAACAAACTTGTTCTTATCACCATTCATGTGATGAGAACACCCACTATCAATTATCCATTCTATTTTCTTGTCAACATGAGACACTAAGGATTTTTCTTCATGAGCTGGTTCATCTTTAATAGAAATGAATTCAATCTCTTCATTATCTAAATCCTCATCATTAGAGATTCCTTCACCAGCATAATAACATTCTTTTTTTCTTCTAATTTTTGCATAATCAGGTTTGTACTTAGGAACTCTTGTAGGACATCTAGATGCAAAATGACCTATCTTATTGCATGAAAAAAATTTCAAAGGTAATTTTCCTTTAAATTTTCCCTTACCTCTTTTCTCTCTTCTAGTAATTAATGCAACAAGTTCTTCCATCTTCTTTTCTTCTTCCATTATCTTCTCCCACTCCTTAGCATATTCACAAAGTTCTTCTCTTAGGTCTTCTTTTCTTGTGCTCGGAAGTGCAAAACCTTTCTTATGTGGGAATGCCTTGAATGTAGATTCAACTTTGGGTGTGGAATCACCTAATTCTATAGCTTCAAAGGTAGTTAGCTTTGCAATCAACATCTCTTTGCTAAAATTTGGAGTTAGGGGTATAGTTTCTTCAATTGAAATTGCCTTGAATTTGTATGTAGGACTTAGAGATTTGAGAATATTTGCAATGACATTGTCTTCAGCATAAGTACCTCCACAATTTATGATTCCATCTATAGCTTATGTAACCCTTTGAACATAGGCTTTGATGTTTTCATCTTCATTCATTTGTAGCTTCTGCATCTTTGTCTTCCAGTTTTGCAACTTTTCTTGTTTGGTATACTTATCTCTTTCATAAAGTGCCTCTAGCCTATTCTAGATTTCATGAGATAAATCTAGATCTTTTATTTCAATAAACTCACCCTTAGATAGTATGATGATTAATGCTTCTCTTGGAACCATGTTGCATGTAAATAGCTTCTATTCATCATTAGTGGCTGACTCCAAGTCATTCTTAGCCTTCAGAGTTTTCTGCTTCTTTAAAATCATCTAGTAGTCTATGTCCAAACACAGGAAATGTGTTCGCATCTTGTTTTTCCAACTCTCAAAGTTTTCAGGATCAAACTTGAGACTATCCTTCCTATAGAATGTCATTTTCCAAGATCACCTCAAGTTGTTAAGCTTTCTCTTTGAGGACCACATGCTCTGATACCAATTGTTAGGATTAATAGTCCACAATAAAAGTAAGAGGGGGGAGTGAATTGGTTGTATGAAGAATATTAAACTTTAAACTTTAAGCTTATCAATATCAGATCCAATGAACACAATGAATGCCAACACAATAAAAGAATATTTTGGTCACGGGGAAAACCTTGTTAAAGGTAAAAACCTCAGTTGGAATTAGCACCCACTAATGATGTACTAAGAGTATAGTAATCCTTGTTAGAAGATATAGCCTAGCTAGGAGCTTCTTGAAACATTGCAGTACATAGTCCTTGTTAGAGGACATACCCTATTATGATTCAAGAACAAATAGGGCTTACTACCCAAGGCTCTCTACCCAAAGAAGGTTAATTCCACCTTCTAAACTCACTAGTTCGCAACAAGTGTATATAAAGAAATACACAATATTTTGAACTATTTGCCAGTAACTATCTCTCTTTGATTAGTTCCAGTGAATTCCACCAATAATCCTCTACTCTACATACAACAGACACAAGTTCGCAACCTCCTTATATCACTTATCTCACATCCATATCTTTTCCAAAGAAAAGACCTTACATTTATACCTTATTACATTTTTCCAAGATCAAGTTGGCCTATAAGGATTTACTAATTACAAATAATTACATAAGCCCTTGCTAAGATACACACGGTATCTAAAAAAAGTTTACAATGATTACATTACAACAAATAAGGACCAACATCCTTGAATTATGCTTGTCAAACAAAAGACAATCTCTATTTCCTGAGTCAACTTTAGAATAAGCCATCGCCAATGCACATGCCCCATATGACATCACCAATCATTTCATACCTTATGATGACCAATGAAAATCCATCAGTACCTCTTCCATCATCCTTCAAGATCACATACCTTGAATCCAATCCCTCTAAAATCTATACCAAAAACTCAGAGACTAACTCTGTTAATTCTCACCGTCATAGTCCAATGACCAGTCTTTACCAAAATAGTTGTATCTTCCTTAATATACATCCATTAATTATGTGATATTAGATATAATATCACAACACCTATCTAAACTCTCATCTGACTTTGCAGCATCTGAAACATTTGTATGTCTTTCGTATAATGCGATTACCAGTCTGGTTCCTTCATAGAAGCATATGTTTACATCAGTGACAAAAAACAAATGACAATAGTATGAGTTCCCATTGAGTAAATTAATGATTAAATATATTAAATGTCTCAATCACCACCCTTGCATTAGCAATATCCAACATATGGCTCATAAAAAATTTCATTATGTAATTTTGAGAGCATCTTGATAGATTTGTGAAGTCTTTATATATTTGAATTATGGTATTCAATGAAATGTACTAAGATAAGTTCAACAATGAAACACATGAGGTGCTTAATAGATAGATCTAGAAATTCATTTGATATTTTAGATTTATAAGATATAATATTTTTTAAAATTTATGGTGTGGTTTATACTACTAGAAGGTTGATTAAGTATCAAAGAAAAAATATGTATCAAATGAAGTAGAGTGAATAGGGAATTGAATTTTTTTTTTTAATGTATAAGAATGAAACTCTTTCATGTGAAAAGACACATTGAGTTAAATCTCACTTCTAAAACATTATCATTATGCTAAAATTATTGTTAGTATTATTGGGAAGTCCTTCATCCAACTTGATATGAAGCTTGGAATGATACAAAACTATCTCATAAAATACTTATTTTATAAAATCTTCTTAAGCATGGAACACTTGGTCTATTTGATGCTAATAGACAAAACAAGTACATCAACATTCTTTTTAATTATGTTGGTATTGCATATAATTCCAATATACCCATATTTGATGTAATTTAATTCAAAAGGGAAGAATTTTTTTACTATGGATTAACTAATGTGTGAGAAAAACCATTAATGAAAACAACAACAATAGCATCAACATCATATTATAACATAACTATCTTAAGAAGTTACCTATGTAATTTACATAAAAAAATCTATGTATCCAATGACTTATCCACATCATCATTATGATGATAAACCAAAAAATAATCAGAAGTGCCTTGCAAGTAGCATAAGAAACTTTTAAAAAAATCTAATGCTCCTTAATTATGTTAGAGATAAACCTTTTTATTATTTTTTTGTGTGTCCAACTAATGACCTTGAGATGAACCTAAGGATTTTCCTTGACCTATGATAAGATATCCTAGTTTAGTGGCCAATTAAAAAGGATTTCTCAAGGAATGAGAAATTCCTCCTATTCTTTAGGCTTTGCAAGACCTAGGTGGCTGAACCTTAGTAATACCTTGAATGATTTTAAACAAGTATTAGACAACAACAGATGATTTCTCAAATTATAGTATATGAACACATATACGTGTTCTGAAAATTGGCTCTATTAGATGGGTATATATCATTAATACATAATTGAGTTATTTTGAACCTACATCTAACAAAAAGAAACTAGCATGATTTGAGTTTTATTTATTTTTTCTAAAGTAAACATAAAAAAATTAAATAAAGACCAACACCTAATCATAGGGCATAGTCTAAAAGTAAGAAACCTTTACATTCATGTAACAAATGAACTCTAATTAGTGGAAATAAAATATTCATGCTTTAGACAAATGGATCTATTTTTAAAAATGGAACATCATTCCTATGAATCTATATGGTACATTAAACCTCATAGTAGTTTTCATATAGATTATAACTCCATCCTTGAAAAAGATCCATATAACAACTACATAGTACAATAAATTATAGAGAAAAACTAGAATACCCTTGATCTTATAGATTTGTATGAAATATGAGTATATAATACAAGGAAAATACTATAATTATTTTTATTACGTGTACAAAACTAATTAAAACTAAAACATGATTTCATAAGTCACTTGTAATAATTCTAAAACCCCAAGCTAAATATTTTCCTTATTTACATTCCTTATAATATAAATTTTAAAAACCATACACTATGGCCTTAGTATTCCTTTCATAGTCACTAGAAATGCAAAAAGCTACAAGATGTTAATAGATATTTCATTCCATGAATACAACTAGATGGTTACAAGGCTATTTTTCCAATTGAAATTGTTGCCTCCAACTTTTATCTTATAAGGAAATTGATTGGATGGCTATTTGAGAAAAACTAAGATTATAGTATATTAGAGAAGTCAAAGTGTCAATGACGTGTTCATTTTTTATAAGATTCATAGGTTAAATAGAGACCTTGGATTCTAACTCTCTAAAGATAGAACAACACTCATAGAAAAGTGGAGATGTTGATTCTAAGAGTTATAATATTTTATATATATTTGAGAATAGAAAGTTTTACAAGGAATCCCTTCTTCCTCGACACTGTATAGATAGAGTAATACTATTATAATTTTGGAGGAAAAAACTAGAGGTACAAGCACTAATGATTGTGAAGAATATGCCCAAGGTCATATTCCCCTTTACCCTGGGCCACTAGAGGTGCTCCACTATTACAACTAAGGAGACAGTTTTGGAGATGGAAAACATAAACCTCTCTAGGGAGTTCACTTCAATAAGGATCCTTATGGTCCCGAGAGGAAAATAAAAGGGATTCTAGCCAATGTATATTGTGCACATAAGCTATCTATGAAATATTTTTAGGTGGGCCCATAGGATGATTTAATAGGTTATGATTTCAATATCACTGAATGACTGCCCCATAAATGAGAGATTTTGGACTTTGAGATATTCCATAGGATTTTGTTTATAAGGATAAAATTTGGATATCGTATAAAAATCCTAGAAAATAGGGTAGAAATAGGCTAGAAGATTTAGATATACAAGCTCTCATTATCGGCACAAATTTTCATAGCCATAATGAATTTAACCTCCATCTCCTTGAAGCTCAAATAAGTTGAAGATGTAGAGAAAGATTCCACCAAACGAGTATGAGAAGAGAAAGGAATCAACTAATAAATGATATAAATTCTACAAAAAGGTGAACCCCCTAGAAGGTGATTTTGAGGCAAAAGTCATGCAAAAGATAGGGAGTAAAATCCACCAAGGAAAGAAATTTTTTCTGATGTATAACAAGGGGTAACCTTAGGAATTAGGATTTTCTATCGAAACTCTAGCATCTATTTCTCCATGAAAAATAACAATTAACATGGGTGCCTCCAATGAATAGTTTCCTAGCAGTTTGATTGTCATAATGACCACATTGATTGTAGAAGGTTTATCTTCCTAGCCTAGAATAATACCATTGAAAATTGATGAGGAAAATGAGGGGAACCCAATACAATGATGACCTTCTTATCATTTATTGTCAGATGAATATTTTAGGTTCCTGGATACCCCCAAAAAATGAAAGAAGAAGTATCGCAAACCTTCCACCACAAGTCCCCCTTCCAAAAATGAAAGCGTCCCTATCATAGTAGGTTCCATCCACCAAAGAACCAAATTTACAAGATACACATGACTATACAAACCCTGTGATGTAAGATCATCTTGGGTTTCCTAGAAATCTTGCATCAACCAAAAATATTTCTTTTCTTTTTTATTATTTTTACAGTTCCCAAGTTTCTTTTAGCATACCTTCAATCTGAATCATTTTTAGTTGCATACCTCATGGAATGATCATTTCATCATGGTGAACCTATTCCTAGAAGATCATCTTATTTTGTTACTAAGTGTATGAGATATCATGGATTCTTGGTAGGACTTAACTATTCTTCACATTTTGTGACTAGTTTGTGTTTTCTAATCTTATGAAGGAATTTTCCTATCAGTGAAGCTTATGATGCATTTCTTAATGTTGTTACACTTGTGGCTGATCTACTCAAGGGGTTTCAATTCATGTTTTGACTATTGGAGAGAGATCCTCATTATTTAATTATTGACCTATCTTTTTTAATATATTTTCTTCACATTGGGAAATATAATCTTTTGAGGTTGACTTGTTGGTCATCTAGCTATATAAATTTTAGGTAGTTGTTTGTAGTTTAGGAGGTGGAAAGAGAGATATTACAATCTCAAAAAATATTATCTCTTAGGATCTTGTGGCTAAGGAATTTCCTTAAATAATTAGGCATGTATACCTTGTAAGATTGCATGTTGAAGTTCCATTATAATTGATCTTTTACTAATGTAAAGGCTGATCCAGTGTTCTCTTTTTGCAAGGATTGGAAATATATCATTGATGTCCCTATATCCTTTATTGCACCACCTTGACCTTCAAAATCCTAAATATATGAGAATGATGCTCACTCTGGAGGAACAAGCCACCCTCTTCAAGTAAGTCAAAGAAGCAAAAAGAAAGAAAAGAGAAAGAAAATAATGTCTTGAAATAATAGGATGCTCAAGAAAAGGGGGCCTAACTACATAGGAAAAAGGAGGTAGTCTAAAATGTCAAAGAATAAAAGAGAGTAGAAGTTGACAAAATTGACCATGAGGAAGAAGAAAAGAAAAAGGTCAAGAAAGAGACACAAAATATAATAGGAAGATAAATAAAAATAAAATATTGAGAAACATGTTAGTGGTTAAGAAGAAATCAAACCTATGGGAACAACTATAACCTTACAACCTAATATCTAGCCTTTGTAGCGACTAGAAATAGAGATTATTGGGAACACTCCTCCTAAAGAAACCCAAGAAATGATAGGAAAAATGTCCACTTCACAGGACACTACAACTAAAAATATTAATGTATTGGGCCCACCTCAATAGTTGGAGTCTGAATTCCTGTCAAAAAAACCCTTGGAGTGCCAAAAATCACCCCTCTAGGATATCATGATAAGTTTTTTTTTCCTTAGAAGAAGGAAAACAAAGAAAGAACTATTTTTCCACCTAGAGAAATGAACAAGGAGAGATGGTAACCAAGGTTTCTACAACACCTCTAGATAAGGATCAATCAAGGACCAACCCCATAGATTACCAAACTACCCAAATTAATCTAGGGAAACACATAAACTGAGGAGACTTAAATAACCTCAATGACATAAAAAATACTATGTATTTAAGGATGGAAAAAGAATATAAGTTAGAAAAGGAATTACATGAAAAATTATCCCAAGGAAAGGAATTTTTTCGAGAGTTGGAATCTCCTATTTTCTTTACAACCCCTAATACATCCTCTTTGGCATCCATCCTATGGGAAACATGAATTATTTGCAAACAATGAAGAAAAAATCCTTAACCACAAACTAATAGATTCCAATCAAATGGAGAAGGCTCGATGCTTCATCTCCAAGTCTATAAATTACCATTTTGAAGCAATGCAAATCTAGAAATTGGTCAGACATGAAGTTGGTATTTGGGATACTGATATTTCTAGAAATGAGAAGCAAACAAGGAACCTGAGAAAGATACTTTCCTTGGGTAAATATGAGCTAGTATAAGTTGACATCTCATAAATGAGGAGATGAATTTTTTAGATACTAATCTCTGGAAGATGGATTTATAGATAGATATTATGGGTTTAACCATGTGGCTAGTCCCCCATTTAATATCATTAATACAAAAATTTCCTATCGAGTTTTCAACGTACATAAAGGAAACCACGGGTCCCCAGCTAGATAAAATAGGTAGGTTTGCTATTTTTCATTTTTTGATGGTCTATCTTAAGGAGTAGAAAAATAAGAAATTAGGTTCCTCTTGTAATTTTGAGAAACATGTAATGGATAAGTGTACATAATTGATTCTAACAACACATGAGCCTTGAAAGATCTTCATAGAGATAAGGATGTACTTAGACTAGGCAACTGTGACTTTGTAACAAGCTAATTTCTAGGTTTAGTGGGTCAAGAAACTATATGAGGAATATATAATGAAGTTCATCAATAGGTTTGAGACTTACAAAGGAGTCGCCTCAAGTTGATTGACCCCCACAAAACCTAGTTCCTCTATGCTTTACTCTTTAAGTCACGTGATACTTCAATATTTTGGATCCCTTTATTTTAAAGTGTTCCAAAATTTCTTCATTCTTTATTCTTTTATTCATTTAGGTTACATCAGTAGGACTCACCTACCCATGCTATAATTCGGCTACAACATTCACACTTGTGTAGTAGAAATAGTGTCAGTGTTAGAGGAAGCATAGGTACAATGATTAGACAAATTTGACATAAAGAATGGGTGCTTTATTGGAATCACTTTCCTTAGTGATTGAGAATTATTCCTACATTGAAGGCGATGTACAAGTCTAGATGGTGAGGGGAAAACTTGCTAATTTGAAATTAATGAGGCATATCCTAGGATTAGAGGATGTATATTACGAAAGGAGACTTTCATGCCAATGGTACACTACCTTGGGATCTAGATCCCTAAATTCCCTTCTTCTCCTTATATCTTCTTCTTTCTCTAACCAAAATACTTTTAAATAGTTATAAATAATTATAAATGAATCTAGATGATTGTATAAGGGAAACACCTTATAAATGTAATATTTTGGACCATTTTAAGGGTCTATAAAAGTTGATGATTTTGAGGAACCATAAGAAATATACTAGTGAATTTTTTAAACTCTTTCTCTTACATTTAGTATGATCTTGTACTCTCTTGAAGTGGTGTATTTGAAATACTGATAGTTGGAGTTCTATTATCTTTAATCAAAGCCAATAATCTCTATTGATCTTTCTATTTTGGTTATAGGTAAAATGTGTATAACTTTCATTTTGTGTTATTTTTTTATTATAGAATTTTCATGTTCTATGTTAATGTGTTAGCTGTGTTTCTTGTATGAAATGGGTTTGGCATCTATAGCATACACTAATTTTTTATCACATATGTTATCGATTCTAGGTAAATTTATTGCTAACTATATTTTGTGTTTTTTTATTTCTTTTTAATTTGTTCTAACACTCTTTCTCAAGAATATCAATCTTTGAGTCTTCATAATAACAAGAAATTCCCCCTTGAAAAAAAATTATGTGTCTCTAATTGATTTGGTCTAACAACAACATGACCTACCACCCTAGTGCTTGGGAGGATAAGGATGGAAATTCTCTTTCCTCTTTCAAGTGGCTTTGTCATGCATACACACCTAATGCATGTCAAATTTTTTGACCCATAAGAAAAAAAAACCCCTCAATAAATGTTAGTACTAAAAATAAAACTCTCTTGGTGCATACACAAAACACCCATCAATAGAGGTTAGTACTAAAAAAAAATTACTCCAAATCAACTAGTTAAAGATACCTTCACAAAAAATGTCTCAACACCTACCATCATGTTCAAAAATATATTGCATATTGAGAAAGAGGGATCACATGAAAAGGGAAAGAGAATTACACCAAGGATAAACAACACTCCATAATATAACCAGGAGAGAGAGAGAGAGAGAGAGAGAGAGAGAGAGAGAGAGAGAGAGAGAGAGAGAGAGAGAGAGAGAGAGAGAGAGAGAGAGAGAGAGAGAGAGAGAGAGAGAGAGAGAGAGAGAGAGAGAGAGAGAGATTTTCATAATATTTACTAACTTTGAAAGAAATTTAAAAATAATTTTTTTTAATAATTTCTATAAGATCTTAATGTTTTCTAACATTTTCTAACATTTCTACTACTTTTTCTAATATTTTGTAAATATTTTCTAACAAGCTACTATGATTTTCTATCATTTTCTAACATATTCTAACATTTATACTATGGTTTTTAATGTTTTCTAACATTTTCTAACAATTATACTCTAATTTTCTAACATTCTACTGTCATTTTATAACATTTTCTAATATTTAAGTATGATTTTCTAACATTTCAACAAACTAAAAATCATTTAAAATAAATAACTAACTAAAATAAATATAAAACATATAATTTACAATCAAAAAATGAGAAAAATGTGTGTACCTGATATTAATAACAATCTAAAGAGGTCAAAGAAGCTCAGGAGGTGCTGATGTTCTATCACACATCATGGGTTCGCTCTAAGCCCTAGGCCCATAAAATCCAAATAGTACACAATGAACAAAAAATAAAGCTGAAAATATATAGAGAATCCAACCAAAGGGGGCTTCACACGAAGACCCCACTTCGTGCAAAGTACCCTACTTAGTGTACTTCATGTGAATTGGCATCTTCGCACAAAGTACCCTACCTAGGGTACTTCATGTGAAGGGGTTCTTCCACTTCTCCCAAAGACCCCACTTTGAGAAAAGGCCCTAAATTCATTCCCTCTAATGCTAAATTTGTTCATCCTAAATAGTGGGATACACTATTGTGTTTTAAACTTGAGCTCTCAAAATGAAAGAGTCAAGGATGTCCAAGGATCCAATTATGGATAATCCAACCCTTATAGCCAATATCAACAACATAGTGGAATTTCAACTCATAAAAAAGATATAATCAGAAACAACTCTTTATTATCAGTACTCGAACTTACCAGAAACATGCTGAACTTTAAGGCCTTCTCAGTTATGGCCAAATACATTAGAATTAAAACAAGATCAGAAAGGATCCAATTTCTCTTAACACTCCAGATCTATAATAGTAGACTACAACAAACTAGTAGAAACCCCAAGAAGAATCTAAACTTGTGCTAGCAAGAAACCAAGAAACATCCTTATTCCTAAACCTTAGTCACTAGCTTCGCTTACAAGTTCATAGCTATAGATTCCATACTTGAATCCCTCTACCCCTCTCCCATCACACAAACCTACCCAGGGCCTTCTTAAATACATTTCTTTAGCCACAAGTCAGTCGGAAGAAATAAATAACTACTAAGCCCAAGAAGGCTCCTAAAACAAATAAATATTAAATGCGACATAAGTCATCTCTCAATTGCCTTACAAAAAATTAATTCTCCATATCATCCTCTAGATCCATCTAGGAGAATGTATCACACACTACCCATCTTAAATACATCATGTTGGCCCACCAAATCAATAAGAACTCTAGTCTGTAGGCCAAACTATTGAGTGTCAATAAAACAACTAAGAAAGATAGGCATTGTTATACACTAAGTTTGCACCTTGTTTCAAGCTCTCTTGGTCTTGATAACTTAGTATAACATGGGAATCATCTCCAAGTTATGGGAAATTTTCTAACTAAGATGAAACCTCCAAGTTCTAGGCTGGTTCCTCTTGGATAATCACCTTAATTTTCTTTTAGATAGGAAAGTAAATCTTTTGAGGGAAAGGGATAGAAGGAGTGCTTGGAAAGGGAAATGACTGAAAGAAAAATACCTACTAGGTGATACACCAAAATGAAATGAATACAATGAATTGACCAAACTAACATGAAGGCTCTCAGATCTAATAGAACACAATCTTCCTAAACAGGCTTGCATAAGTATTTCATAGGAGGACCTAGACATAAGACACAACCTATGACCTGCAAGAAAATGTTCTCTTCAGCAAAAGGGCACAGGAATGAGACAAAATGATAGGGGGCTGAAGAATACCCACAAAATCATTCAAATCAGATCATACAAAGTAGTACACATATAAGCTAAAAGAAAGAAGGGCTCTGGAACTCCACGACTTCTCTAATAGACCCAATATATTACATTCAATAAGAGAAATATAGATAATGAAAAGACCAGAGGGCAGAACAAATACCACGGATAGCCTCTAGTAAACCTAATCTTTCAATGAAAGATTAAAAATTGTAAGAACCGGAGGGCAGAACAAATG
The DNA here is from genome assembly GCA_027943335.1 of Chamaecyparis obtusa. Classification (NCBI taxonomy): domain Eukaryota; kingdom Viridiplantae; phylum Streptophyta; class Pinopsida; order Cupressales; family Cupressaceae; genus Chamaecyparis; species Chamaecyparis obtusa. The sequence goes on from BSBK01008509.1 coordinate 951,115, forward strand.
CCATGGATAACTCCCCAAGAAAGAGAAAAACTCTTTTACAAATTGTAAATTCTGAGCTCAAAATCTCTCAAAAAAAATTATATACATCCTCTCCTTGCACGTAGGCAGGAGTCAAAAATCTAACTAGGGTTACAGATTTTACAATATAATATCAAACCCTAGGGTACTGAGAACTAACACCCAGTTTGATCATGATTTCATCTTGAAAGTATCTTGACTAATCAGATATCCTTAAGTACCCATCCCTATACCGCAAACAACCTGCAGACAAGCAACCTGGTCCTATCAACCCACGTACAACTCCACTAAGCCATGAAGGCTCCAAATTTGATCTTTGTAGGAATTTGAATTTAAAAGTACAGGTGGTGTAAATTCTTTAAAGCTTCATTGGTGCAAGAACACTAACACTGTACCCTACAAAATCCATGGCGCTGATGATTAGATCATCCATCATCACCTTCACAACCAAAAAATGTCCTCAGAAATCAATTTTGACCTACCTCACCCCTTCGCACATGGCATGTAAATAAAATACTAGCAAAACACTTGGGCTCAAGATCCAATTGCAAATTTAAGCCTAGGCTTTACCTTGGGTTCATTTTCCCTTAGTCACCAAGTCACTTGAACTTTTCTTTAACCCTGATTTTATCTAGAGACTATGCAAAACCATTATCCACGCAACCACGCATACACTAAAAAAGGTGGAGCTATGCTAAACCATTCACAATCATGCAAACAAAGAAACCCTTTATCAGACACCACCAAGTTATAGGATAAAACTGATCTCATCTAAAGCTTTCACCATTAAAATCTAGCCCCACTGACAACCGCATTATCACCACTAGCTCGGCGAATAAGCATTAAACACATCAACACAGAAAAAGGACCCACAACCCACTGAGAACTACATCATATGGTTGTCTCATGATCTCATGGGCTCAAAAGATTCCATTTGATCATATGACCACCATAGATCTTTGTTGACTACCACCTCTACAGATACTCTGAACCCATGACCCATTGAGATTCTAATTGGATGGTGGTCGCATGATCGCAAAGGGGAGGAAAATCCCTTGCGACCATGTGACAACCATAGATTATGTCACATGGTCATCACACTGAAACTTTGGGCCCACCAAAATCCTTGTCATCACCCTTTGGCCAATCAAGAATGAGCACTGTCGCATGACTGACACCTCAAAAGATACTCAAACCCACCTGCAAGATCTTCAGCATAAAGCAAGATCAATGGCTAATGCATCATTTCATGGGCTCAAAAGATCCCATGAGATCATGCGACAACCGTCAGATCTTCACTGCACTTAGCCACTCAGAAATGAGACCGCTAGTCATAACATTAACCGCTTGCCCGATTGCACAAACACACGACTGTGAAAATGCCAGGTCACAAAATGAAGGGCACTTAACCGCTAGAGAAGAGGGATCTCACGAATACATAGTCACTAGGTCACCGAAATAAAGGCTTAACTGCTAGAGGAACTGGACATCAAGAAATGACTAAGTCACGACAAATTGGGACCCACCTGGTTGGAGCTACGCACATGGAAAAAGAAAGACACTAGAGAAGAAGTGTGAAGGAGCGAAGGGTCAAAAACAACCTGGGCTTTCTCCACCAATTGATTGCAGCAGCGTAGATAGAAAATGTTGTCATCAGGGGAGAAGAACTACAAAGATGCAAAGGCCAAAAACAACTAAGGTTTTTGCAAACCAATAGGCAGAAAACATAGAGGTTTTGTGTTAGAGAAATAGAAAACATCAAGGGTTTTCGAAACTTAGCACAAAGATTGAAAACAACCAAGGCTTTCACTTGACCGAAGAAAATAGAAAACACCGAGGGTTTTCGACTTTTTCATTTTTTGGAGCCCTGCAACATGAGTATTTCCTACAAACATCAAAAATTAAATATCTCCCTGGGTAATGCGATTCAGTGCATGTGATCTGAACTAGAGCTTGACAACATATCAAAGAACATGGGGCCAAGGGCACAAATCATGAAACTTTGTTGATCAACTTCACAAACGAAAACAAGCTTGTGACCAAAATTGAATGACAGGGAAATTTTGGGTAACATTTTGGCAATTTCTCTGGGATGTCAGCCTGCTAGTCATTGGACCAGTAGCCTTGACGTAATCCATTGGGCATGGGGTCATTTCATGAGCACAAAAAATTTTTGAAAGGGAGAGGGAGAAAAAAAATTGGGAGGAACAAATATGTGTATGAGCACTTCTTGGAAAATAGGAAACTAAGCTAGAAAATAGGGAAAGAAAGAAGGAAAAACTAACCTATCCTAAACTAACTAGTTATAGAAACTTGGTCAAACAAAACCATTCACTGGTTGTGAAAGTAGCTACCTCTCCTCATTAGGATATTTTGCATTGGAATCATGAGGATAGTTACAAAGATGTGAGGCACATAAAAATTTGTCAAATAATTATTAACTACCTCTGCAAAAATAGGATCAAGTTTACCTTCCTCTAATTGGTCACATGGAGAGGTCTTGGTAAACTCCTTATGGGCCAAGTATCTCCTGGGGCAGCCTCTTGAAAGTCTAAAGGTAGGACTTTCCTTGATGGTTTCTTCTTTATCTTCATGGTTTCCTTCCATCATGGATAGCCACCACAACTCATCATCTGTGGGCAGGGGACTGTCATCTTCTTCTTGTAAATAGGCCAAGGGCTCATTACAAATAGGCTCCATACACAAGCCTCCTATGATGCTTCCCAAATAATCTTTGTCAAGGCTTTGGTTATCCTCTACACATTGGGAAGCCTCCTCCAAGATGAGATCAAGCTCATGAATCAACATATCTTCAGGATCAATCTCTTATAGCTACTGCAATTTCAAAGATGTGGCTATGATCACATCTTTATTCAACAAAAATAGGTAGCTTATCCATTAAGGACATGACATCTTCTTCTATATCAACCTCTTGTTGATGGTGAACCTTTTGTTATGATTTACCTTCACCCATAGGTAATGGCCTGGTCTCTTCTTCATCATCAAAAAAGAGGGGGAGCTCATCACACAAACCAACCAAGAGCTCAAGCTAAGCATCAATGTCCATTCCCTCACCTTTCTGTTCCCCTTCACCACAGTCGTCACTCTGCACTGATTTCTCAAATTTTTTCTCCTCCTCTTCAAATGAAATCTCATTTACCATAGGCCCTTGCTCAAACACTAGACTAGTATCCCTGAAAAGACTTGGCATCTGACAGCTAGGAGGTAGAGTCCATTGGGGCATCCACAACACTTCATCATCTTTAGAAACTAGAGGGGCCTCTTGGGATAAATTTTTTTCTTGAACAGGTTGCTCTTGCAGAGTGGTGGGCTGCATCTCAAGTATAGGCTCTTGAAAGGATTTTTTTGCATTGAAACTTGGGAAATGAAATTGAGGGGACCCAAAGGGAGACATAGAAGGCCTAGACAAATGGGCCTTCTAACTTGGGATTTTAGGTCTAGGAGCCTCTTATTGGGAAATTTGTGATCTGAACCTTGCTGTCTCAATGTCAGCTCAGTGTCTGATCTCTTCTTGGAATTTTTTTATTTGTTTCTCATCAACAAGAGTCTCAACCACTTGGTAAGGAATGAACCCTTTCTCATAAATTTGAGCTTCCATCTCTTGCTACTCCCTGATCTCAGACACTTTCTTGATTAAATCAAGCAATAAGTTCTTTTTCTTTTCTTTCTCTTTCATGAAGGATGAGCTCTGAATCTGTTACAAATTAGGTTGAGAAGGGGAGGGTGGGTGGTAAGAAGGATGGGGCAGCTGGCTTTGCATTTTTTTTTGTGCCCTTTTTTTCCCATGATCCATCTTGTCGGAGGGCCCTTTCATAACTTTGCACAAGGGAAAACTCATTTGGATCATGTTGGATATATTGATACCCTTGAAAAGTATGAAAGCTTGGGGTAAAAAGAGGCTTTAAGTGGCTCTAATAAGGCTGATAACTAACCCAATGAGCATTACCCTCATAATAGGATGGTGAGTAACCTGACTATCCATAGTAACTTGACATGTCTACTCATGTATTCAGCTGGAATCTGAATATGAAAGATTTGAAACATAACAACACTTGATCTTTGAAACCAGTAGACTTTCTAGAGTCACCAGATATGTAGCAAAAATGACCTCTTCTAGGTCTGTAACCTGCTAGATGCATATCAAAACCAGCAAGAATTATGAAAATTATGACCTCTTGGTCCCACCAAGAATGCTAGAATTGTTATACACTAAGTTTGTACCTTGTTTCAAGCTCTCTTGGTCTTGATAACTTAGTATAACCTGACAATCATCTCTAAGTTGTGGGACCTTTTCTAATTGAGATGAAACCTCTAGGCTCTAGGCTGGTTCCTCTTGGATAATCACCTTAATTTGCTTATAGATATGAAAGTAAATCTTTTGAGGGAAAGGGATAGAAGGAGTGCTTGGAAAGGGAAATGACTGAAAGAAAACTACCTACTAGGTGATACACTAAAATAAAATGAATACAATAAACTGACCAAACTACCATGAAGGCTCTTAGATCTAATAGAACAAAATCTTCCTAAACAAGCTTGCATAAGTGTTTCATAGGAGGGCCTGGACATAGGACACAACCTATGACCTGGAAGAAAACATTCTCTTTAGCAAACAGGCATAGGAATGAGATAGAATGATAGGGGGCTGAAGAATACCCACAAACTCATTCAAATTAGATCATACACAATAGTACACATATAAGATGAAAGAAAGAAGGGCTCTAGAACTCCAAGACTTCTCTAATAGAGCTAGTATATTACATTCGATAAGAGAAATATAGATAAGGAAAAGACTAGAGGGTAGAACAAATGCCATGGATAGCCTCTATTAAACCTGAGATTTCAATGATAGATTACAAACTGTAAGAGCCAAAGGGCAGAACAAATGCCACAGATAACTCCCCAAGAAAGAGAAAAAATCTTTTTCAAATTGTAAACTCTGAGCTCAAAAGCTCTCAAAAAACATTATATACATCCTCTCCTTGCACACAGGTAGGAGTCAAAAATCTAACTAGGGTTACAGATTTTACAATATAATATCAAACCCTAGGGTACTAAGAACTAATGCCCAATTTGATCATGACTTCATCTTGAAAGTATCCTAACTGATTAGATATCCTTGATTACCCATCCCTGTACCGCAAACAACCTGCAGACAAGCAACCTAGACCTACCAACCTACCTGCAACTCCAATAAGCCATTAAGGCTCCAAATTTTATCTTTATAGGAATTTGAATTTAAAAGTACAGGTGGTGCGAACTCTTTAAAGCTTCATTAGTGCAAGAACACCGACACTGTACCCTAAAAAATCCATGGTGCCGATAATCAGATCATCCATCATCACCTTCGCAACTAGAAAATGTCCTCAAAAATTAATTTTGAGCTACCCCACCACTTCGCACATGGCCTGTAAATCAAATACTAGCAAAAAACCTGGGCTCAAGATCTAACTGCAAATTTAACCCTAGGCTTTACCTTGGGTTCATTTTCCCTTAGTCACCAAGTCGCTTGAACTTTTCTTTAACCCTAGTTTTATCTAGTGACTATGAAAAACCATTATCCACGCAACCACACATTCACTAAAAAAGGTGGAGCTCTGCTAAACTGTTTGCAATCATGCAAACAAAGAAACCCTTTATCAGACACTGCCAATTTAGAAGACAAAACTGATCTCCTCTAAAGCTTTCACCATTAAAATCTGGCCCCACTGATAACCACATTGTCACCACTAGCTCGGCAAATAAGCATTGAACACATCAGCACAGAAAGGACCCACAACCCACTAAGAACTACATCGGATGGTTGTTGCATCATCTCATGGGCTCAGAAGATTCCATGAGATCATACGACCACCGTAGATCTTTGTTGACTACCACCTCTGTAGATATTCCGAACCCACAACCCACTGAGATTCTAGTTAGATGGTGGTCGCATGATCGCAAAGGGGAGGAAAATCCCTTGCAACCATGTGACAACCATAGATTATGTCGCATGGTCATCACACTGAAACTTCAAGCCCACCAAAATCCTCATCATCACCCTTTGGCCAATCAAGAATGAGCCTTACCGCATGACTAATACCTCAAAAGATACTTGAACCCACTTGCAAGATCTTTTCCATAAAGAAAGATCAATAGCTGGTGCATGATCTCATGGGCTCAAAAGATCCCACAAGATCATGCGACAACCGTCAAATCTTCACTACACTTAGCTGCTAAAAAATGAGACCCCCAATCATAACATTAATTGCTTTCCCGATTGTGCGAACATGCAACAGTGAAAATACTAGGTCATGAAATGAAGGGCACTTAACTACCAGAAAAGAAGGATCTTGCAACTACATAGTCGCCATGTCACTGAAATAAAGGCTTAACCACCAAAGGAACTGGACATCAAGCAACAACTGAGTCACAAGGAACTGGGACCCACTTGGTCGGAGCTGCGCACATGGAAAAAGAAAGACAAGAGAAGAAGTAGTGAAGGATCGAAGGGTCAAAAACAATGTAGGCTTTCCTCTACCAACTGATCACAGTAGCGCAGATAAAAAATGTTGTCATCAGGGGAGAAGAAACTGCGAAGATGCGAAGGCCGGAAAACAACTGAGGTTTTCGCAGACCAATAGGCAAAAAACACAGAGGGTTTTTGTTAGAGAAATTACAAAACATTGATGGTTTTCAACACTTAGCATGAAGATAATAAAAGACAACCAAGGCTTTCACTTGACTGAAGAAAATAGAAAACACCGAGGGTTTTTGACTTTTTCATTTTTTGGAACCATGTGACCCGAGTATTTCCTGTAGACATAAAAAATTGAATATCTCCCTGGGTAATGTGATTTAGTGCATACGATTTGAACTAGAGCTTGAAAACATATCAAAGAACATGGGGCCAAAGCTGCAAATCATGAAACTTTATGGATCAACTTCGCAAATGAAAACAAGCTTGTGGCCAAAATTGAATGACAGGGAAATTTTGGGTAACAGGCATCACCAAGCAAGGATGTTGATCAAGCACCACAAGCATTGTCAAGCATATATTCTTCCAAGCACCAGAAGGTTTCCAAGTTCCTTTAGGGACTAAGTCCCTCGGTTAATACTACAACAGAGAAACATAGGGAAAAAACATTGCAACATGCAAAATTTCCAACTACCATAGGATGCTCCTGCATCAGACACTTGAGGTGCGAAAAGATATTCACAAAGGCTGAAAGAACATCTTATAGGATTCAACACATAAAAACCAAACTGGTTCTTCACATACATTTCCTCCAAGTCCTCACCCTGTACACTTTTCCACTTCTTCTTTCTCTTCCTTTTCAATTATTTCCTCGACAATCCATAGGTCTATTCTCCATACTGATCTCCAACCTTGTGAGGATCCTTCCACTCAAGTTAGCTCCCAAAGCTCAAGTTCATCCTACTGAGTGTTGTATCTAGCAAAGGCATCAAGGAAAAATTCCTGCCACTCTTCTAAATAGTAAACACATTCTTAACACAATCATTCCCAGCTTTGCAATCATACTACCAATGTCTATTGAGTAATATGTGACAACTACTCATGTGCACAATATCACACAACACTTGATCCTTATACTGATTAATCTAAAAATCAACAAGACATCACTCCCTCACTTCCAAAGGATGAACATCTTGCAACCAACCAATCCTATAAGGACAACAATGTCTCACTCTCTTCATACCAAGTTTTTGAACCATCTACTCAGCTACAAGGTTATCAGTACTACCACTATCCACTATCACATCACAAATTTTTCCTCCTGACTTGTACCAAGTTTTGAACAAATTACTCCTCTGACAAGGTTGCACCTTAGTACTAAGCAATGTTCTTCAAACTAGAAAGTTTTTTTACCCTACCTCTAGTTCATTTAATATGTTCTCATTTTCCATTATAGTCCTTTGATCACTATTCTTCTAGGAACATTCAATGATCAATGTCCTTCTTCACCACAACAAAAACAAGTACCTTTAAAGGAAACCTTACCTATTCTCTTCCTTGGTTCAAAAGGTTTCAATTCATCTTTAGGAGTCAGTTTATCCTTTACTAAGTGATCTTGTTTCTCCTTCCCTCAAGAATGAGTATGTTGTCTCCTCTTCAACTAATTTTCTACCTTCAGGGCATATTGGTAAGCACCCTCAACCAAATCAATCTTTAACATACCAAGCTCATCTTGAATATTGAATCTCAAGCCATTCACATACCAAGCTACCTCTTCCTTACCAAGCTCTCTATGTCTAGACCAATAGTCAACTTATAGAACTCCTTAGTATAGTCTTCAACAGTCAATTCTTTCTACTTCAAATTATGCAATTTCTTAAGCAACTCAAGTTCATAGTCAGAAAGTATGAAATTAGCCTTTAATTTAGCCACCATCAACCTCCACCAATTGATTTTCATTTCACCTTCATCTTCTCTTTCTCTTTGAAATTATTTCCACCAAAGAGTGGTGTGTCCTTTCAACTTTATCTATGTCAACCTCACTCTTAGAGGATCCTCAATTTCTTCAAGCTCAAATAAGTCTTCTAACTCACCAATCTAATCAATCATGTTCTTGGGTCTCAAATTACTAGAGAAGTTGGAAACTTCCATTTGGTAACTAGTACTTAACTGAGCTCCAAATATCTACAACCAACCATTTATGTCTTTACCAAATCTTGTTAGAAAGTAAAGTCCACCAAGATAACTGAGAGGGGGGGGGGGGGGTGAATCAGTTATCAGATAATTATAAATTTTATCATCTTCAATAGCATTAAACCATATAAGCAATATAATTACCAACCATAGAAAGATATTCATACACAATAACACAATGACACAAGATATGTTGACTAGGGAACCTCTTGATCAAAGAGTAAACCTTGGCGGGAATGATGCCCACAAAAGATGCACTAATATGAATATTCCTTGTGAAAGGATTGACTCTGTTAGGAGTCTTATGAAATACGTTTAGTACATATGAATCTCTGTTAGGAGATTTTGAATCCCTATTAAAAGATTCTAACCCTGTTAAGAGTTATGGAAGAAAAAAGGACCCACTATCCAGACAACTTCAGGGTAGGATCACTGAACACACTATCCAAATAATCCTTGTATTACTCAATAGAATAATATGTTACCTCTTCTCTGACTATGCCAAACCACACTGACTATTACACCAGATCTCAATTTCAGATCTCTATACTTCGCATGTCTTCCTTCACAAATTTTCTTTCATACTTAGCTCTTTTCTTTACTTCATGCATACAACATCACACACAACCACTACATCCATACTACAAAAAGGAAATATATTCTTCCTTTATGCCACACTCAAATAATTACAAATGAGTTGGCATACAATTACAAAATAAAATTTTCCACACGCTATATCAAAATTACGCAAAACTATCAGCTTCCAAATACAATAAATCTTCACTTATGCAACTTGAAAGTTTGCACTATCATCCATGTCACTATCAATGTGTCTGAAACTTCCATTTAACTACAAAAAACTAGATTCTATCCCGATTATGAGATATCATCTAATTTCCACAAACCGCTATTCAGGAATACTACCTGAATACTGCTTCTACCGAAGTGCTCATAACTTCCATGAATAAATGAATTACTATCTATGCTCTTAACCATAGACATACAATATATCAAATAGTATAACCTCAACATCACATAGCTCCAACTACAATATCCCACATGCGCTAATCAAAACATTGTCTGATTCTCTTCAAGTCTCTAGAAGGTCACTATGTTGACATCGATGACAATCATAGTCATGAATACAACAACAACTGCTATAGAATGACTACCAAACATTCAGCATTCATTCCTAAAAAATATGTCCCTCTAATTGGTTCTATCATCTGCACTAGATTCAATAGGCTCAAAGTCTTTAGAAACTTCCTCATAGCCATTATCAGTACCAAGATTCCTCAGTATACTAGTACTAGCCCTCATAATCTTAGAGACTATCTCAATTTTCATCATCTTCATCTCAAATTTAACATCTAATCTAACTTTATTAGTAATCCTTGTGTCCACAACATTAGATATATCTACAATTTCCCTAGGGTCTAATCTTCTCAAAGGCATCTCCAAATAATTTTGAAAAACCCCTTTGTAGCAAACCCCAAACCAACCACCAAGTGGCAACCTCTGAACTATCTGCAAGTTAGATCGCAACCCACTACCTTGCATAAACAATCAAATAAGATTCCACAAGTACTAGAACATGGATCTACAAACTTAGATCTCTTCTTCTTGACTCAAAATGGATTAACACGCTCTTCAACCTTTTGGCCAACAAGACCAACCTTGCTCTGATACCACTTGATGTAGTCAAGGATGGAGGATCCAATTAAGGATAGTCCAAACCCTTGTATCCAATATTAGCAACACAACAGAATTTAAACTCACAACAAAGATATAATCAGGAAAAACTCTTTATTATCAATAACTGAGCTTACAAGAAATATGTGACCTCTAAGACATTCTTTATTATGGCCAAATACATCATAATTACAACAAGATCAATAAGGATCCAATTTCCCTAGCTAGTCTAGATCTGTAACAAAAGGCTACAACAAACTAGTAGAAACCCCAAGAAGAATCTAAACTTATTCTCACAAGAAACCAAGAAACCTCCTTTTTCCTTAACCTTAGTCATTAGCTCTACTTACAACTTCGTAACTATAGATTCCACACATGAATCTTGTTGTCCCTCTCCTCTCTCACAAACCTACATAGACCCTTCTTAAATACATTTATTCAACCACATGTTGACTAGAAGAAAGAAATAACTCTTAAGCCTAAGTAGGCTCCTAAACCAAACAAATATTAAATGCAACATAAGTGGGCTCTCAAATAGCCTTACAAATAATTATTTCTCCATGTCAGCCTCTAGATCCATCTAGGAGAATGTATCACACATTACCCATATTAAATACATCAAATCAGCCCACCAAATCCACAATAACTTTAGTCGATAAGCCAAACTACTGAGCATCAAAAAAATAACTAAGCAAGCTAGGCATCACCAAGAAAGGATTTCAACTAAGAACTAGAAGCATTAACAAGCACATGTTTGCAGAGCACCAAAAGCTTTCTGAGTTCCTTCAATAACCGAGTTCCTCAATTAATACTGAAACTGAGTAACCATAGGGACAAAACATTCCAACATGCATGATTTCTAACTACCCTAGGATGCTCCTACATTACAAAATGATAGCATGTAAGTATGAGTTCAACTAACTAGGTGAATTGATCTTAGAGTGAGTTCATTTAATATATTTGATAATAAAATAGATAGTTCATATCCTTCCATACGGAGTGATTAGG